>JAFEMH010000538.1:355000-725733 GCA_022495995.1 Adenophora triphylla var. japonica | reverse complement strand
GAGGAGCCTTTTCTGGGATAAAAAGGGACAAAAGGACCTTTTGGGAATTTTCAAATCGGAAAAGCAATTAAGGTCCGTACGGACCTCTTTGTTTCAATGATTACTAAATCCCTTAAAGTCCACAATATTCCCTCAAATCCGGGAGAAATGATGACTTCCATGCGAGTTGGTCCGTACGGACCTCTTTGCATGCAAGATGGTCGTACGGACCTTATTGCTCGAGGGAACATCATCATTCCCAAATATTCTCCATCATTGCGATTCCCTCAAATCGAGGAAATCCAAAATTACGGATAACCAAGAAGGTCAGTACGGACCTCTTTGCTCCGAAATTTTTACTATAAATAGAGGGCTCCCCCTCCTCATTTTTCACACCTCCCACTTCTCTCTTCCTCCCTAAGCCTTCTCCCCTTCTAAGACCTTTCGAGGCATTCCCGGCCCCTTCGGATCCTTCCGAGGCCTTCCGAGCCCCCTCGAGGTGCTCAGAAGCCTCTCCAGCGCTCCCGAGACGCTCCCGCGCTGCCCGAGGCACTCTCGAGGTACTCACGAGGCCCCTCGTGGTACTCAGAGGCCTTGCACAGTCTTTCCACGGTGTCCGGCTCTTTCCGAGTCAAACCGGCGATCCCAAACCTTGCCGAACCTCTGCCGAATCCAACCAAGCGATTCCAGCGCACGCCAGAACCTGCGCCCAGTGATCCCGACGATCCCCACGCACGCCGAACCTGCCCGAACGCAGCCTACGGTTTCAACTCACGCCGAAACTCGTCCGCGGACAACCGGCATCCCGAAGCAATCCGGAACGCTACTCCGCCTCAAACACTATTCCCTGCGGAAGACGGACACGAACCAACATTGGTAAGGCTTCCTTCCTATTCTATTTCAATACATTTCAATACAATGTAGACATCCGATCTGACATGCATTTTTAAAAGCACACACACACACACACAACTTTTTAAAGGATATTAGGGGTATCCGAAAGACTCGTTTTACGAGGCGACTCGGAGTGAGCTCTAATATTCTAATATTCTCTTCCCAGGAGTCATCGACCTCAGAACTCAAAATCTCATCACACAAAACGAGTTTAAAATTTATCTTTAAGCGTGCCCTTTTCAATGTTTTGGGCTTAATAAAAACGGGCGTGGCGACTCTGAAAATGCGAAAGCAAAACGGCGAGACACCTCCAACCTCGCAAACGCTAAAACGGAATAAGCCAGATGCCGGGGCGCGATTGTGCTGCCTCTCGGATCCGGGCGACTTCCCGAACAGCGACGGAATTGCGAGATGCCGGGGCTCCGCGCGCGAGCCGGATCCCGGGTAATTTCACTAACGCATCAAAACGAACATGACAGGCTCGGTCCTTAGGTTCGATTTTTCTTTTAGGCCGGTGGAAACCGCTTGCCCTATAGGACCCTCGCCCGGGGCTGTCCACCCTGGGATGTCGAAATACAGGTGCAAAACGAGGGGCTTATAGCCGCACAGATGGTCTCCGGCGACCCGGGATCTAGCATAGTTGCGAAAAGAAGAGCAATCTTTTCCAACCTACCTAGGACTACGAGAAAACATGTTTTAAGTAAATTAAAACAACAAAAAAATAAAAAATATAAAGAAAGCGGAAACCGCATGCCACGTGAGCTTTCCCCTTTTATCCCGTGAGGCCATTCACTGTGTCTAAACCTTGCCCGTCACCCCCTCCGGCTAACGAGTGATCGAGAGTACCCGGGAACCCGTCTCCCCGTGTCAAAGCCGCAAGGTCCAACTTTCTTCCCGGCTCTGTCACCGGGACGGTCCGTCAATTCCCATGGCCAAGTCGGTGGATAACAACGATGAGAATGGGACCTTACCCCCAAAAATTTCCCAACATTGGAAGAAGTTTGGCGGTCCTCATGGCTATTGAGAAACGCCAAGGTGAACAACAAGCCTGGATCGAAGGCGCTATGCACCACTTCGGGACATTAGCCACCCAACTACACAGGGCTTCCAAAGTCATGGCTGCTCCTGCGGCTTCTAACGCCTCTCATTGTCTCCCGAGAAGTCAACTGTTGCCCTCGTACGAACCATGCGGTTATGACATAAGGCCACGGGACCCTCAGGAAAAACTGCCCATTCGGCCTCACGAGGTCCCGGTACCACCGCCGGAACAACGGACACATCTGAGTGGGACGTGCGATTGCGGTGCTTGTGCGGAAATGGAATTCAGGGATGAAATGAACGAGGGCCGTCCTCGAAGAAAGAAGAAGCCATCTTCTCGGCAAAAGCGAAGAAGAGGTATGAATCCGGTGATCCCACGGTCGGAACCCTTGGAGAACCCTCGGGGAAAGTTTGACTACTATGTCATCTACTCCGACAAGTCTAGCCGGCTAGCTACACTGATGTGGCAATGTCTACGCTCCGTGATCGAGTGGGACGAGGCTCCGCACCGCCACCGAAGGCCCGAAGGTCCGAGATAATCCAACCCTGTCTTGGGAAGATCTCAAAGCCAGCTATTGATGCTTGATAAAAGCTATGACGGTGAGCAATTGAAATGCGCGGTCGGCCTATGTCCAATCGGGGTCCTCCCAGCTACGAAATAGGGAGACAAGCAAAACCATAAGGTCCGAAGTGAACGTTCGACACGTTCGGTCAAATCCCGGTGAATCCTCCACGGGCGGACAAAGGCCAGCCATGCACAGGCCACGGGCGAAAAGGGGCCCTACGCCAAAGAAGGCTGAAACCTTGGACCCAAAGTGAAGATCTGTCTTAACTGGCTCAGCGTACTCGAGGCTAACATCTCGCTCACGGTCCTTACTCACTTCATCTTACCCGCACAAGCTCAAGTTGGAAGAAAGCACTGGCCCGGACCATGGTTCCCATCACGGTGACACACGATGAAGCGGTTCGAGATGATTGGCAACGTTAATTACAGCAATATCATCGCCTTCGCGAGCTCGACCTTCCAAAATTTGGGGGCGACCACATGAGCCTCTCTACATACGGTTCAAGCCGGACGGCGTCGTCTCCCACGGGTTTTGGTAGATGGGGATCATCCATGAATGTCTGCCATCCAAAATGATGGATACGCTAGGGATCAAGCGGCGATCTAAAGCCCTCGGCCTCGAGGGCAATCAAGGCATACGACTCGCGTCCGAGTCTTGGGAATAGCCCTTTGAACTGTGGTTCGGAAAACAAATGGTCCCAGACGGATTTCCAAGTCATCGACATCCCGATCACATTCACTTGCCATTTTGGGACGCCCTTGGCTACACCGGATCAATGGGGTGGCATCCACTCTCCATCGAGTGCGTAAAGTTCGTCAGGAACGGATCTAACCATCATCTACGGTGATAGTGTAGTCACCGAAAGGACCGACACAAACGGCGTCCCGGTCTTAGAGATCAAACACGACGATGATGGCATGATGCTAACGGGGTTCACCATCGAAAGCCCAAAGGCCCGGGTATGCCCACATAGACTTGCCTTTGATTTGGGACAAGATCCCTCCCCGATGAAAATGATGAAGCACATGAACTACATCCCGGGGGGCTCGGTTTGGGAAACGCCATCGGGGTACCCAACAAATCATCCATATCAAAGAAACGAGAATACCCTCCATGGCTTGGGATACTCTCCTACTCCCGAACACATTGCGGAGGACAAGCGAGCTGCACGAAACGCTCGCGAGATAGCAAAAAAGGCTTGCACGCAATCTCAGTCTTCGTCCTTACGGCTTCGACATGACCAGTACTTCACAAGAAGGCCGGCAACTTGGAAGAAGATCCGGGAAAGGGAACGAGAGGCGATCGGCGCCAAACAAAGGCGGCCGACAACCATGGACAAGCTCCGGCGAGAACTTTGGCAAGATTGAGGCCTCGAAGCCAAATCCCGTCAGAAGAGCATTTCTCGACACACCGCCTCTACCGGGATCCGTGACCACCACTATTCACAACAATTTTGGTTCGGGAAAACCCCCTCTTTGGCGAAGAACTCGAAAAACTCTCTGTCAACATTCTGCCTTCAACAAGCGGAATGATGCGTCGAGCTAGTAATGCCCAAGGCAAAAGCAAAAGACTCCGCGGAACGATGCTTGGAGCGAGCAGCTTTGCTCCACTGCTCTTCAATGAAGAAATCGAGATGCCGGACACGATCGATTTTGTTTACGATAACTACGTGATAGCCAATGATTGGGAACGGTGACACAAAGCCTTTCAAAGCCCGCCTCCTATCAAGCTCATTGCCACTCAATAAATGGAGCCGCCTTCTCCGGACCCAGCTGCCGGCCAAAAGGACATGATCGAACAACTTGGTCGACCCCTCGAGTCCTAGAGTCCGGTGTCAAAACTCATCCACGAGTCCATTATCTTTGAATTTGAGTCTCTCGAGTCATCCCGATGGCCTCACGCCGGAAGATTACGAACTCATTGATAATGTATTCAGTATGCTCTTAATGAATGCTTCGATCTTTCAGTATCCTCTCATTGCATCTTTAACAAGCGATAAATTAACTAACACACAAGCGGTTAATAACGATTCACTTGATAAAGAAGAGACACATTAAACGAACAATACATTAAGCACATCTTTAAGCATGTTGTCAAAACGAGAGAAAAACCGGGCCCAAGCTGCCAGGAGGTTTTAACGAAAGTGAATTTGGGAGGCTGTGAAGAGCCAAAGAGGCATAAATCGGAAGTTTCTTCACCGGCACGAGCAAGAGCGCATTGATTGCCTTTGCTCAAAGGAATTCGTGGACGTGTTCGCTTGGTCTTACCAAGACATGCCAGGATTAGATCCTAACATTGTAGAACACCGGATTCCACTTGAATCCAGAGGCTAAGCCCGTCAAGCAAAAGCTACGCTTGAATCAAGCCGAGAATGGTCTTTACAAGTCAAAGAAGAGATCGAAAAAATGCTCGCGTCGGCTTCATCGGGGTGATCGAGTACCCACATGGCTCTCCAATATCGTCCACGGTCACGAGGCCAATGGAAAAGTACGTTGCTGCGTGGACTTAGAGATCTCCAACAAAGCAAGTCCCGGGACGATTTTCCACTACCCGACATCGACATGTTGGTAGACACTACTGACCAATTTCGAAGTCAAGTCCTTCGTGGACGGGTTTGCGGCTACAATCAAATCAAGATGGCCGAAGAAGACCAGAAAAGACGGCCTTTGTGACCTGCAGGGGAACCTATTGCTACACGATAATGCCGTTCGGACTAAGAAGCAGCTGGGGCTACCTACCGACGGGCGGCAACCGCCCTCTTCACGATATGATCCACAAAGAGATCGAAGTGTACGTCGATGACATGATCATCCACTCAAAGGGATCGAGATGGACAACACCTCCTGAGACACGAGAAAATTCTTGATCGCCTCGAAAACACTTTCAGTGAGGCTAAACCTGCCAAATGCACATTTGGGGTTAGCCAGAGCAAGGTCTTAGGATACATGGTCACTTGAGAGAGGCATCGAGGTTGATCCTCAAAGATCAAGGCCATCATCGAAATGAGACCACCGCAAACTCGGACGAGAGGTGAAAAGCTTCGTGGGCCGCTGCGGTATATCGGCCGCTTCGTCGGCCAATTGACCTCCATGTGCGAGCCAATCTTCAACTGATGAAGAAGAACGCCGACATCGAATGGAACTCGGAATGCCAAGATGCCTTTGAGGAAATAAAGGCATACCTTGTGAGTCCTCGATTCTCTGTCCTCCCCCAGGAGAAGCCTTGTTGCTATACCTAACTATGGCCAGGCACCGCGAGTTGGAGCCATGCTCTGTCAAGAAAAGAAAGGAGTCACGAGTCGAGAACGCCATCTACTTCGTCGGTCGAAAGTTTCAAGGCGACGAACTCAACTACTCGGCCCTCGAGAAAACTTGCGCGGCTACGAGTATGGGTTGTCGGAAAATTACGGCACTACATGCGGTCGCACACGGTACACTTGGTGTCCAAAATGGACCCGATCAAATACCTCTTCGACAAACCATCTCTGTCAATGAGGCTCGCCAAATGGTCTTTCTTCCTAGCGGAATTTGACATCAAGTACGTGAACCAAAAGTCAATCGGGGACGGGCAATGGGTGAACAGTGGTGATTTCCCAGCGAGACGAGGCTCGAGGCCACGAACCACAATTCCCGGATGAGGGAATCTTTGCACTCGAAGGCGAAAATCTATGGCAGCTGTTCTTCGATGGAGCGAGCCACAAAAAAGGAAAGCGGCATCGGTATGCTTGGTCGATCCCAGGACGAGCACACCCCAATACGCCATAAGCTCAATTTTGAGGTAACCCAGCCAATGCCGCCGAATATGAAGCTGTCTTTGACTTGGACTACAAGCCGCACTCGAGAGGAATGTCCGAAACTCGAAGTTTATGGGGACTCGGCCTTGATCATCAACCAAGTCTCCAACAAGTGGAAAACCATAGACCCGAGGCTTGCAAAAATACCATGCATGGAGGACCTCATCACACAATTCGAAGAGGTCACCTTCCACTTGCCAAGGACCGAAAACAGGTTTGCGAGATGCCTTAGCCACCTTGGCTTCACTTGTGGAAATCCACGAAGGAAAAGCAATCAAACCCTTCAAAGTCGGACGAAAGGAAATTCACACCCTCTTGTTGTGAGATCGGGAACCGAGAACTAAGCCCGTCAATGAGCCATGGTATAACGGATCTTCAATACCTCGAGCAGGGAAATCACCTTCATGAACAAGGAAGGCCACGCACGGGAGGTCGAAACCAAGAGCATCATGGCCCTAAAATGCCTCGCCTCTCACTTCGTCATCCTCGGGGACATGCTATACAAGAAAGCTACCATGGACCGCTCCTACGGTTTGCATCGACCGGGAAGAGGCAAACAAGCTCATGAGCAGAAGTCCACTAATGGGGCTTGCGGTCCCCACAGAACGCCCAGACGAGCACGATGCAAATCATTCTCGGGATGGGCTACTCTTGGATCTCCATGGAGCGGTGCATCCACTTTGTCCGAAAGCTGACAAGTGTCGCGGTTCTCGAACCTCAATCATGCCACGATCTCTCTTGCATGACTACACCACCTGGCCATTTGCCATGGGAATTGACGTCATCGGGAAAATCGCTCCGCCGGGCGGCAACGGTCGCGAGTTCATCTTAGTAGCCATCGACTACTTCACCCGAATGGGTCGAAGCCAAGTCCTGAGAATTACTTCGCCTCCAAGAAGGTCGCGCATTTCCTCAAGGAAAACATCATCTGCGCAAATACGGCATCCCAAATGAGGTCATATCGAGACAACGGTTCACACTTGAAGGGAGTCGACAGGCTGGCGGCGAATTCAAGATCTGCGCCACAAATCTTCTCCCTACCGACCCTGAAACAAACGGCGTAGTGGAGCGACAAGCAAAACCCTCGAACGGATCATCCGAAAAATGACCGCCGAGGCGAGATTGAGAAGCTACACCTTGCACTTTGGGGCTACCGCACATCGGTCGGAAACGCCACAGGAAACCCCGTTCGCCACGACATACGGGATGGAAGCGAGTCCTTCCCATTGAGCCCGGAAATTCCCTCGCTCAGTGTAGCTGGAAAATGACGTCAACGAAGTTGAATGGCTCCGAAGCCGACATGACGAATTAGCTCTGCTAGACGAGCGACGACTAAAGGCCATGGAACACGTCCGAGCCTATCAGCGGGATGGCTAGAGCTTTTGACAAGAAAGTCGAGTCCCGAGACATCGGGGAAGGCGACCTCGTACTCAAAGAAAAGCCTCCCACTCGAACCCAGCCACTTGGGAAAATGGGAACCCACGTGGATCGGCCCTTTCGTGGTTGAAAGATCTTCTCCGGAGGTGCCATGAAGGCAGCGAGACCTAGACGGCAATCCCTTCATGAATCCGAGTCAACGGAAGCAAACTTGCGGATACTTCGCTAAAGAAGAACAAATGTGCATCTCTTGGCACTCCATGTAGTGTCGAACTACGCGGACAAACCCTCTAGTCCAGTAGGAGACGTAAGGCAACCTTAATTAGTCCGGTCTAAAAATACACAAAGTCAAAAGTTTGAATGTCAATCAAGACCTCCATCAAGCTGCACTTTTCAAGAACCACGCCCAACGTCACCTTGACCAAGTCAAACGACGGCGGCAACATCAAAAGGACATCCGAGGGTCGCTGAGAAAGCGGCCCGGCTCGTATGCCTTCCCGAAGCCGGGGGCTTGTCTTCGCCCTCACGCGCTTCGAAAAAAAAAAAAAAAAAGAGCTCCAAAATAAAAAAATAAAAAGCTCAAGCGAGAAGGCTGAGAAATTGAGGTCGAGCCCGCGCCCGACAAAGGGCAAGGAAGCTACGGAAATGACGTCAAAACGACTTGTCGGGGGATCATTCAACCTCTCGGCAAAGCACAAAGCCTAAGCAAGGGGATTGCCGTCATGGCCCAAAGGCTGCTTCAATCCATGAAATGCGACAGGAAAGTTCGAAGATGGACGCCGACAAAGGTGCACAAAAGAAACAAAGGCAAGCAAGAGATCTTGCGTCTCGACAAAGCTTTAAAGTAAATCACAAATCACTAACGGTTACAACATTTCTTGATGAGTTCAAGCACGGTCTACTCTCAAGTTCACAACATGCTAAAAGGCATCTTAATACATTTAACAAATAATGTGTTTACAATGCAATGAATGGATACCTAGGAGGTCATTCGCGCCATCTGCGCTTGTCCTCGCCATTCTTCCCTTTCTTCCCTCGTCCGGCGAGTCTTCTTTCGCTCACGCGAACCAACTCTGCGTCTCTCGGTCGAGATCGGGGGTCCTCCCCGTAGAGTCAAACAATCCGAGCGGCTCTCGGGGCTTCATTCGCATTCGGCTCGGATCTCCTCCTGCTGAGTCTGTAAAGAGGACCTCTCCCCGTCGGTCGGTCAACTACGGTCTCGTAGTCCAAATAAAGTGTCTCCCGTAACATCTGAGGGGTCGGACCGGGCTTGGCACTCCTAAGGCAATAGCTACTACGGCAAGCCGGGTCCCGAATCGCACACGCCTTTGCTCTCCAAGCCACTTGGGGCCCTTGACACGGCTGCTCATGCTCACCCGGGCCGGTGCGAGTCGTGTCTGACACTCTCCGACGTCTAAGAGCACCGCGGGAGGGAAGCGGAATACTTCCATACCCTCGAGAAAATACAAGAAAGCACACGGGCTGCCATACAAAGAGGAGCTATCTCCGTAGTAGCAAGGTCATCCCAGCCCACAAAGGCTCTGCTTCATCCCCAATTTAGGGAAACAAGCGACGGAATATAGAAGGAGGACCAAGACAAACCTGGAACTACGACGACATAGGACCCTTCTGAAAGACCCTCCTAGTCTCAATCCCCCAGTGAGGAACCCACCCGGATCGATGCGTACCAAGGCTGCCATCCATCTCTCCCGGGCGGGTGATCCATATCCAACACAGAGGTCGTTGAGCAAATGACCACGGGCTAAACGGCGTCGGAGCCTCGGGCATGGCTGAAGTCTCTCTCGCAGCCACAAGGTGAGCAAAGCGGGGCTTCCCCCTCTCGTAAACGATCCCCGGTCGCCGGACGGTCGATACCATGAAGAGTCTCCCGGCACCAACGGGACAATATATCCTCTCAGCTGCGGTGCCCAACCACATCTAGCTTACCATCGCAAATGCCAAGGAGGCGGCCATGGAAAGCGTCGCCATCACGCACGAGGCAAATGCGTCCCAAGAGGCATCACTCTCATCATCAACCATGAACCGCTCCGGCTCGGAAATGTCAATATGACCCGAATCAAGGATCATGCCACTGCACTTCTTCCAATGAAGTACGAAGAAAGCACTGCAAGCTTCACGCTCACCGCATCACCACCAATCAAAGGAAGCGAGATGGCCTCCACCTCCGGTCCTCCAATCAAAGCCCGAAAATCCTCAAAGGTGGGCACCATTTCATTGTAGGAGAAACAATACACATGCCTCCTAACATCCCAGAACTTCGCGGCAGCCATAACAACTCCCAATCGGGAACCCGACTCCTTAAAAGACCAAATCGAGCAAGACGAAACCTTACCTCGAAAACCCGTCTACGATGCCTCATACGGCGCCGCATCCACATTTTCAGCTGCTCAAGGAAGTGTGCTTGCCTCTCTGCGAAAGCCTCGGCAAAATTCTAGGGACGTACGAAAAATCCATGGCAAAAATGGAGGATTCACCCTAGAGAAAATGGGGAGAAAGCTCGAAAATGGCTTGCATATAGGGGAATGGGGAAAGACCGAGGACACCTTTGGAAAGCATTTATTTCAGCCTGCTTCCCAAAGAGCAAGAGGAGGTTGATCAATGCGGACCTCTTTTTTGCAACCTAGGTGCGCTCCGTACGGACCTTATTGCATCTGTACTTTCTCAACAAGCATGGTACAACAACCACTTTGTTCTCGGCCAGTGGACCTTGCTCCAAAGCCTTTGGCCCAAACAACTTTGGCCAGATGAAGCCATTTCAGCGGCAAACATACACTACCCACAAAATGCACTCTCAGCTCACGTGGCATGCACAAAATAAAAAAAATAATAGCAACAATTCCTAGGACAATTCTCGGGAATCACAAAAACGACATTACATGTAACGACCCCAAACCTAGGCACAAATTTTAAATCTTATATTATATGCTTTTCATATTTATGTTAACTTTATGTGTTCATTTATGTCTTTAAATTTTTATTTTAAGATAAGTTGGGTGAGAAGTAAATTTAGAATCTTTTGAGAAATCATTGGATATTAAATAAAGGACCATGGAAATTAATAAAAATAGAAAATAGATAAATAGTAAGAGGAGGTTAAAATGAGTAGAATAAATAATTAGGGGGAAAGGTTATTTTTTTTAAAAGGTGAAAGCCTTAGATTTTTTTATGGGGGGCCAAGAAAGGCTTACTCCCCCCATATCTCTCCATGTGTCCCTCACCATACCTCCCCCCTTACTTCCCATACCTCCTTTATCATTCTTATACTCCATCTTCCATCCTCCTTCTTTACTTCCTCCTCATTCTCTCCTTCTCTCTTATCATTTTCCATGGATACTTTCCATGGAAGCCTCACCTCCCAAGATCATACTAAGTTCAATTCTACTCCATTTTTCAATCCAAGGGTACTTTTGTGATTGGTGCATCTAGGAGAGTTGATCAAGCCAAGAAAATCCTTAATCCACCTCTTATTTCCTAAGGTGAGTTATTATGACCTTCCCTTCTATGTGATGTTCATGAATTAATTAAGGTTGTTCTTGATAATAAAATGGTTGTTGATGCTTGAAAACTTTCTTAGATGTTGAGAAATTTAGTAATAAAATAGAATGTTGTTGTTGGTTAGGAAAGTGGGTCAAGAAGGTAAGCAAATGGGTTTAATTAAATTAAGAAGTTTATACTTAGAATGTGATATTGAAATGGGTAGTGATTCAAAGGGTAAATGATATAAGATTTAATCATTTTTGGGTTACATGGTTTAGTGTGTGAGTTGTTATGATTTTCTTTCTCCTAAATGTTCATAACTCTTGAATGTTATGCTTGTTCTTATGAATTTGTTTCAAGCCTTGGAAACCTTACATGAATTGGAAAATGGGTAAATGGATTGGGTTGAGGATAATGTTCTTGGAAGATGATATAGAGGGTATAAAATGGGTAAAATGTGGAGTGATAAATAACTTAGAACTTCTTTATTTTGGGTTGCACGATTTAGAATGAACTTAGTAAAGCTAGAAAAAATCTTCTTGTTGATTCCTTGAATTTAGAGTAGAAGGAAGTTTGGAAAGGAAGAGAAAAAATGGTAAGAAAGGACTTTAGGAAACCTGGGAATTCTGGATCAGGCACTTGGGCGGTCGCCCAAGGGGGCGTGAGCGGCCGCCCATGTGTCCAGAAACTGATGTGCTTTTGAAAACCCTCTTGGGCGGTCGCCCAAGAGGTATGGGCGGTCGCCCAAGACTCCAGGAACTTAATTTCAAATCTGAACCAGAATTTGTTTAGTAATCTTGTTTGATCACTTATAGATTGTGACTCCCACTTGGTAATTGGAACTGGAACCTTCATAGAGGTCCTGTATTAGCGTATAATGACTTTGTAGGATGGATTGATAACACCTCCTTGCCTTACATTGAGTTCATATATATTGTTTATATTATGCATAGTGTGTTGATCAAATGTGGCACTATGATATTGGTTGGACATGAGTATATTTTACCATGTTGATATATTGTTATCCCTTTTGTGGATTTTATTCAAGTATCTATTATGTGCTTGATAATGTGTGAGTCAGTGACATTGGGGTATAACATAATACGATCAATTATGGAAGTGTGGCCTAATGTGATCGGATTATGTTATATCGTGGCCGTCCCCTCTGTGGCCGCGGGATGGGGTATAGCATCTGTATTGAGCCAAAAAGCCTTACGAGTTGCTCTTGTCTTTATTTGGTTCCACGAAAAGCGGGTCTTATAAGACGTGAGTATTGCTTAAGCAGCTCACTCGTAAGATTGGAGTATTATTATACCCAATGTTGTACGACTATTGTTCGAGACGGGAAAAGGTAAACCAAGGTAATGTAAGGTGTTCTGATTTTCCAATGTGTTATATGCGACTTGTTATGTGTTGCATTTTATTCTGGCATATTGCTTGCATTCATAATAGCTTGCTTTGAGATTTATTCTCACCCCTCTCCCTTTAATGTTTTTAGATTCCGAGATGGGCGGACCGACCAAGTAAGGGCGGTGAGGAGTTTGGAAGTAATATTTTGGGACTTGTGGGGTATGATTAGGTTGGCGTAAGAAAGGGTATTTTGGTATAATTCATTTAATGAGTTGTATTTATAAACTTTAATTTTATGTTATAACCAATGTCTTTTTGTAACTAAAATAGTCTTCTTACTTTCAAGGTTAGTCAACTATTTCTCCATTGTGAAAAGGTGTAGAGTCATTTTGAAATGATTATAGCAATTATAATTATGTTTGAAAGTTAAATAAAAGTTTTAAAAGATTAGGAAAAAATTTGGGTTGGTTTGAGGACGCTCCAGCTCGGGACACGTGTAGGTTCGGGTCGGGGTCCTCACGGTTGGTATCGAGCTCGGTTAGAGTTCTCGGGTAGAGTCTAGTGAGTGAGAGTGTGCGATAACTTACGTCGAGAGTTTAATGCGGGAATTTGTTCAAAGACGAGAAAATGATATTGACCAACCAAGGAATCAAGGAAAGGTGAGTTATGGAGAGATAGATTCCTCCACAACCATTTGAGGTATATTACCTGTCTCCGGAGTTAGGGGTCATACTTTTATAAATTCCCGTTCATTCGTTCTCATGTGGCATTACATTTCATCTTTATTTGCATAAATGGCCCGAGAGTTGCCTTATGTACTGGGAGTTCTACTCCGATGGGAGAGTACCTCGAATCATCCTTGATTATCATAGTAGTTGTGATTAAGTGGGCATGGATTGTCGGTGGATATGGTAGATATACCAATCCGTGAATTCTTGTTATATTGACCTAAATTGATTGAGTAGTTATTGTATTTGGGGAGAACTGTCGCAAGAAGCAAGTCTCCTTATCTATGTTTGAATTGCCTCCGTGTGTGGTTGAGGCGGATAAGTCATTAATTGCTATTATGTCATATATGCGTAAATGTCAAAAGTAGGGCCTAAGGAATGAGAAGGTCATTTGGATTATGTGTTATATTTGAGTAAAAGACAATTGAATTATCTCATGTACCGGTGGTAAATGAATTGGTGAACTCTTAGTTTAGAGTTGGTCTATGGCCTAATTAAGAGTGGTTTATGGTTGTATAGCTTGTGTGAATATTTATACATTGGTGTCTCGTGGTAGAGACTAGATATATGAGACTAGTATTGAAAATAATAGTCTAAGCGGGATTATATGGTTTATAAGATATCGCGAGTACGAATCCTTATAGAACTGACCTATATTTGCCTTATGTGTTATAAGTATATTCTCTAAGAAGAGATTGATTGTATTTTTGCTACTAAATCGAATAGAGAATCAGATACTCTTGTAGGTAATATCACCCTATAAGTTGACTAAGTGGTGTTTTCCATGTGAGTTTCAAAATGGGTTTTCATCAGGTATCATACCAAGATATGGAGGCTTTGAGTTGCTATAAGGTACTATTTTGATATTTAGATCCCTAGATAGAGGACACTAATTGGGATAATGGAATTGGTGAATCATCTTGTGAAATTATTTGATAAAGGAGATAATTAGCTTAGTGAATCTCCGTAGGGATAAATTAGTACTATTTTAGAAAAGATGATACTTGATGGTTATCTATAGATTAGAGAGATCTCAAATTAATAACTGTGAAGAATAAGTATTCGTTATCACTTGTTGATAATTTGTATGACTGATTTTAGAAACTAGTAGGATACTCAATGGTTATTAGGTGAATGTTTGAGGTGTTCCAATTACAGTGAATAATTGTTGGCAAGGGATATACTTAAGACAACATTTGTATCTAGTATGACCGTTTTGATTTGTAGTTGTGTATTATTTATGGAGAAGTAATTAGGGTAAATGTGAGGAAGTATAATAGATGTAGTTACTGGTGACTTATAGGATCAACTTCAGGAATTGATAATATATGTATAAGGTTTGTTTTGAGAAACGATTATCATTAGTTGAGAATATAAAATGGGGATAAATATGATTGGAAGACAGGATACTTTAGGATAATTACACCATATATGTTGACTTAGTTGCGTGACTAATATAAGAGATTGGTGTGATGCTTATGAGAGATTGGCGTTATGCGGATTTTTAGTTGTTGATGGTTATAGAGAGGTAAGTTAGTTTACACTGTTTAATCGCAATTTGGGGATGATTGACCTATGTGAGTTCCAATTATATTTTCTTATTAGGAGATCATGGAAATTGATCGGAAACTTGAGGTATGCAATACGTCGTTACTAAGTACAATACCAATATCAAAGGTAAGGAATAGATGACTCAAATTAAGTAAAAGTGTTGAATATTCAACTTGAGGAATTATTGAATTGAGGATGATTTACCAAGTTTATAATCTTAATGAATGTTTTAGTGTTATTTATCGGAGATAGTAATAGTATTGCGAGATTGTGTTTTCTTATAGAGAATTTAACTAAGTATAAATATTATGAGTGGTGGCTACACTATAAATAGAAGTCAAACAAGAATATTTTGTTAGAATTGTTCTAAATGTGCTTTACTACTTTGGATGGTATATTGAACTTCGGTATGAGCAATTGTGCCCTTCGAGGATAGTTGATTTAATAAGGTCAGTAAACCGTTTTTGTGTACATTAAAATCTGTGAGTAATTTAACTATCTACCACTGGTATGGGACGGTTGTAGATAATTAAATCACTTAAGTTATTTTATTAGCTTATCAATCTTTTGAAAATCTCTTAAAATTGTGAGTGGTTTAGTTAATTAAAACTGGTATGGGACAGTTTTAAATAAATAAACCATTCGAGTCTCATTTGATCTCATTTTATCTATCCTTGGAATTTTGAAAGATGTTGTAAATTTTAGAAAGACATGTTATTTTAAAGATGTAGTTCGTACAGAAGCAAGCTAAAAGGCAGCCTAGTTTCCCTAATAGTGATTAATTATATTAAAGTTTTGATCCGAGAAATGATTTGAATTATTGTGGGGTTATTAATGTGGCACAAAAGATCCATGAGACTTGGTTTTTGTTTGGAGTTGGGTCGGCTCCGTTGTGGGCGGCCAACCATTTGATTGAATATTGATCTGTCACTGGACCTAAGCATAATTGGAACGTTAAATTGTGAAATGTGGTTAATTAATATTCCGTTTATGGAATCAGGGTCGTATTAGCATGTCCACTATTATTCTTCCTCGGGCGTTGGTTTAATGTTTGTACTATGAGATTTGCGGACGAGATAGTTGAAATAACTCGTTTCAAGTGAGTCAAGTCATAAGGCGGTTTGGTCACCAATGTGAAAATAAAATATTAACGTTAGAAGATTTATTAAAATATCTAGAGTTCTAGATTGAGCTGAGAGTATTATCACGATGAATTTTGTGATTGGGTTACCTTGGAAGTAAAAAAAAAAAAAAAAAAGGGAGTATGTTGTTTTGTTTATAGAAAGATGATTTGTATTTTCTACTCAATATATATATATTTTGATGAGATATTGATTGATGAAGTCCTCATAAATCTTAGGAGATAGTTTGATGGTATAAATCCCATAGTATTGAGTGAACTGGATAGACATCTTTTGGGAAGATCATTTTGGAATGTAGGAATACTATTGAGTTTAACCTTGTGAAAATTTGAGGAATCATTACTTATTATTGAGGATATGCTACGGACATGTACAACCGATTTTAGTAGTCGATAGGACGTATGATTACCAGTGGTTGGGTGCGTATAATAGCAGTTATTATTCTAGCATTGAGATAAAACCGTATGAGGCGTTGTTAGGGAAGAAAATATCGATCTCTAAATTGTTGGGGTGAGGTTGGAGAAGCAAGGCCTGAGGTAAATTGGCGCCAAAGTTTGTTAATCCATTTGAAGTTTTGGAAAAGGTTGGTGATTTGACTCATAGACTGGCTTGGAGCAGCTTATAGATTATTTAAAGTTTTAAATGCAATATTGTAATGTATTTGGTGACATAAGTTGTAATACTTTTATTTATTTATGTAGTTATTGAGGTCGTGAAAATTCGGGTTAGTGATATTGTAAGGTATTCTTGGAAAATTAAGTTGTAATATCGTATCATTAATGGAATTAGAATCTTGGGTAAGAATCAACCTTGAAGAGACTATTTGGGAATGGAAGTCCGAGGTATACATGTAACTGAGGCGGGTTAATCGATTAGGTAAGTGACGGTCAAATTCGGGACGAATTTTCTTTAAGGGAGTGAGTGTAACGACCCCAACCCTAGGCACAAATTTTAAATCTTATATTATATGCTTTTCATATTTATGTTAACTTTATGTGTTCATTTTATGTCTTTAAATTTTTATTTTAAGATAAGTTGGGTGAGAAGTAAATTTAGAATCTTTTGAGAAATCATTGGATATTAAATAAAGGACCATGGAAATTAATAAAAATAGAAAATAGATAAATAGTAAGAGGAGGTTAAAATGAGTAGAATAAATAATTAGGGGGAAAGGTTATTTTTTTTAAAAGGTGAAAGCCTTAGATTTTTTTATGGGGGGCCAAGAAAGGCTTACTCCCCCCATATCTCTCCATGTGTCCCTCACCATACCTCCCCCCTTACTTCCCATACCTCCTTTATCATTCTTATACTCCATCTTCCATCCTCCTTCTTTACTTCCTCCTCATTCTCTCCTTCTCTCTTATCATTTTCCATGGATACTTTCCATGGAAGCCTCACCTCCCAAGATCATACTAAGTTCAATTCTACTCCATTTTTCAATCCAAGGGTACTTTTGTGATTGGTGCATCTAGGAGAGTTGATCAAGCCAAGAAAATCCTTAATCCACCTCTTATTTCCTAAGGTGAGTTATTATGACCTTCCCTTCTATGTGATGTTCATGAATTAATTAAGGTTGTTCTTGATAATAAAATGGTTGTTGATGCTTGGAAACTTTCTTAGATGTTGAGAAATTTAGTAATAAAATAGAATGTTGTTGTTGGTTAGGAAAGTGGGTCAAGAAGGTAAGCAAATGGGTTTAATTAAATTAAGAAGTTTATACTTAGAATGTGATATTGAAATGGGTAGTGATTCAAAGGGTAAATGATATAAGATTTAATCATTTTTGGGTTACATGGTTTAGTGTGTGAGTTGTTATGATTTTCTTTCTCCTAAATGTTCATAACTCTTGAATGTTATGCTTGTTCTTATGAATTTGTTTCAAGCCTTGGAAACCTTACATGAATTGGAAAATGGGTAAATGGATTGGGTTGAGGATAATGTTCTTGGAAGATGATATAGAGGGTATAAAATGGGTAAAATGTGGAGTGATAAATAACTTAGAACTTCTTTATTTTGGGTTGCACGATTTAGAATGAACTTAGTAAAGCTAGAAAAAATCTTCTTGTTGATTCCTTGAATTTAGAGTAGAAGGAAGTTTGGAAAGGAAGAGAAAAAATGGTAAGAAAGGACTTTAGGAAACACAGGAATTGGATCGGGCACTTGGGCGGTCGCCCAAGGGGCGTGAGCGGCCGCCCATGTGTCCGTAACTGATGTGCTTTTGAAAACCCTCTTGGGCGGTCGCCCAAGAGGTATGGGCGGTCGCCCAAGACTCCAGGAACTTAATTTCAAATCTGAACCAGAATTTGTTTAGTAATCTTGTTTGATCACTTATAGATTGTGACTCCCACTTGGTAATTGGAACTGGAACCTTCATAGAGGTCCTGTATTAGCGTATAATGACTTTGTAGGATGGATTGATAACACCTCCTTGCCTTACATTGAGTTCATATATATTGTTTATATTATGCATAGTGTGTTGATCAAATGTGGCACTATGATATTGGTTGGACATGAGTATATTTTACCATGTTGATATATTGTTATCCCTTTTTGTGGATTTTATTCAAGTATCTATTATGTGCTTGATAATGTGTGAGTCGGTGACATTGGGGTATAACATAATACGATCAATTATGGAAGTGTGGCCTAATGTGATCGGATTATGTTATATACGTGGCCGTCCCCTCCTGTGGCCGCGGGATGGGGTATAGCATACGTATTGAGCCAAAAGCCTTACAGAGTTGCTCTCTTGTCTTATTTGGTTCCCTGAAAACGGGTCTTATAAAGACGTGAGTATTGCTTAAGCAGCTCACTGTAAGATTGGAGTATTATTATACCCAATGTTGTACGACTATTGTTCAGACGGGAAAAGGTAAACCAAGGTAATGTAAGGTGTTTACAGTTTTTCCAATGTGTTATATGCGACTTGTTATGTGTTGCATTTTATTTGACATATTGCTGCATTCATAATAGCTTGCTGAGATTTATTCTCACCCCTCTCCCTTTAATGTTTTTAGATTCCGAGACAGGCGGACCGACCAAGTAAGGGCGGTGAGGAGTTTGGAAGTAATATTTTGGGACTTGTGGGGGTATGATTAGGTTGGCGTAGAAAGGGTATTTTGGTATAATTCATTTAATGAGTTGTATTTATAAACTTTAATTTTATGTTATAACCAATGTCTTTTTGTAACTAAAATAGTTTCTTACTTTCAAGGTTAGTCAACTATTTCTCCATTGTGAAAAGGTGTAGAGTCATTTTGAAATGATTATAGCAATTATAATTATGTTTGAAAGTTAAATAAAAGTTTTAAAAGATTAGGAAAAAATTTGGGTTGGTTTGAGGACGCTCCAGCTCGGGACACGTGTAGGTTCCGGGTCGGGGTCCTCACATTACATCTTAAAATAAAATGCCTTTGCCATGCAAATACGAGTGTTTTATTACAGGTACATCTAATGTCTGTTGCTAAAGAAAAAAAAAAGAGAAGATATGGAAAGAGGGAAAGCAAATGAACCCTAGTCCGACTCTTCAGCATCATCATCCTCCCCAAGATCATCAAGCGAGAAGTCTGGCATCCCGGTGAACTCGCCAGTCATATCCTCGTCATCAGAGTATTGAGCCCCCTCCGGAGGCTGGTACTCAAAGTAATCAGAAGGATCAAATCCGACGAAAGGATCGAAGAAGGAAGGCTCTGACGAACCTCACTCGCGTGCATCCTGCCGAGGAAAGAAGCGGTAAGTGCTGCGGCCTCGACGCTTCCCGAAGACGTCCGGCATCCATGCTATGCCGCCCCCGCGAAGGTCCCTCCTGGTGTGGCTCCGGCTCGGCTCTGTGGAGGAACATCTACAGAATGCCTCGAAGGCATCGGCGTGTACGCCGGCACACGTCGCGAAGACCGACAAGACATCTTCGACGCCATCTTCTTCGCAAAAGACCGCATCGCCACGTAACGGCGGGTCAGCATGTCAAAAGCCCTCCCCGGGACCAGCACAAGCAAGCAGCCAAAGAAACGCTCATCAATACAGTCATACTCAACAACAAAAAGAGAAAAATACAGAAAGATGCCAAGATGGAAAAGAGTAAGCACACTCACCGGTCTATCAGGATCCACGTGGTAGGCAGCAGGAGCCTGCTCAGGGGCAGTGGCTGGACACCCTCCTCCTCGAGGAATCCCCACGAACATACGTAAAGTCCGGCCCAGCACTGGGAACCTCTGGGGACCCCGCGGACCAGCCTCCCTCTCCTCGCCAACACTCCGCGCGTCCTCAACTTCCTCCTCACAAAAGGCCTCGCCGGAGTTCGCCATACTGAACCAAGCCTCAATTTAAGTTCATACTCCTGAACTAAGTCTCAAACACTAGGTTCATACTCCTGAACCAAAACCCACAGTCAGAAGACGACTCAAGTCTTCATACATGGCACGACCACATTCAGAAGACGACTCAAGTCTTCATACATGACACAACCGCAGCCAGAAGACGACTCAAGTCCTCACGCATGGCAAACCGCAGCCAGAAGACGACTCAAGTCCTCACGCATGGCAAACCGCAGCCAGAAGACGATTCAAGTCCTCACGCATGGCAAACCAGAGCCAGAAGACGATTCAAGTCCTCACGCATGGCACAACCACAGCCAGAAGACGATTCAAGTCCTCACGCATGGCAAACTGCAACCAGAAGATGATTCAAGTCTTCATACTATCTCCAGCCCGGAAGGCTTTAAACCACTCAGTCCGGAAGACCGTATAAACCTCCCAAATCACTATCTCCGGCCCGGAAGGCCTTAAACCACCCGATTAGGAAAATCGTAAAGTTTCCATCCCAGGACACCACCACGTCCTCACAATTGACCTCGGCGGTCACCACATCTTAGGACACCACCCCGTCCTTACCACTGACCTCGGCAGTCACACGATACTTCAGGGCACCATCACGCCCACATACACTCACAAATTCACGCCATCTGAACTACGACCAGGCTTGATTCCCGCCAGGGATACGTAGGAATCCTATCACAGGGTCCAGCCATCGACCTATACGGTCACCCAGGACGCCGCAACGTCCTCACCATCGACCTATGCGGTCACCCACAGGACACCACCACGTCCATACACAAAGTTTCACTCAGAGGACCCTCTCCATCCTCGTGCACCACAAACACTCACCCCACACCCGAACTACGATCAGGCTTGATTCCCGCCATGGATACGTAGGAGGAATCTATCGCGGGGTTCAACCAACGGACCTAAACGGTCACACAATAGGACACCGCCACGTCTCTCCCCGACCTCCACGGCACTTCCTTCTCCCAAAGACGCGATCCAGTTAGGACCCTTATCTTATCAACGACCCCACTTCCTCCGTGAAGTGACGTCATTGAGGGCTTCGTAAGTACCCCAATCTGGATCACCCTTTTTTGAGCACATAGGAAACACCGCAGACTCACTCACAAACACAGTCTCGAAGACCTATGGCACTCAAAACCCTCAAAAAACCCTCAACCAAACCAAGGGAGGAGCCTTTACGGGATAAAAGGGACAAAAGGACCTTTTGGGAATTTTCAGAAATTAGAAAAGCAAATAAGGTCCGTACGGACCTCTTTGTTGAAATAATTAGAATCCCTTAAAGTCCACCATATTCCCTCAAATCCTGAGAAATCATTACCCCCACGCATGGTTGGTCCGTACGATCTTCTTTGCATGCCAAGATGGTCCGTACGGACCTCTTTGCATAGGGGACACCATCATTCCAGAATATTCACAATTATCACATATTCCCTCAAATCGAGGAAAACTAAAATTCTGGATAACCTAGGAGGTCCGTACGGACCTCTTTGCATTTTTCTGGCACTATAAATAGAGGGCTTCCCCTCCCATTTTCAAACACATTTCCCTCTTCTCTCTTCTTCCCCTAGCCTTCTGGCACCCCTCTAAGTCCTCTCGAGGCAATCCCGGCCCCTTTCGGATCCTTCCGAGACCTTCCGAGCCCCCTCGTGGTGCTCCGAAGCCTCTCCGAGCGCTCCGCGATACTCCGCGCTGCCCCGAGGCACTCGAGGTACTCCCGAGGCCCCTCGTGGTACTCCGAGGCCTTGGCTCGGTCTTTCCAAGGTGTCCCGGCTCTTTTCCGAGTCAAACTGCAGAGCTTGAACGGCACGCCAAACTCCCGCCCGAGTGACTCCGCCATCCCAACGCACGCCGAAACTCTGCCGAGTAATCCCCTGCGATCCCAACGCATGCCGAATCCTCTTGCCCGAACGCAGCCTACAATCTCAACTCACGCTAAAACTCGTCATGGACAGCGGGCCCCTCCCGAAGCAATCCCGGTCCGTGCCGGAACATCATTCCATCCTCAAACACTATTCCCCAGCGGAAGACAGACACGAACCAACATTGGTAAGGCTTCCTTCCATTACTATTTCAATACATTTCAATACATAGTGTACAATGTAGACATCCGATATCGCATGCATTTTTAAAAAGCACACACACACACACACAACAGTTAAAGAATATTAGGGGTATCCGAAAGACTCGTTTTTACGAGGCGACTCGGGTGAGCTCTAAGATTCTAATATTCTCTTCCCGAGGAGTCATCTGACCTCCGAACTCAAAATCTCATCACACAAAAACAGTTTATTATTATTTTTAAACTGATGCCCTTTTTCAATGTTTTGGGCTTAACAATAAAAACGGCGTGGCGACTCTACAAAGCAAAACACAGCGAGACACCTCCAACACGCTAAAGCGGAATAAGCCAGATGCCGGGGCGCGAACGCGCTGCCTCTCGGATCCGGGCAAACTTCCCGAAAAGCGACGAATGCGAGATGCACGGGGGCCCCGCGCGCGAGCCGGATCCCGGGTAATTTCACCTTCGCAGTCCGATCTCCGATCTCCAATCGAGTCCTTCGCGGTCCGATCTCAAATATTCAATCCCGACCTTTCACGGTCAAAACTTTAAATCTTGACCTTGCACGGTCCAATTTTCGATCTCAACCTTTCAAAGTCCAATCTTTTCCGACCAGTGAGGATCATTAGAAAGCGTGTTTTAAAGTAGTAAATACACATCGCACGAGCCTTAAAGCCTTGAGCCAAATACCCCTTCCGAAAACTAAGCCATACCGTTCGTTTCCTGCAGCAAACAGAGAGTGGTTCAAAATTCCGGGTTAGCGTCTCACCAGGATTACAGTTACGGTAGCATCAGACTGTTCCTCAGTTTCCTCAGTTCCCTCAGCCAGACTCTCCGACATGTCAGACTCACCGAGAAATCGTGACGGGAATGGAACCCCGCCACCGGTAACAGATATGACACTGGAAGAAGCCATCCGGGCCTGTGAGGTTCACAAAAGGCAGAAAGAAGATCAGCAGAATTTCATGGTACAGCTTCTGAATGAGCGAGGTATAGCAGCTATCCCCCAGCCATACGGTACTTTTGTTCTGATCGAGGACGACGAGCCCTCCCGATCAACTCCTCAAACCTTTAACCAGGTTCCTCCCCCGCTAACTTACGGGATTCCTTCGAACCATGGAAACAACCGACCCAGGCTGCATACTGCCACCTCTCAAAGCACCCCTGTCATATACGGCCAAGCCAATAATACCCCTTTCACTCACTACAACCAGCGTAGCGCTGGACCATCTCAAACAGATCCCAATATTCCTCAAAATCCTCCCGTGTTCACTTCCTTCTCTCAATATGCCCAGAATTCACCAGGTTTCCCCCACATAACCTTTCCGACCCATTACTTCGGACAGCCTGCATTCGTTCCAGCTACTTCATGGCCTCAAATCCCTCAATTTCCGCAATATCCACTAAATTATACTCCGTTCCCTCAAAACCCGTTTGTCCAACCCCATATCATGGTTCCCTCCAACAGTGGACCTTTGGTTACAGGTTCCAGCAGCCCAGAGGTTTCTATCGACCCGCATGTGGTTATGCCGGCAGAACAGAAGGCAAACGAAACTACGGAAGAATTTTACAAGGCACAGAGCCAGAAGTTTTCTGAATCCTGAAGTCACTGCCCGAGGATGAGCAAATGAGAGCCTTCGAGTCATGTTTGGAGCCATCAGTAAAAGCATTAGTCGGCCATCGCTTCTGCCTTGATCTCCGATCCATGGTCAATACGGGTCCCTCATCCGAGAAAGACCCGAAGGAAAAGCATGCCCCGAGCACAGAGCCATCTTACGCATAGAGCAAAGAATCGCATCTATCCCTGCACCGGCCCCCGCAAAGGAAAAGACACCACTGTCAGCCACCTCCAGCAGGGAGATCAGTCAAGCAATAAGGACACGGCCCTACAAAGCAACGACTCTTCCAAGAAACGGCCCTCCCGGCGCTTCGACAAACTAGACATGCCTCTTAGCAAGATGTTAGAGGAACTGATCAAATAAGACCTACTCAAACCTGTGGAGGACTACAAGCCAAAGAATCCCACAGCCAACCTTGACAGGAGCAAATATCGCGCTTTCCACCAAGATTACGGGCACACAACCGATAGCCGCCTTCTGCGGTGTGAGATCCAAAATCTCGATAGAAGACGGAAAGCTCAAGCATCCCGGGCAATCAAAGAATAAAGGAGCAGCTAGAGTAGGGGCTACCTATCCTCGAGATCTGTCAATTGTCTTTTGGTCAACCTTCGTAGGTTCTAGTACTTTCCTCGTTCAATCAAGTCCGCCTCGGACATTGTAGTTAATCTTAAATTTTCTATAAATAAGTGTCTTTTTTCTCTTCTTGCTAGACTTGAGACATTATTTGCACACCTACATTACAACTAATGAAATGATTATATCCTAAATGACCACTTGCATTGCTCAACCAATAAACTCTGGAAATAACTAATGTTCTGATTAATCGGTGTGAGAAAGTTGACTGGTGCCCTCCCCATACACATTCCTTACCTCATAAAGGCCTCCATCAAGCCATACACTTTCCAAAACATGTCCCCACCATCACCTTGACCAAGTCAACGACGGCGGCAACATCAAGGAACAACAAAAGGTCACTCAGCATCGAAAGATTGACCCCATGTTGACAACAACCTCGGAGCTCGCCTTCGCCCTCGTGCGCATCGAGAAAGTTCAAGCATGAGCTTGCCTTCGTCCTCAAGAAATTCAAAAAAAAAAAAAAAGAGAAAAGTTCAAACAAGAACTTCAAAAAAAAAAAAGAGAAAAGTTCAATAAGAACTTCAAAAAAAAGTGAGGCCAAGGACCCAGCACTGCCAATCAAAAGCTTGACAGATGGGCAAACAAAGTTAAAGTTCGAAGAATGGAGGTTGTCGATAACAATGGAGCGGTCAAAGCAAAGGCAAAAACCACATCTTAAGCCCTTACGCTACATTCGAATTCTTTCTCCCCCGGTGAAAGACGCTGATCAAGAAGCAATGGAATCACGGAAGAAGCCATCAACAATGACTTTTCAAGGAATCACCTCGAGGCCCGTACCTCATCATCCAAACTTCCCATCCGAACCTTTGCACCAAAGGACCACAAATGTTCATACCCTATTCCCAAAGCCAAAACACAGTTCAGCCAGAACTACGACGACCTGAGCTCCTTACACTGAGGGGAACATAGGCAACCAGTAATGATTCGGTCATAAACACATACAAATCCCATAAACCCGGTCTCATCAATGACCTCCACTATACACATACCTTTCTTTCACACACAGCCAACTTTGATCCGCGACATCAGTTGACTTTCTTCTCACGGTTAATCAAGACATTTGTTCATATCGGGATTAATGGTTGAACAACCTGAACATTAACAAAGGGTTTAAAGCAATCTTGTGATCATGATAGATAAAACATGTTTTCAGATGTCTCGACAAGTCTTTTTTTTCTACGATAATAGGAAAAATAGAGCTAAACACTGTCTTTCTGTCAACAAGAGCTTCCATACACTTCTCCAAACCTCTCTACGCTCATACTCTCTCAAAAGAGTCAAACCCAAAGCGAGTTCTGGTGCCTGCATTAAACTAGGCATCCACATAAAATCGGGATTCGTTCCCACTTCTCTAAAATATGTCCTTGCACGTATACATTACAAGCCATTCCTCTTATACACTTTGGTTGACCAATCGAAAAAAAAATTAAGGACGGTCGCCTCGTCGAGCCACATAAATTCAACTCAAATTGGGGCTGCATCAGATTCACTCTAGAATCCCCACAGATGACCAGCGATTCCTTCAAACTGGGACTTCACCAAGTCATTTCTTCAGACCGGGGCTTTCCCATGCAAAGAGAGTTTTTTTCATCCCAAGGGTCTACCTTGAGTTTCGATTACTGGGGCTTGTCAGAAGCATCTTTCGGCATTGTGGTTTTAATCAGAATTGGGGCTTCTCAGATATAGCCTCGATAGATCAGAATTTGAATCCTCATAAAACCTCTTGGTAACAGTAGCATTGAAGGGCAGTTTTCTCCAGCAAGTCTTCCCTTCCTTCAAACAGCACAACTTCAGAACCTACAGGGGTGGGAAAGCGAAAATATCCTGCTGACACCACAGTTCAGGCATTAGGACACAAGAAAGTCTCCAATCTCGGCAACCTTACTGCCAACAAGAAGCATAATCCCCAGAAGGATAAGCCAAAGTTCAACTCATCAAACCTCAAAGCAATCGGGAGGCACCACAAAAACCTCTGCCTCTCAAGTGTTGGAAGAACCGATCCTCACTCAGCTCAAGCAGACTCAGGCGAACATTTCCCTTTAGTCTCTGCTCAACTCTTCATACCCTCACAAGCTCAAGCTAGAGGAAAGTTTGGCCCGCACCATGGTCCCCATGGACGCAACTCCAGAAGAAGTAATCCAGATGATCGACAACATCATCGTCACCCTCATAGATTTGGACCTGCCAAGATTTGGAGCTAACCACAATGAGCCGCTTTGCATCACTGTTCAGACTCCGGGATGAATATCTTACCCGCCAAGATGATGGACCTGCTTGACATCAAGCCCACAGATTTGAAGCCTTTAGTCCACACTGTCAAGGCCTACGATTCTACTTCCCGCACAGTTCTCGGGGTCGCTACTCTAAACATCTGGTTCGGCAAGCGGATGATCCCCACCGAATTCCAAGTGTTGGACATTCCAATCACTTTCACAGCCATCTTGGGGCGACCCTGGCTGCATCAAATGAATGGTGTGGCATCCACCCTTCACCAATGTATCAAGTTCATGCAAGGCAACGAGCTACCCACAGTCTACGGCGACATCGTCACCACCGAGGGGACCAGCACCAACGGCATTCCAGTGTTAGAGATTAAGCATGATGATGATATTGCATTAACTGGATTCACCTTGGAGACCTCCAAGATCTAAATATGCAGCGTGGACCTTCCACTATTTTGGGACAAAATTCCTCCCGCCATGAAGATGATAAAACTCATGAACTTCATCCCAGGACTGGGGCTCGGCAAAAGGTTACAAGGCTAACACCAAGTCATCAAAGTCAAGGACCACACTACAGTCCAGAGGCTTGGTTATATGCCAACACCAGCCGACATCAGGAAAAACAAGAGGCTCGCCAGCACCAAAGCAGCAGCCCGCAAAAGGGGAACCTCCTACGGCACACCTAACCTCCAACCCTTACAACTTTGACCTTGCTCGCTACTTCGTCAAAGGAACCGACATAGGAACTGATGAAGATAAGAAAGGAACTGAAAAAAAATAAAAAAATATAAAGGAACTGATGAAGATGAGAAAGCGATTACCCATCTTTTCGTGAGATTACCCATCTCTTAGAGAGATTACCCATCTTTTCGTGAGATTACCCATCTTTTCGTAAGATTACCCATCTCTTAGAGAGATTACCCATCTCTTAGAGAGATTACCCATCTTTTCGTGAGATTACCCATCTTTTCGTAAGATTACCCATCTCTTAGAGAGATTACCCATCTCTTAGAGAGATTACCCATCTCTTAGAGAGATTACCCATCTTTTCGTAAGATTATCCATCTTTTCGTGAGATTACCCATCTTTTCGTAAGATTACCCATCTCTTAGAGAGATTACCCATCTTTTCGTGAGATTACCCATCTTTTCGTAAGATTACCCATCTCTTAGAGAGATTACCCATCTCTTAGAGAGATTACCCATCTTTTCGTAAGATTATCCATCTTTTCGTGAGATTGCCCATCTTTTCGTAAGATTACCCATCTCTTAGAGAGATTACCCATCTTTTAGAGAGATTACCCATCTTTTCGTGAGATTACCCATCTCTTAGAAAGATTACCCATCTCTTAGAGAGATTACCCATCTTTTTATGAGATTACCAATCTCTTAGAGAGATTACCCATCTTTTCGTGAGATTACCCATCTTTTCGTGAGATTACCCATCTCTTAGAGAGATTATCCATCTTTTCGTGAGATTACCCATCTCTTCGTAAGATCCTCTCCCATTATCTCCTCGTGAGATCCTTTCTCGTTATTCTCCCTCGTGAGATCTTTCCGTCATCTCCCTACGAGATCCTTCCCCGAGATCTTGCATCTCGTTATCTCCTCGTGAGATCCTTTTCTATTATTCCTCCTCGCGAGATCTTTCCGTCATCTCCCTGCGAGATCCTTCCCCGAGATCTTGCATCTCGTTATCTCCTCGTGAGATCCTTTTCTATTATTCCTCCTCGTGAGATCTTTCCGTCATCTCCCTGCAAGATCCTTCCCCGAGATCTTGCATCTCGTTATCTCCTCGTGAGATCCTTTTCTATTATTCCTCCTCGTGAGATCTTTTCGTCATCTCCCTGCGATATCCTTTCCCGAGATTTCGCATCTCGTTATCTCCTCATGAGATCCTTTTCTATTATTCTCCCTCGTGAGTTCTGTCATCTCTAACGCCCCTCTCTCGAGGTCCAAATTCCCGTTAGACATCTCTAACACTCCTCTCTCGATGTAAGATTCCCGTTAAACGTTTCGTCTCCAGACGTTAAATTCCCAGTTAGTTTTCACTAACGCTCGTCTCCAGACGTTAAATTCCCAGTTAGTTTTCACTAACGCTCATCTCCAGACGTTAAATTCTCAGTTAGTTTTCACTAACGCTCGTCCCCAGACGTTAAATTCCCAGTTAGTTTTCACTAACGCTCATCTCCAGACGTTAAATTCCCAGTTAGTTTTCACTAACGCTCGTCTCTAGACATTAAATTTTCAGTTAGTTTTCACTAACACTCGTCGCCAGACGTTAAATTCCCCGTTAGTTTTCACTAACGTTCGTCTCCAGAAGTTAAATTCTCAGTTAGTTTTCACTAACGTTCGTCTCCAGACGTTAAATCTCAAGTTGACGTTTGACATTCAAACGCTCATTTACATCCCAAGTTGACGTTTGACATTCAAATGCTCATTCCCGTCCCAAACCGACGTTTGACATTCAAACGCTCAGTCCCGCCTTCGGACGTCAAGTCATAATTCCGTCTCCCGACGTCAAAATTCCCATTGGTTTTCACCAACATTCAACCATCTCCCTCGTGAGATTCAGTCATCTCCCTCGTGAGATTCAACCATCTCCCTCGTGAGATTCAAGTCATCTCCCTCGTGAGATTCACCCATCTCCCTAATGAGATTCAAGTCTTCTCCCTAGTGAGATTCACCCATCTCCCTCGTGAGATTCACCCATCTCCCTCGTGAGATTCAAGCCATCTCCCTCGTGAGATTCAACCATCTCCCTCATGAGATTCACCCATCTCCCTCGTGAGATTCAACCATCTCCCTCGTGAGATTCAACCATCTCCCTCGTGAGATTCAAACCATCTCCCTCGTGAGATTACCCATCTTTTCGTAAGATTACCCATTTTTTCGTAAGATTAGCCATCTTTTAATTAAGGTAGACAGTCAAATACCTCCAAACACCCTATCCCCAGCGGACAAAAGACAAACGGCAATCACTGTAAGCCCGTACAATGAATCTTCTCCCCGGCCGCCAGTCGTAAGCCCGATCGTTCCACTTCAGCGTCCATTAAGGTAAGCCCGCACAACAATCCCTCTTCGGCCAATCCTTGTAAGCCCGAATATCTCTTCACTCCAGCAAGTGAATGTTCACTTCCCCGGCCGCCAGTCGTAAGCCCTAACATTCCTCCCCAGCAGGATCCTAAGACCATCCGTCTATGGAAGAAACGTCAATCAACCCCTTCAGTTCCTAACTGACCCCGTCAGAACTCTGGATGCTTTTCCCCAGCAATGTGTCAGTCTCTCCCTAGATCACATCCCGTTCCTAACCCCGTAGTTAGAACGTCAATCCTTTCGTGTCATTAAGAACGCCATTTCAACGCAACCATTCCCGCCATTGCCACCCTATCCCCAGTGGATAAACCTGGATGTCATCATAAGTCCAGCACCCAAGGCACGAATGCCTTATCAATCCCAAGGCACGAACGCCTTCATCTCGGGATAAACACATCCTCGTAACTTAGGTCTGAGGCACCGCACGCCCTCAAAAGTTTCAATAATCTCGGTCTGAGGCGTCACACACCCTCAAAAGTTTCAACCACTCGGCCAGAGATGCCTTCAAATAGTCTCCCTCAGGTTTATATGCCTTCGAATAGTCTCCCTCGGGTTTAGACGCTTTCAAATAGTCTCCCTCAGGTTTAGACGCCTCCAAAACAGTCTCTCTCAGGACGAACTCCTCCTAATCATTCCCCACAGGTCGAGGCCCCTACCAATTGCCCTCACACTCGTGAACTACGATCGGCTTGATTCCCGCTCGGGATACGTAGGAATCCTTTCGCTAAGGGTCCAGCCATTTGACCGCCCAGGTCTCTCCATAAGGCATCCCCCGATTTGGATCCTTATCTTTTTCGATGACCCAACTTCCTTCGAAAGTGACGTCACCGAGGGGCTAACTGTAAGTACCCAAATCCAGATCGTCAAAATCCGTTAAAAGTTAACCGGAATCCGTTAACTAGCCCTTTCCAAGTTAATCGGAACCCGTTAAGCTCCCCGTTCTCGAGTCAACGAGACATCTCGGGACTGCCCCGTGCATCCCGATGTCAAAGCGTACTCAACGAACGTTATCACACGTAAAAGTACAAGCTTTCCCCGAAAAACGCACTTTTCGGGGTCTTCCGGGATTCGATTTGCTGTTTTCGAGCGTCCCGACCTTCCGGAGGTCATAACTCCCTCATACGAACTCCGTTTTGGGCCCACCACATATCAAATCGAACGCGAGAACAAGATCTACGCATATAGCTAGTTCAATCAGGAAAAAAAAGCCAATTTAAGGAACTGTCCGACCGGACTCTTTTGCAGGTTAAGTCAAACCGTGTCCAAACCGTGTCAAACTCAAGGTCAAATGACCAAAATGTCCCCAAACTCAGGTATAGTCCGGCCGGACTCTTTTACAAAACCCACCAGGCTAAGCAAAGTGACCTCCTTCTCCAAGTTTCCTCCTCCCAAAACCTCCTATAAATACTACCCCTCCCCTTCATATTTTCTACACCTTTCTCTCCTCTCTTCACCCCAAGCAACAAAACGCTTGTCTTCTTCCTCTCTTCGGGGGCCCTCGTGCTACTCGTCGGAGAATTATCTACTTTTCGGGGGCCCTCGTGCTACTCGTCGGTAGATTATGATCGTAGGCTAAACCGACACAAGTCGAAACGCTGCCCAAATTCCTAGGTTTCTAAGCACCAAATAAAAGGGGAAACTCTGCCCAAACACTTCCGAAACACCTTTCAAACACCTTTTTGTATCCCGTATACGTCTTTCTGAGCCAAAGAGTCAACACCAAATTTGGTAAACTCTCACTCTCAAAATGTAGACGTACCGCCGTCTACGGGGTCCGATACGTTTTAGTCCAAGATCCTCTTCTCTTCCCGTAAGAGAAGTAATCTCGGGTTAAAATGGCGTTCCGGCCCTGTTCCGTTACTTTTATGTCATTTACAAATTCCGGATCGTTTGATCCGTCGATCGTCATTTACTTTTATGTCATTTACAAATTCCAGATCATTTGATCCGTCGATCGTCATTTACTTTTATGTCATTTACAATTCCGGATCGTTTGATCCGTTGATCGTCATTTACTTTACGTAACTTTACAATTCCGAACCGTTTGGTTCGTTGATCGCAACTTTACAATTTCGGGTCGTTTGATTCCGTCGATACCGCACTTTAAATACTGTCATTTAACAAGTCCAAGCCGTTTGGATCGTGATAGTATTTACTTATCAAAGTCCGAGTCGCAAAACGATTCGTTGATCGCATCTCATTTAATGCTTTTTTCCCGTAAAATCGCTAACAATGTAATGCCCGGTTCAAAACCAAAAGTTTGTCATTTGAACTCCTTTTCAAACTCAAAATTGACGTTTGACATTAAAACGCTCATTTTCGTCTCAAAACCGACGTTTGACATTAAATGCTCATTTCCGTCTCAAAACCGACGTTTTCCACGCAAACGCTCATTTCCGTATCAAAACCGACGTTTGACATTCAAACGCTCTTTTCCATCTCAAAACCGACGTTTGTCATTCAAACGCTCGCCTTTTCCAAAAAGAATCACATAATCAAAGTTTGACATTCAAACCAAGATTAAGCTTGTCATTCAAGCCCCCATTTTCAAAATTCAAACACACACACATGCACACATTTTCGAGAAAGGTAGAAAGACTCGTCATACGAGGCGTTTCGGGTGATCTCAAAATACTCTTCCCGAAACGTAACGTGACCTCCGAACCTAACAATCTCTGGTACTCAAAAAAGCTTTTTACTCGTTTTTGCTACCAATAAAAATGACACCCCTTTCAAAGCCTTTTCCTAAGTTTTTGCTACCAATAAAAACGACACCATTTTCAACCAAAAGCCCTTTTTCAACGTTTGGGGTCAAAAAACAAAACCGCGTGGCGACTCCTCTCCTTCCCGAAAGCGAGGTCTCAGACACCAACCCTCCGCGAAAGACAACCGCCTTTCGCCGTGCGCGAAATTCGGGTAATTTCAGCCAATTAAAGAGGTATAATTCCCCTCATATTTTGAGTTTTTAACATGAATTTGACCATTTTGATCCGAAATTGGTCTATAAGTATACAAATATTGCGTCTTGTATGAATTTAAGATAGTTTGATTTGATTTTGAAAAGTCAAATTTTGACTGTTTTGGTATATTTTGTTGGTGTATTTTTGTTGATTAGCTAAGTTCTCGATTTGGGGTTTATTTTTAACCCAAAATTAGGGTTTAATTCCTGGTGTTCTTTCCCTAATTTTCATATATTTCCAATGTGGTTTTGATGGAGGAAATCTCCCTCTTGTAATAAAAACCGAGCAAGAGTACTCACTACCGGTGTAGCAGTATGCACGAGCAGGGTTCGAATCCACAGAGACTCGTTGGTAAACAAATGAAGTAAAAGAGTGAATTTAGTAACCACAGTTTATAGATTTGATTTAAAACTAAAAGCATAAATTAAATAACAAAAACTAACTAAACTAGAAAACAGATTATGAGCAGAGATTCGTAGATTGGATTTCACTTTACCATCATTCTCTGCATAATTTTTCTTATAAACCATCAGCTCAACTTCTAGGATTCATTCACTTTAGCTAGGATGGACACGGTTAGGTGGCCGGATTACAATCCTAAATACTCTCTTAATATTGTGGATTCTATTACGGTACCACAATATGCCAAGAATACATTAAGCACATAAGAATAAAAGAACCTAACATTGATCTGATTCTATTACGGCACAGACCAAGTTATTCAATAAATAGTGGTCTATGTATAAATCGCCCAAATTAATGGCTCGATAAATACCCAATTATTCAAAGATGAGTTCGTATCTTAACATACATCTCAAATCTAAGAACATGGAATTACAAACTATTATTGAACTAGAAGGAATCAAATTGAAAGAATTAAAACTTCATTACATAGAAATCCGGTGAAGATCAAACCAATCTACAAATCTAAGAAATTAGCTACTCATAATTTACAATAATAAAAACCTGGAATATGATGAATTCTTCGTCTCTCTCAAAGAGTTGTTAAAGAAAAGCATAAAACATCCGATACCTAAAACTAAAAGTGGGCTGTGAATATATAGAGACTAGGGCAAAAACTATGGGCCAAGGTTGAGAAATAACGAGAATGCCCTTGTTTAAGACGTCAAAACTGTTGCTGATGACGGGCCAGCGCGGCCGCAATGGTTGATGGCGCGCCCGCGCTGAATGGCAGAGATTTTGGCTTGAGTTTCGACTCCTTAGCGCGGCCGCCCTGAGGTTGAGCGCGACCGCTCTGAGTGGCAGTTTCTGGAGCTCGAATCTGTTTCCTTCTTTCTTTGCTCCGCTCCACTCCAACTTTACTCCTTGCAATTTTTAGCCATAAAATACACCTTTTCTCTTTATACCCTGTACTCACTAAATACTCACAAACCATATCAAATATACATAAAACTCGGGAATCAAATACAAAGATAGCCTAAAAGTGCATCATTTGGATGGGTAAATACACATCCATCAAACACCCACAAACTAACCTTTTGCTCGTCCCGAGTAAAACAAGACTAAAAGAAGTAAAATAAATCTACTCTAAATACTAATAATAAATCATTAAAACAAAATAATTATTTTTGGGATGTTCTATCACAGATGAGTCATTGGCCATACCAATCTCAGATTCTCACCAACACACATAATCAACAAGTGCCACCACAGTAATGGGATTACAATCACATTGATGCATAAAACTCACAATTTTCCACCGCGGCATGAATGATGAATGAATTATGGGAGATCACTGCCAACAACCTAAGATTGTTTATGGATTCACTAAGCGATGCTCTAAATCAATATGTCATAGACAGTACAACCCAAAAAGGACACTCATATGCATATTTACACGATTGTCAACCCGGTTATCGATATTGAAAGAATAATATGGCTTAAAAGTTAAGTGCGACAATTCGCGAGGGCTAGGTTCATGGTTACAAATGAAGGTAAGGACATACGAAAATAAGAAAGTGAAACTAGAAAGTCTTCTTTTAACAATACATCCTCACTTTGATGATAATTCCTCCGCTCACCCTTATTACTTCCCAATGTACCAACCCACAAACTAAAACTGTTTCATACATCGACATGGGGTTGAGCACAATCCTTTACTTTCTTTGGGCACCTTGAAACATAATTTCCACTTTGATAAGGGCAAGTCTTCACTTTTCTTCTTTTTCTTTTCAAGTGAGGGCTCTTTTTTTTTTTAAGTCTTTTTGTCTCACTTTTTTTTATTGCCCCTCTCAATACTTTACACTCCCCTTTTCATCTTTTTCACATTTTTGACAACAACAAATCCTCATTCATTCCCTAGTTTCACTTTTCTTTTAAAAGGTGAGAAAATAGTTTATAAATGTAGAAGGTAGGATAATATGGGTACAAATGAAGGCGAATGGTGGTCTTTGAAATTATCTCACTTTAGGAGATTCCATTCTTAGTTAAGCTCAAAAAGGGTTCTAACGGAAAAAATATTTAGTGACTAGAAAGTTTAAGGCTCACAAAAAGGGATTCAAAGAATAGCCATATATATCAAGTAACCTATTGACGTGTTATTGACAATCATGCAAACATGTTCTAGGAACCCCGAGAATACACAAAGTGATCCCATAAAAGGCACCTAAGTTGATGACAATGACCAAGAATATGATACGGAAGTGAGAGGTGGTGCAATCATAATTTATATGTTTCAATGCAATCCCAATCACCACACTAATAATAACACATGTGATTTTTAAAATTAAAGCACACTCTAATCATCACAGACTTTGGCCAACATCCCAACTATGAAAAGAACAAATTTTTTTAAATTTTTCTATTTTTTTGGAGGGTGACACTATATACACTCCCCTATAAACCCACAAACTCGGAGAGTTGCCCACCCCCAAACTCAAAACATGCTATGTCCTCAAAGCAAAGAGAACAAAAGCGTGCCTTGGGCTCAACGGACGACATGACACGACTAAACAGTAATTAACATAAAAAATAAAACATACCTCATTGGGTTGCCTCCCAAGCAGCGCATTTGGTTAAAGTCGTTAGCCCGACTATGGTCCCAAGCTTACTTGGCCTTAGCTTTGCGGCCTTTGGACCATCTCTTTTCCTCACAGGCACAAACGCCCTTTTCTTTCCAATTCAGCTCTAGGGGTAAAGCCACTTTTATTTTCGAATCTTTTTGCTTGTGCTTACCCCTCTTTCTTCTCTTTTTATTGGGGTGCCCACCCCAAACTCAACATTTTCCGCAATCTGCAAAACACCATCCTCACAACCAAGATCAAGAGGGTTATCGTGCACAAAAATTGTAGCAAATATAGAATCAGATACATTTCTATAACTCTCCTCACTAACTTTAAGTTTTGAAGGCCCTTGTGGTAGATGTGATGGAATCGACTCTTTATGGGAGTCGTGTGGGGAGTGATACGACCCGTTACCCCTAGAGTATTGGTCGGATTTAATGTTACTAGCCACGGGACACACGTCCGCATTATCCCCACTTTTCTCACATCCATTCACATCATCTTTAAAAATTGGAAAATCGGTTATGGCTCCTACAAAACCATCTTTGGGGGAGGGTTTCTTATCATTTTTAAGCATACAAAACTTACATTCCTCCCCCATACCTCTCAAGGACACCACCCTTTGACACACATCAATGGTGGCCTTAGTATCAAACATAAATAGCCTCCCAAGCAGAATGGGAGTTTTCAGTTGCTCCTCACTTGATCCCTCCATGCACATCACATAAAAATCAATGGGGATAATGATTTTATCAATTTTAACCAACACCCCTTCAATAACCCCTAAAGGTCTTTTGATTGAGAGATCCGCCAATTGCAAGTCTCTCATGGGTGGCTTCAACTCACATACCCCCAAACTTCTAAAAATATGAAAGGGCATCACATTGACACTTGCCCCAAGATCCAACAAACCTTTAAAATTTTGACCCCCTAAAGAAATTGGGATAGTGAAGCATCCGGGATCTTTTTGAACGTGTTTAACCTTTTCATCCTTATTAACATCATCATTATTATCACAACAATCAATATTATCAAGAGAAGATAGAAATACCTCCTCAATTTTCTGGGCAACTCTCCATTGAACGCATGTGCCTGTTCAAGATTATAAAAGAAATTTGCTGCACTTGGACACATATTAGTCACATGAGATGATAGACCACAATTTGTACAATAATCAGTAATAACATTAGCACCAGCAGAAGTGCCACAAGCAGTCAATTTATCAAATTTATTATTTAAAAACGCAATCTGCTTTGAAATATTATCACTAGCATTCAATTCAAGTACCCCCCTTGATTTACCCCTCGAACTCTTTTGTTGAGAATTAGCACTCAACATCTCGTATAAAGCTTTAGTCTCGTCCGGGGTCTTGGCTCCTATTGAGCCTCCCGCAGCATTGTCAACTATTGATTGACCATTCTCATTCAAGCCATCATAAAAGGCTTGGTTCAGTGAGGGTAGTGTGAAATTGTGTTGGGGACATTGCATTAACATCATATTAAATCTTTCCCATGCCTCATGAAAGGGCTCCCCCACATCTTGAGAAAATGTCATCAATTTCTGTCTAAAACCAGCCAACAAATGATGTGGGTAATAACTTTTAAGGAACACATCTTGCAATTCTCCCCAAGTACTAATGCTGCCCGGTGCAAGCATCATCAACCATGTTTTAGCCACTCCCTTAAGAGTGTAAGGAAAACACTTTAATCTGATTTGCTCCTCAGTCACTCCTTGTCTTAACAAAAATTGAGCAACAACAATAATATACTCTTTAAGGAACGTGAGTGCATCCTCACCAGGCAATCCTTGAAAGCTTGGCAACATGGCAAAGTATTGTCCTTTGACCTCTAGATTTTTGGCTGCATCGGACAGCACTATACAAGAGGTAGATGTGTCTACCCGAGGTCTAAGGAAATCATTCATAGTTTGTGTCGGTGGTTCTGCCATCTCGGCTTTTTCTTCCTCTACCTCGGTGGTGGAGGGTTCTGATTCGGTGTCCGAATCTGAGAAAAGTGGATTAAAGAGGGGTTCTGCCATCTCGCCTTTTTCTTCCATATACTCAGCCCCGTAGGTCAATTGTCAAATCCATAAAATCATCAACAAAATCACCAAGAAAATCCAAAAATTCCCAAAATTCGAGTCTAGCCCTAATCAATCAAAAATCAGTCAAAATCGATGAAATCGAGTAAATCAAGAATACTTACCCCAATCGATTGAGGTTTCATGGACTTGTGCTCCCTTTTACCGGGATAAAACTCAGAAGTGGGCACCGGAAGTCATACTTCCGCTCAGTCCTCACGAACTCCCTCCGTCTCAACCTCGCGGCTTGTGACAAAGTCCGACACACTTGGCGAGGCAAAATATTTCCTTCTTGGTCTATTTCAAGCAATAGGAAGCTAGAGATTTGAAAGCCTTGGCGTTTCTCGCTCTTTTTCTCTCCTCTCTCCGAAAAAACAAGAAAACATGGCAATTTGTTCGCGCCGTCTTCTCGTTTAAACAATATGGTGAATTAGGTTTCAAGCCGGGCGGCTTCTTTTTCCCATCTCATGCCGGGCGGCTTCATTCACCTCAGACTGAATTTACATTTTTGCCTCTAGACTTTCCATTTAAGCTAAAATCTTCCGTTATCTCCAAATGGAATAACGTTTTCTCCAAAATTTCCCGTTATCTCCAAATGGAATAACGTTTTCTCCAATATTTTCCGTTATCTCCAAATGGAATAACGTTCTCTCCAAAGATTTCCCGTTATCTCCAAATGGGATAACGTCTCCTCCGGGAAATCTCCGTTATCGCCAAATGGGATAACGTCTCCTCCGGGAAATCTCCGTTATCGCCAAATGGGATAACGTCTCCTCCGGAAAATCTCCGTTATTGCCAAATGGGATAACGTCTCCTCCGGAAAATCTCCGTTATCGCCAAATGGGATAAAGTCTCCTCCGAGAAATTTCCGTTATCGCCAAATGGGATAACATAAGGTGACAGCCTCCGAATTGTCAAATTCCAGCTTTAGCTATCTCTATCTCCGCGATAGCGACGTAAGCTCTAGCTTCTTAAGGTGATAGCCTCCGAATTGTCAAAATTCCGAGGATCCTAGACATGTTCCTAACTGTCTAGCGGATCCTGAACTACGATCATGACTTGATTCCCCCGGGATACGTAGGTAACCTTTCAAAAGGTCTAGCCATCCGACCACATTGGTCACCCTCTTCCTTCACCACTCCTCAGTGGTTAGTGAGCCTTTCAAAAAGTCCAGCCATCCGACCACATCGGTCACTTCCTTCATTTGGCATATCCCCAGCAGGATCAGCCATTCGACCTCTTAGGTCACTTCCTTTCCATCTTTATAGCAAGGGACCAGTTTCTCTTCGCCATTCCCCAGTGGATTCTGAACTACGATCATGGCTTGATTCCCCCGAGATACATAGGTAGCCTACTACGATCATCGCTTGATTCCCCCGGGATACATAGGTAGCCTTCCAAAGGTTCAGCCACTCGACCTCCTTCGTCACATATGACAACCCCACTTGCTTTGCAAGTACCACTGCCGAGGGGCTTCTGTAAGTACCCAAATATGGCTCATACCTTCCGATTAAGTTTCCCGGTAATTCCCCAAACTTTCATAAAGTTTAGGGGCAATTCGGAAACTTTTCCAAACTTTCCAAGGGAGGAAGGATCTGCTAGGAATTAGAATTCCAAGCAGGACCTCGCTAGAAAGAAGCCTCTAGCTGCCACCTTGCATGAATCTAGAAACATGCTGACACGACAGAGGATAACGCCGGCCGACTTCTTTTGCCGCAGATTAACGCCGGGCGGCTTCTTTAGGAAGCACACTGCAGCCTATAAATAGAGGCCTCCTCTACCCATTTTGAATATACAATTTCAGCACTTTTACTTTGCCCAAATTAAGGCACGAATTTCCAGAAACTAAAAACACTCAAAACTCACCTCCCTCATACACAAATCTCATCCTAATCTATTCCTAAATAGGAAAATCCCCTTGGGAGATAGAGAGAACCAACATTGGTAATCTCTCATTCCTTTCCCCTTGATTTACTCTCATTATCTTGCTTTACTTACTATTTGTCATTTATATTCTTGTTATTTGCCATATATATTGATTTATTGTCTTAAAGTTCTTATCTTTGCAATGTAATCATCATATTCCTACTCCCCCTACACATAGGATTCATTGGAGATCCTCTCCCAAGGATGAACAAGGTTTCACAAGTGGCTTGTTCTAGGGAAGATCTACCACATGATGATATGATGTCCCTTTTCTTTTTACATAAAGATGCAATCTTCGTTCATATTATGTCATCCCCTTTCCTTGATCTAGCTTTCCAAGGATTGTCCACCTTATGAGGTCTTAAAGGACATAGGAAGAGCCATAAAGATCATTCCTTTTACTTTATGTCTCTATTTTAATGATGTTCATTGTATTATTTACATTAAAAATGCAATCTTTGCTTTAAATGTCATTTTCCCCATGTCCCTAAAAGATGGATCTCTCTCCGAGAATTGTCTAATAGCCTCTTAAGGCACGAAAGACATAGGATGAGTATAAAGATCCAATCTTTATACCCCTTTCCCTTAGTCCCTTGGTTCTTGGAGCATTCCGTGGTGAGGATCGGTATAAAGAATCCATATTTACATCGTTTCCGCCACTAAAATGCTACAATATTTGTCCTTTTAGAAACCAACAGATCTTAGTCCCGACATCTCCGAAAATCACTTGAGACGAACATAAAATGTCCCTACGAATCTCTATCGTCTCAAGATGTAGGATTGATGGGCAAAGATTCCTCATTTTCTAAAGAGTCTCATTCTTGGACTTAAAAAAAAGGCGTCCCTCTCTCGATCACATGTGACCAAATCCCCAAAGAACGTTAGTTTAAGACATACCAAGGCTCTTATGCCTACCATGGTTGATTAACCTAACGGGAGGGTAGAAAGGTCCCGTAATGATGATCACAAGTCCAAAATGAGCACGGGATCAAAATTCCGAAAACATCAAATCCAAGGAATCCCAAGCTATAACCTATTTACATGGTTTATATTTCCGGCAGATAAACTTGGCACATTCCCTCCCCATTTCAAATCACTCATACACACGAGCACACAAACGAGCACAAACTTCGGATCTAGGAAGACTTGCTTTCGCAAGGCTCCTTGGGTGAACGCCAAACGTTCTTCCCAAGGAGTAACTTAACCTCCGGACCCTTATCCTTTTTTTCAAAGTTTTGAGGAAATCAAAATGGCGTGGCGACTCCGTTTTTTCAATAAAATCGGTGTCTTCAAACTGAGGTGAACGATGACCCATTAAAACGGTTCAATCCCGAGTGCCCACATTCACAACCATGCTTTCTTATAAGTAATTTGCTTTCCAAACGTATCACTGATGTGTGAAATAATTACTCTAACCTTGACATCTGAATCAGCCTTAATAACCTACTCACACGAACATAAAAATTGCATGAAATTTTTTTCAATAAACATTCAATTACCCATGTGTGAGTTGTGTTATTTCTTACCCTGAACCGGTGATTAATGCGAATATGGTACCTTTTTATATCAAATTGTGCCTCGTTCTTGCCAGCAAAGCGTATCTCTTTAGCAATTTTATTTTTCTCCGGATCTCAAACTGGAAAACTAGGTTCATTATGGTAATCAGTGAAGCCTTCTTCTTGCCGAACATAATAATCAATATCACTGTAAAAAGGATAATCTTCTCTCTCATATATTCAATTTCCCGGTGCTTCATAATGAATCAAATGTGTTTCCACGTCATCATCAATCGGCCCATCATCACCCTCTCCCAAATTGACATCAGAATCACTACTATCATCCTGATATTCATCATCAACATCCTCTAGCATTGCATCTACATCAGTGTCTTCTTCTTCTTCATAATCTACATCATCTTCAGAATTATCATCATTTACTGGATAATTTGGGCATTTGATGTTACCATAATTTGAATTTTGAGTTGATACAAGTGTTTGTTTACTTAGACCAACCCCTTCATCACGGTTACAACATGGTGAATACCCATAAATGGTTTCTGTGTGCAGTGTTTCAAACTCTGGATAACGTCAATTTTCAATCAATTTTACAACCACATACAGCTTCAAATTACTCATCCCCCCAAATTTAGCTAAAACATCGAACATTATATCCATACACGCATTATCTTCAATACAGAAATGAAAGTACTCACCAATCCCGCTTTCAAAAGTATGAGGACATCTATAAATGACTTCCAAATCATATTGTGACCGATCTAAGCCCATATTTTTATATAATTCATCAATAAACTCATTGTATCTCCATCGACAATTAGCCCTAATTGCACATTTTGACCAATTTTGAAAATGAAGACCATCAAATAGTTGTTTATCATTACATCCCCAATAGCAAATGAAAATGATTGAACCCCCCTTCATCTTTAAACCTACATTACGAAATCAAATTGTTAAAACCTATATAACAAAACTCTAACATTTATATCTATAATATACTAAAACACAGTAAAAAACTTAAATTTATACATATAAACACAAGTGAAACAATGAATAAGATGATGTTAATTTACCTTGATTATTGGTATTCAACGATTCTGAAATTAAATGATGTGAAGATTCATTTTTTTTTTTTGAAAGAAAGTATGAGAGGATATGAGAATTAGAATGGACCTGGATATGCAAATCTTATATACTAGAAAAATGCCTTTGTAATCTCGCTACACCATGTAGTGAGATTTGTGTACACCTAAACTCGCTGCATGTTGTATCGAGTTTTGTTTTGTTAATTACAGTTAATTAATTCAAACGATTAATATTAATTTAACTAAACTCGCTACATGGTGTAGCAAGTTTCAACGGTCAAATGTTGAACTCGCTACACCATGTAGCGAGTTCTAAAAATATGGTTATTTTGAAAAATAATTTCAAATATGAGTTATTTTGGGAATTATAATTTTAAAATGAAATTAATTTAGAAAAAAATTGGCTATTGCCATTACATATTTTCTTTCTCCACTACATTCATTAATTCTTCCTCTTATTTATGGTATTTTCCTTAAAATGGTAAGGTTGTTTTACATTTTTTATCCTCTATATAATCATTTTCAATCATGTCAAAAAAATATAAAAGCATATCAATTTTCAATAAAATTAAATATAAAATTGATAATAAATTATTGTAAAAAAAAAAGAATTATTCATCTTTAACTAAGTTGATTTTATATTCAATACACTGCATAAAAATATTACTTCAATTTAATACAATTTTTATCTTGATTTTTTTCCCTTAATGGTTGCAATAAATATTATAAAAGCTGGTAAATAAAGTATAAAATTTCAAATTAGAAAAATATATATTAACTATTAAACTTTATTTTTAAACTTATAAATGAATATTTTTTATGGCTAAATATTGTCAAACCACCAATTTAAATTTTCAATCTCACAACTTTACTGTTTTAATTCATAAATTGGAAACGAGGTAAAACTATTAGTGTTACTAATAAAAATCTAGTTAAAAATGTTAGAATTTAGATTTTTCAAACACAATTTTAGCATAAATATTTAAAATTTTAATAAAATTTGTTGATGTAAAATTACTTAAAACTTTATTTTGTCTAGTTTTTTTTTATAATATAGAAATAATTAGTAAAAATAAAAATACTTTTGAGAAGTTGATTAATTTTAAATAACATGTTGTCAAGCTCACAACATTGATAATTATTTTTAATATTATGTAAATATTTTCAAGTGTTTTTTAATAAATATAAATATGGATCAAATATGATTTAATATTTATTCTGAAAAAGGTAGAAATATGGTCTAAAATAAACAAAAAATTAATCTGAAAACAAAAATTAAAAAATAATTCATTATTAAAAGTTAACTATTTATTATATAAAATAATAAGTACTTCGATGGAAATCATAATTATTTAATATTTTTATTCGTAAATGTAGTAGATTTTTTCCTAAAAATGTAGTGTACAAGTAAAATTGTACTGGTATAATCCCTTATGTAATGTTTAATTAATTCCTTATAAAACAAAAGGATGATTATGTCGCACCCCAATCCGTGGTCCTACTTGGCCCCAGATCCGGGACACACTCAAAAGACGTCATAATTTTCTTTAAAACTTTTCAAATGTCCTTTCTTAAATTTTTAATATACAAAACCTTTTTAAACAAACAAACAAAAAAAAAACTTTCTATTATACTACTAGAAGTAACGATATATTACTTAAAATTCAAACACCACATTTACAAACTATTTACAACTTAGGGAACATAGTTCCAAAACTTACACTCCTTACTTATCATATTTACAATCACTAGAAGTACCAAAATAGTGACATAAAGTTTACGTCTCAGGTATACTACCCCATTGGTAATACATTTACATAATCCAATCAACACAAAATACTTTCTCAAGTTACTTACCCAACTCGACGTCCTCCCCGTGCTTAACGTGGCCTATTCCCTGGCTCGCCCTTATCTAAGGAAAACAATAAAAGGAAGGGGTGAGATAAATCTCAGTAAGCTATTATGAATGCAACAATATGATATGTCAGTCATATTATGAAAACATATATCAACATACTCATCGTATACACCACAATCTTGTAAACACATAGAAGGATGTATAAGATAACACATAAGTGCAATAACGTAACACTTAGAAGGATACTGAGCCAAGGTTCAATCTCAAAAGGATATAACAGTCTGAGCAGCATCAACCGCCGAAGAAGAGGTTCCGGAACCAAGCAACAACATCAACAACTAGGGGAAAATGACACAAAGTCATATCCCAAATATGTAGCTAGAACTCACTCAAAGGGAGCTAGCCAACAACCCAACCATGGCCAATGGAAGGGGGAAAAATGGGAACCAGTGAATGGTATTATAATGAACTTGGCTCTGATGCCATTATAATCTCATACCACTGGCCGATAACAATCAAGCACCAGCTGGACTTTAAATAAAAGCACACTAATAAATACTTGCTTAAACAACCAATATATGATTTCAAAGTAGGAAATCATACCAAATATATCATAATAAGATGATAAACATATGTTACTCCTAATTAGCACAATGACTATAAATCTTTGAAACCGTTCATATTGACTTAGGATTCCAAAGTAGGGAACCTTATCAAACACACCATTAAAGATGACCAAACAAGTCAATATTGAGCAACACATAAGTTCTACACAAATCAATATAGCATTTCAAGAACCTTTGACCAACCATATAAGGTTTAGAGAACTTTGGGTTTTGATGGAGAAAATTCCACTGTGTAATAAAAATACCTTGCAAGTGTACAAATTACCGAAGTAGCAATATACAAAAGTAAGGGTCGAACCACAGAGACTTGAGTGAATTAACAAGTTGATTTAATTAGTGTAAACGAAACAAGAGGGGGGGGGTTTGATTTTGATTGATTAAAATAAACTAAATTGAAAAGCAAATAAATTAACTAATTAAAATAAAACAGATATTGAAATCAAGAATGACAAGGATTCACGGATTGGGTTTCACAATTATCTCCTTCCTATGCTAATTTATAAAAACAATTACTAATCTTGTTCAAGAAATCTTTCACTTTAATAAGAGTTGGGACGGTTAGATGGCCGGGTTGCAATTCTATTATTGAGTAATTATCAATTATCACGCAAGATCAAATTAACAAAAACGCAATTCATTAAGAACCAAAGAACAATTGATTTTAGACCCTTTTGATTTCCGCAAGGTCTTTAATTGGATCTATTCAATGAAATCTAGGCCAATGTAAAAATTATCCACGCAAGTGTAGTAATTTAAACCCTAGTAATTTAAAGACCAACAATATCAATCAATAATGTTGAAGTCTAAAAATAAATTAAGCAAATTTCATTGAACAAGAACAAGAAAAGTGTAGAAGAATTAAAACATTATTAGCATAAGAATTCGACAATTGTTACATCCAATCCGCGAAAAGAAATTTAGCTACTCATAATAAAAATTATAAAAATAAAATAAAATAAAAACCTCAATCGAAACGGAGACGGAGGAAGTAATTATTCTCTTTTTCTCCAAGCAGCCACGGCATAAAAAAAAATCCCTCTCGGAATAGTGCCGACCTCCTTTATATATATAAATCCTATATATATAAATCCTATATTCAAAAGGAATTGGAAAAGAAAAAATCTTGAAAAGCCACACCAATTCAGGCCCAAGTCAAGATCCGGCCCACTTCGTACCAAGCCCAATTAGTGAACAGTTCCTTGACTCGTGAAAACGAATCGTGATGACCCGTCCAACTCGTTCTGATTGCTTGCTTTGCAATGCCTACGCTGGCCCCACTGCTCCTTGGCCGGCCACCTTTCCTAGGCCACTCTCAGCCATGGCCTACAAATCTTCCAACCTCAGCCCCAAATGCCTTGGAATGGCCCTAGCACGCTCGGCCAACCTTGGCCCTAAATTGATACCATTTGTTATTCGCTTCGTCCCGCGATTTTCTCATCGCACTTTGACCACTCTAATGAATTCTTTTGCACTTCGCTCTTTAGGATTTTATTTTTCATTTTAACCCACGAATTTTTATATATAAAATTCATCCAAAATTTCCATATTTCCCATTTGGTCCCTGAATTTCCAATATTTTCACTTTGGTCCTTGAACTTCATAATTTCCGTTTTGTCCCAAATTTTCCAAAATTGCAATTTGATCCAAAAGCTTCCAAAGTACGCTCCAATCCTCCGTTTTCAACATTGTTGCACTTCAACCCCTGTACTTTCAAAACACTAGAAAATACATTAAATTCTCAAGGTTTCGAGCATCAAATAAGCTAGGAAATATATCTTTTGGATGGGTAAAACCACATTCATCAAATACCCCCAAACTTATCTTTTGCTCGTCCTCGACTAAAACAAAAGAAATAAACAAAAACAAAATTACCCTAACAAATAAAAACAATCAACAGAAAATATTTTTGATATGTTCTCAATATATACAAAGTTGCCGGCCAAGCAAGTCTCAGATTCTCACTTAAATATGCTAAACGAGTGCCAATAAGAATATGCAATTACAATTACATTAATGCATCTAACCCACAATTTTTCACCTCGGCCTGAATGATGAATGAAATATGGGAGATCATTGTCACCAAAATAAGATGTTTTATAGGGTCACTAACCACATGCTCTAAATCAATGATACAAAGATGAAATTTCTGCACAAGGGACACTCATATGCATATTTAAACAAAACTGTCAACCCGGCTACTCTTTAGGGATCAAATATGGCTTTACGGTTTGTATTGTATCGCGATAAACGCGGGCTAGGTTCACGGTTACAAATGAAGATAAGGACATACGAAGTCAAGCAAGTGAAACTAGAAAGTCTTCATCATACATCCTCACATTGAAATTATCACTCCGCTCCAAGCCAACCCATTGATTTAACCCCCAAACTTATAATTTTGTACACTTTCAAACTTGTACTCGATCACCTTTCTTTCTTTTTGATTGCTTTCCACTTCAACATTAGAGAGGGCAAGGCATTTTTTTTTCTTTTCTTTTCATTTTTTCTTTTCATTTTTTTTCTTTGTACAAATAAATCACGAAGAATGTGCATTCGATACTTTTTGCTCAAGCCCCTCTTTTCATTACATAACAATTCATAGCCCTTTTCTTTCTTTTCATGACCACTTTCCACTCAATCCTTTGATTTTCAAAACATCCCCCAAAAATTCCCAATTCCCAATTCATTCCCTAGTTTCACTTTCTTGAAAAGGTGAGAAAATAGTGTATATGTTAAAAGGGTAGGATAATGAGGGTACAAAAGAAGGCGAATGGTGGTCTAAAATAACCCCCCACTTTGTGAGAGATTTCATTCTTTTTTCAAGCTCAAAAGGGGGTTCTAGCGGAAATTTTTTATATAAGTGACGAGAAAGTTAAAGGCTCACAAATAGGGTTCAAAGAAAATAGCCACATATCACTTCCCGAATAGCCTAATTGATGTGTTATTGACAGTCATGCAAACATGTTCTAGGGACCCCGAGAATGTCAAAGTGATCCTATAAAGGTCTCCTAAATTGGTAACAATGATCAAGAAAAATGATGGAAGTGAATGGTGGTGCAATTGTGTTTTACATGTATTAATGCAATTCTAATTAACATATTCAAATTGGCACAAACTAGCAAAACTCAATCAAAAACTCTCTCAAATCATCACGGACGTTGGCCAACTTCCAAACATATAATGAGAACAAAATTTTTAAATTTTTCTATTTTTTTGGAGGGTGACACTATATACACTCTCCTATAAACCCACAAACTCGGAGAGATATCTACCCCCAAACTCAAAACATGCTATGTCCTCATAGCAAAGAGAACAAAAACATGTCTCGAGTTCAAAGGACGATATGACACGACAAAGCAAATAAATAAAGCAAATAAAACATACTTACTTGGGTTGCCTCCCAATCAGCGCTTTGGTTAAGGTCGTTAGCCCGACCATTGCCCCACTTACTTGGGGTTGAGATTGGCCTCAATGGATTTGGCCTTTGCTTTTTGGCCCTTTGACCACCTTTGATTTTCTCGGGCACAAACGCCCACTTCCTTCCATGCGTAGGTCCCTTTCTTAATTAATTCAGGTGGAGCCCACGGAACTTTGGGTGCTTTATGTTTCACCCTTTTTCTTTTCTTTTTGTTGGGGCTCTTGCCCCCAAACTTAGTTTGTTCCTTCACCTGCGGAACATCTTCCTCAACAAGATCAAAGAGGTTATCTTGAACAAAAATATTAGCAAAAATAGTCTCAGATAAATCAGGAAAATAACTCTCCTCTCTAACTTTAAGTTTTGAATGCCCTTGTGGTAGATGTGATGAAATCGACTCTTTATGGGAGTCGTGTGGGGAGTGATACGACCAGTTACTCCTAGAGTATTAGTCGGCTTTAATGTTACTAGCCAAGGGGCACACGTCCGCATTATCCCCACTTTTCTCACATCCATTCACATCATATTTGACAATTGGAAAATCGGTTATGGCTCCTACAAAACCTTCTGTGGGAGAGGGTTTCTTATCATTTTTAAGCATACAAAATTTACATTCCTCCCCCATACCTCTCAAGGACACAACCCCTTGACACACATCAATGGTGGCCTTAGTGTCAAACATAAATGGCCTCCCAAGAAGAAGGGGAGTTTTCAGTTGTTCCTCACTTGATCCCTCCATACACATCACATAAAAGTCAATAGAGATAATGATTTTATCGATTTTAACCAACACCCTTTCAATAACCCCTAAAGGTCTTTTGATTGAGAGATCCGCCAATTGCAAGTCTCTCATGGGTGATTTCAACTCACATACCCCCAAACTTCTAAAAACATGAAAGGGCATCACATTAACACTTGCCCCAAGATCCAACAAACCTTTAAAATTTTGACTCCCTAAAGAAATTGGGATAGTGAAACACCCGGGGTCTTTTTGAACATGTTTAATCTTTTCAAACTCCACACCTCTCTGGGGTGTGGTTTTCACAACATTGGGAGGAGGGGTTTCTAAATTTAATGCAGAAAATACATATTGAACCTCCCCAATCTCATCCTCTTCCTCACTAACATTATCAATATTATCACATTCAAAATTATCAAGGGAAGAAAGAAATACCTCCTCAATCTCATCACTTTCATCCCAAATAGTCACTATAGACTTGGCTTGCTCTGGTGAGTTTTGAAAATTTTCTTGTCTTTGGCCTTGTACCGCTTCCACCAACTGTCCAATTTGGGTCTGTAACTTCTGCATGGCAGCCTCATGATTTCTGAAGGCTTGTTGTTGTTCCATCTTGTACTGTTGTTGCTCCATCTTTAACTGCATCATGGGCTCTTCCCAAGGCTCTCTGTTCCTCTCAAAGGGCCCCTGCGGTGGTGGTTGGGGATGGAGAGTTTTATTCTGCTGTTGATTTCCTCCCCAAGAAAAATTAGGGTGCTTTCCCCACCCCGGATTGTATGTCTGTGAAAATGGGTTGTTCTGCGGGAAACTCTGCATATATGCTTGCATTGCCTGTACCTGCTCATGATTATATAAATGGGGACTAGTGGTGGGGCAAACTTCATAAGAGTGAGTGTTAGAACCACAAGTTACACAATTATCATGCATTACATTACCAACAGATGACACATTGGATGCACTGGAAGTACTACTCAGGACCAACTTATCAAATTTTTGATTAAGAAGTGCAATTTGTTTTGAAATCTCATCACTCAACCCTATTCCATTCACAGTATTTGTTTTGCCCCTTGACCCCTTTTGTTGAGAATTAGATGCTAGCCTCTCAAATAAGGCTTGGGTCTCCTCAGCAGCTTGCTCCTAAAGAACCTCCAGCTGCGTTGTCAACCATGTCCTGATCAGCTTGTGTCAACCCACCATAGAAAGTTTGATGCAATAAAGGTTGAGAAAAATTGTGGTGGGGACATTGCACCAAGAGCATTTTAAATCTGTCCCATGCTTCATGAAATGCCTCAAAAGAGTCCTGTGTGAACCCTATAATTTTCTGTCTAAAAGTGGCTAACGTGGCATGTGGGAAATACTTTCTCAGGAATAAATCATGTAACTCATCCCAAGTAGTAATGCTCCTAGGCGGGAGCAACATAAGCCACATCTTAGCATTATCTCTCAAAGCAAAGGGAAAACATTTCAGTCTTAGGTGCTCATCAGTCACACCTTCTCTCAACGGAAAACTTGACACAATCATCATATATTTCCCTCAAGAAATTCAAAGAATCTTCAGAGGGAAGGCCATGAAATTGAGGAATCATGTTAAACAGATGACCTTTTACCTCATAACTTTTTGTTGCATCAGTCAACACAATGCATGACACAGACGTGTCCACCCGCGGCCTAGAGAAGGCATCCATAGTGGGTGCTTGCAAAGCTATATCAAATTCAAGTTCTTCTCCCTCGGTGGAAGAAGTTTCTAAGTCACTCAAAGTTACCTCTGTCTCGGTGACAGAGGTTTCAGAATCAGTTTCACACTCTTGAGTAGAGGGAATGCCTCTCTCAACTTTGTCTGTATCGTCGTTCAAAGGAACCAACTTAGGATCCAATGACCGGCGACCAAACATACACCGATTAAATAAACTTGTTAAAAAATAACAACAAGTCCCCGGCAACGGCGCCAAAAACTTGATGGAGAAAATTCCACTGTGTAATAAAATTACCTTGCAAGTGTACAAGTTACCGAAGTAGCAATATACAAAAGTAAGGGTCGAACCACAGAGACTTGAGTGAATTAACAAGTTGATTTAATTAGTGTAAACGAAACAAGAGGGGGGTTTGATTTTGATTGATTAAAATAAACTAAATTGAAAAGCAAATAAATTAACTAATTAAAATAAAACAGATATTGAAATCAAGAATGACAAGGATTCACGGATTGGGTTTCACAATTATCTCCTTCCTATGCTAATTTATAAAAACAATTACTAATCTTGTTCAAGAAATCTTTCACTTTAATAAGAGTTGGGACGGTTAGATGGCCGGGTTGCAATTCTATTATTGAGTAATTATCAATTATCACGCAAGATCAAATTAACAAAAACGCAATTCATTAAGAACCAAAGAACAATTGATTTTAGACCCTTTTGATTTCCGCAAGGTCTTCAATTGGATCTATTCAATGAAATCTAGGCCAATGTAAAAATTACCCACGCAAGTGTAGTAATTTAAACCCTAGTAATTTAAAGACCAACAATATCAATCAATAATGTTGAAGTCTAAAAATAAATTAAGCAAATTTCATTGAACAAGAACAAGAAAAGTGTGGAAGAATTAAAACATTATTAGCATAAGAATTCGACAATTGTTACATCCAATCCGCGAAAAGAAATTTAGCTACTCATAATAAAAATTATAAAAATAAAATAAAACAAAAACCTCAATCGAAACGGAGACGGAAGAAGTAATTATTCTCTTTTTCTCCAAGCAGCCACGGCATAAAAAAAAATCCCTCTCGGAATAGTGCCGACCTCCTTTATATATATAAATCCTATATATATAAATCCTATATTCAAAAGGAATTGGAAAAGAAAAAATCTTGAAAAGCCACACCAATTCAGGCCCAAGTCAAGATCCGGCCCACTTCGTACCAAGCCCAATTAGTGAACAGTTCCTTGACTCGTGAAAACGAATCGTGATGACCCGTCCAACTCGTTCTGATTGCTTGCTTTGCAACAGCCATGCCTTGGCCCCACTGCTCCTTGGCCGGCCACCTTTCCTAGGCCACTCTCAGCCATGGCCTACAAATCTTCCAACCTCAGCCCCAAATGCCTTGGAATGGCCCTAGCATGCTCGGCCAACCTTGGCCCTAAATTGATACCATTTGTTATTCGCTTCGTCCCGCGATTTTCTCGTCGCACTTTGACCATTCTAATGAATTCTTTTGCACTTCGCTCTTTAGGATTTTATTTTTCATTTTAACCCACGAATTTTTATATATCAAATTCGTCCAAAATTTCCATATTTCCCATTTAGTCCCTGAATTTCCAATATTTCCACTTTGGTCCTTGAACTTCATAATTTCCGTTTTGTCCCAAATTTTCCAAAATTGCAATTTGATCCAAAAGCTTCCAAAGTACGCTCCAATCCTCCGTTTTCAACATTGTTGCACTTCAACCCCTGTACTTTCAAAACACTAGAAAATACATTAAATTCTCAAGGTTTCGAGCATCAAATAAGCTAGGAAATATATCTTTTGGATGGGTAAAACCACATCCATCAGGTTTCATGGAAATCAAGTGTTCCACCCAATTTTAACCAAGTATTTAACAACCTTTCCAACATCACAATTGATATGCTAAGACATCATTTTGTAGTTCATATATTGTACTTTGATTAGGGTGTTCAATTGTGTACAAGATGTATTAAATAGTTAGGAATAAATTGCTTCAAAATTGACCAAGCAGAACAGGGCAAGGCACGACTCGTGCCAGACAGCACAAGTCGTGCTACACAAAGCAGCACGAGTGCAATAATTTGCACGACTCGTTGCCACGACTGATTGAGGGGAACGACTCGCGACCTCCGGCACGAGTCGTGTCCTTCAACAGAATATCAGAACTGGTTTGAAACATCAGCAAGGCTTGGAAACTTAAATTTTTACTCCTACCATTTTCACCTCAAACAACAACACATACCCCAAACTTCATTTCAACTCATACCAAAACCATTTCCATTCATTCCCACTCAAGAAAATTGACCAAATGTTCCATGCAACAATATACTTCAACAATTATAACATTAAACTTCAAATGAGCAAGAATTAAAGAAGGAAATAATAACTTACCTCCAAAATAATACGAAAGAGTCCAAAAATCTATTCGGATGAAAATGATCCACTTGGCTTCCCGAACATTTAGACGCAGTCGGATTGAAGAACGGACAAGAATTGTATTTGTGGGAAATTTTTGAATGGATGAACCCTAATTGATATATGAAGAAGAACAAAGGAACATAGGAGGTAATATTTTGGTTTTTCTCTCAGCTTAGCAACCTTCACCTCAAAGGAAAGAGGATATACATTGAGTAAGTTCACCTAAGCTTCTCTAAGAAGGGAGTTATTGAAATTAAATGACGTAAGTTTCACTTTTACACTTAAGCACCTCACTATATTTTATAAGTTTCTAATTAAATTTTCATAATTATAATTTCAACTACACAACTCCTAATAGTTCTAACTAATTATTAAATAATTAAATTTTATTTATTAACATGCTTAAAATATCAAATAAGTTATTAAAATATTAAAACTAACACATAATACTCACAAATATAATGCAATGCATGAAATGAGATGCAACGCACGCCACATACACGTGTTCAACATGTGATCAAAATAGTATCGGGTTTAGGGCCGTGACAGATTATGTCTATTTACAAAAATAAGAAAGACTAATTTTGTGAAATTACAAAATTTCGTAGGGAAAAAGCAAAAGGTGTAGTAGCAATAGTCTCTCCCTTACATTTAAAACAAAAAAAAAAAGATCTCAGATATAAGAAAATTTCATTCGTTTTAAAGGTAAAACTCATTAAATGTAGTTGTATATAATTTTTTTTTTATCAAATATATAATTATTATTCATTTTTAAAAAAAAATGTGCATTTAGTAAACATTTAATGTAGATACATTAGTAATTTAACATGTTTTTGTTATAAATTCAATACAATTATATTAAATTTACTAACTTTTTAATATGTATAAAATAGTTATTTTAAAAATAGTTATTTTTGTTTGTATCGAGAGAGGTGTAAGTTTTAGTAGTATAGTAAAATATATTAAAATAAATATTTCATTTTTTCATCAATAATGATAAAAGATATTTCATCTATATCATGAAACTAATGTCATTTTTTTAGTAAAAAAATTAATTAAAATTTGTTTTTCTTCAGGAAAGGCTAATAATTTAATTTAAATCTCAAATTAATATTTATAATACATATAATAGTATACTCCCTCCGTCCCGCCGACTTAGGATTTTTTGAAATGGCACGGGGATTAAGGAAAAGGTAAATGTTGTGAGTGTAATTTAAAAATAGGAGAGAGAATGAGTGGAGGGAATAGTAAATTATAATGGTGTTGTGAGTATTAAAATAATGTAGGAGAGAGAATGAGTGGAGATAATAGTGATTTAAGGTTTCCATTTTGGGCCGTCCTAAGTCGGGTGACGCAAATGGCAAAAAAATTCCTAAATCTACGGGACGGAGGGAGTATAATAGTGTATCAATAAAACGATGGGCTGAGTTTTAAAGGGGAAAAAAAACAAGCGAAAAGCTTAGTTGTATTTGCACAAATTTAGGATGGCTATACAAAAATGTTAAGAACCTCCATTAGGCCAAACCATAGGAATCAAACCGATCTTTTTCTATTGCTTTATCTTTCATGTTTATTTTTGTTTTTAATCAAGAATCTTATGCCGATTAGACACAAATCTCATATGTCGAACATATAATAAGGCCGAGCAAGGCCATATTTGAAAACGAGTAGTCCTTCTCGGTCTCCATATATAACAAGGAAATAGGCTTCCATATCCTTACTCTCCACTTCATCGGCGGCCAACCTGCCGACTGCACTGTACGACGAAGAGCACGCCTCAGGCGCACGTACAGATCGCTATTAACCAATCCTATTCAAATAAGGAATGTGAACATTTATAATCCCCCTAGAATTATAATCTTATCTCACACGATTTTTCATACAACAAGTACTGAACAGTTATAATCCCTATATGATTATAATCTCCTCTCCGACGAATTCCTATTCAACAAAGATTCTACAATGATATGCCTATAAATACAAACCATAATTCTCATTATTTTGGTAACACATCTTTTTACTCTAAATTATTGTCAATTGATTTCTTTATCTAAACACAAATACTTACTATCACGTCGGAGGGTCTTCGCCAGTGAAGTCCCGACTAAATTTACGTATTTGTTCATCTTTTTCCAGGCTATTCAATTATCCATGATACAACTTGCCGATAAATTTTGGATGATCCGAATATTTTTGTCATCATTATTAATATTCATGTGTTAGTGGAATTGTTTGACTTCAGAGAAACATTAGTTAAAAAATAAATATCGTATGCCAATAATTTTCCGAGTGAAGGGGAAAGTGCAATCATCAAAAGACAAAAATAGAGGTAACCAATAATAATAATAGGAGTAGCTCCTATAGAAGAATAAGGGAACGCGGCTGCTAGTTGCCACTTTGTTCTGTTAACTAATTGAGCGGCTAAAATTAATTGGATAGTTAGCTTAAAAAGTCAAGTTCATCTCGATCATCCATTTCACAGAAGTGGAAACATGTTCAAATTTTTAAAACGTCAAATTCATCTAGATCATCCATTTCACAAAATTGAAAACATATTCAAATCTCAACCGCACGTTACAGCAGAGCAAACTCGTTACTTCAATTATCTATCCCTATCGGAAATGAAAGTTAAGAATCAAGTTCTTAGAACTTGGAAGCCAATCCAATGGTCCATAAAATGTGATTCATCAAACCTTTTTTCTCTGTCAAGCCGAAAGTGGAATTACCAGTCAATTCACAAAATGAACATCCACAAAAAAGCATGATAAAAACCATTGTTTTGCTCCATCCATCCAGTATCATGATGATCACCATTGTAACACTTCCCTCCCTTTTGTCATATCAATTTGATCCCTATGACAGTGATAACGATAGGGACAGAAATGGAATCTATGAAAAGATCAACCAATATACATAATAGGAAATAACCATAATGATCCCAGCGTACGATTCATTCTTGACAGATTGTTTGTTCTTGCCATGATCCAACATTCCCAGCATGTGTAACAGCAGTAGAATAAAGACTAAAGGAAACTACTTTGTGTTTTCACCCGTTGGTTTCTCGTCCCCACACACTACAGCACATCTTTTCTGTTTGAAAAAATAAAGCCACCAATATAGTATTCAAACCCGTCAATCTATCAGTCTAATCTCAAAGCCCAGCCACGAAGAATCGCCAACTAGCTACTGGAACTGGCTTTAGAGTCCTCATTTGCTTGTTAGGTCGACATTATCCTGAAAAGAAGGATAAAAGAATAAGCTGAGGGCTTTATGTACATAAAATCTAACTGTAGTGGGAATCTAACGACACCATCCATCTTTTTCTTGTTAAATTCCCTAATGAGATGAAACACTTTCAAGGGTGCAAATTACTCTGTTCAGGGAACCGTCGGATCAGTGGCGAAGCCAGAATTTTTTTTAAAGGGGCGTGATTGCTCTTGGGATAATTAATATATTTAATGTATACAAATTTAGGATGAAATGTTAAGGAATTAGATATCTCCTAATTATTTTGTATATCTAGATTCCTTATTCTTTAGTTTCCTAATTGTATTTAGTTTCTGATGCGGACACAATTGCGGAGTCATTTTTGGAGTCGTTTGAGCGTCAACGCGGAAACGGGCGTAACTTTTGATTCCGGAGGAGTTACGGGACGCACAGCATATCAAAACGACCGTCTTTTCGAGAGGAACAAGATTCATGGGCGTAGCCCGATGAGCAGGCCATAAAAAGGCCGAAAAACGCTTCTAAAGGCCTCAAAAGGCCCGGCGAAGTTTTCTATCAGTTTTTCCTAGTTTTTGGACATTTTCGTCTTTTGGATTATTTTAGGGTTTTTTCAAATTAGGGTTTGGGCCGTCATATTTATACCTTGTTTTAGGGTTTGAAAGACAGTTTTGACATTTTATGAATTGAATTCATTCTCTTTCAATTTTCTCGAGCGAAAATTGTTGATTGATTGTTGAATTTCTCGAGCGAAATTCATCGATTAATCTTTATCCAAGTCTTCCGCTACGCGCTTCCTAATTGTCTAAAGTAGAATATGGTTAGAATTCTCTTGCTTAATCTCCAAGCAACTCTTGTATATATACCCTATTATGAATACAATTAAAGAAGGCTTTCAAGCACCAAAGTATTTGTCCTCTATTCTCTTAAATGTTATCAGAGCTGAGATCCTAGATCTCCTTACCCTACCCATCCCTCCCCTACTCGGCCTAAACCCTAAACTTCCTAACCGAGGACCTCCGCCACAATCAATGGCTTCCTCCTTCGATTTCTCTCTTATACCCAACAACCCTCGCCCTAACCCCTCAAATCGCCAACCAACCCACTCTCTCTAGGCCGCCACTACCTCATCTCCTACTCCTCTTTACAATTGGCTCCTTGACAGCGGCGCCACACATCATGCCACCAATGACCTTAACAATCTCTCTCGTCATTGTCCCTATGATGGCACTAATGAACTCTTCATTGGCGATGGATCCGGCCTATCCATCTCAAATATTGGTTCTACTACTCTCCTTACTCCTTCCTCCTCCTTTAAACTTAATCATGTTCTTCATGTTCCTAATTTGTCTCGCAATATTATTTCTATATCTAAATTATGTCAGGAAAACAATGCCTCTATCACCTTCTTTTCTGATTCATTTGTTGTAAATGACAATCACACCGGGGCAATTCTCCTCCAAGGTCCTCCTAAATCCGGCGTCTATGAATGGCATCCCTTTCACTCCGCTGTTCATTCAGCTTCCGTCTCTTCTACTTCAAGTTGGCATCATCGATTGGGTCACCTGTCCTTTTATATTCTACGTCATATTAGTAACAGTTTCGGTTAGGAATCCCTAGTTCTAGTGATTTTCATTGCAACTCTTGCGATTGCAATAAGAGTCACAAGTTACCCTTTTATAATAATACTATTCGTTCCTTTGGTCCACTTGATATACACTATAGTAATGTTTGGACATTCCCACTTCTCTCTCATGATGGCTACAAATACTATATTATCTTTGTTGATCATCATTATAAATACATTTGGTTTTACTCTCTCAAACACAAAAACGATGCCCTCACCGTCTTTACCACCTTCAAACCCATAGTAGAAAAATATTTTGGCCGACCCATCAAAACAATCTATAGTGATAATGGAGGTGAATATCTTGGACTTCGTTCCCTTCTAGCCTCCCATGGCATTCAACACCTTACCTCCCATCCCCACACACCTGAACACAATGGTTACTCTGAACGTCGTCATCGACATATCGTTGAAACGGGTCTCTCTCTCTCCTCATCCACTGCTCCATGCCTCGTACCTTTTGGACTCACGCTCTCACCACCGCCTGTTATCTCATAAATCGCATGCCTACACCCAAGTTAAATCTCCACTCACCTTTCTCAGTTTTCCACAAGCACCATCCCAACTATCTCAAACTCCGTAGCTTTGGGTGTCTCTGTTATCCATGGTTACGTCCCTATACTTCTCACAAACTTGATCCCCGCTCAGCTCCTTGTGTCTTTGTTGGTTACTCATCTACTCAAAGTACCTACTATTGCCTTGACCCCAACACCAACAAGATATACACCTCTCGTCATGTCAAGTTTGTTGAGTCGGTCTTTCCTTTTGAGTCTCGGTCTAGTCCGTCCACTCCCCCTCTCACAGTCAATGATTGGTGTAATGTCTCACTTCCGTTCCTCCCCCCTTCTTCCACTCACCTTCCCCATAATCCACCCGGCCGCACCTCCCCCTCTACCACCAACCCTACTACAAACCTACCTGATCAAGCCGCACCACCACTAAGCCCCAACAAGACCTCCCAAACACCTGCTGCTTTACCACTGAACCAAGCCCAGTCTTCCAGACCGCGCGATCGCCCCTTGGAAGGGAGCGATCGCCCCCTTTTTCCAGAGAATCCGCGCAATCACTCCTTGGAAGGGAGTGATCGCCCCCTTTGTCCAGAGAATCCGCGCGATCACCCCCCTTCACCCGCGCGATCGCCCCCTCCGCCCAGCAACCCCATTCCCCTTCCTGATATTATACTTCCTTCTATCCCTGTCACTCGGTCGCAAAACAATATACACAAACAAATCCAGAAATTAAACCTGCAAGCCTCTCTTCAAACCACCATAACCCAAGCCCTCAAAAATCCCCTTTGGCGTAATGCCATGCAAATAAAATTTGATGCTCTCTTACAGAACAACACTTGGGATCTTTTGCCTCCCTCTTCTTCCCAGAATCTAGTTGGTTGCAAGTGGATTTTTCGAACCAAATACAACCCCGATGGATCCATCAAACGACATAAAGCACGTCTTGTAGCCAAAGGATTTCATCAATGCCCGGGTATTAATTATTCTGAAACCTTCAGTCCGGTTGTCAAACCCGCTACGGTTCGTACTATTCTCACACTTGCCATAGTTCAAGGTTGGCCTCTCCGTCAGGTTAATATCAACAATGCTTTCTTCAAGGAACTCTCACCGAAGACGTATTTATGAGTTAACCACCTGGGTTTCTTGATCCGGCCAAACCATCACATTTTTGCAAGTTACGTAAATCTATCTATGGATTGAAACAAGCTTCTCGGGCATGGTACAATGAGCTTCGATCTTATCTACTCCAACTTGGGTTCAAAAACTGTATCTCGGACTCCTCTCTGTTCACCCTACATCATCCGCGTGGTGTTATTTACCTCCTAGTCTATGTTGACGACATTATCATCACCAGACCCCACCATGACTTGTTATCCTCTTTCATCACACGCTTTCATCCCGATTTTCACTTAAGGATCTTGGGTCTTTGTCATATTTTCTTGGAGTAGAAGTTCTTCCACATGCCCAAGGTATTATACCCAGTCAACAGAAATATATTACTGATTTACTAGCTCGTGCCAACATGAGTGAGGCCAAACCGGTTCCTACACCCATGGCTCCTCAACCTCCTCTCTCCGCTCACCGGGGAACTCCCTTGGCAGATCCTTCTGAATTTTGAGCTCTTGTGGGTAGTTTGCAGTACCTGTCCTTGACACGCCTTGATATTTCCTTTGCCATTAATCGACTCTCTCAATTCATGCACAAGCCTACAGAAGATCACTGGTTAGCTCTCAAGCATGTGCTACGATATCTAGTTGGGACAGCCTATCATGGTCTTCTCATTTGTAGAGATTCCCCCCTCACACTTCTTGCTTTTACTGACGCTGATTGGGCGGGTGATACTGACACATACATCTCTACCACCGGTTACATTATTTACTTGGGCAAATATGCTATCTCTTGGAGTGCATGAAAACAGAGGACGTTAGCTCGATCATCCACTGAAGCAGAATATAGGGTTGTGGCTGCCACTACTGTTGAACTTCTTTGGCTCCAAATCTTCTTCATGAACTTGCATGTCCAGAAGTTTCTTCTCCGGTAATTTATTGTGACAATTTAGGCGCCACCTATGTTGCCGTCAACCCTCGATTCCATTCTCGTATGAAACACCTTGGTCTTGATTATCATTTTTGCGTGAATTTGTTCAAAACAATAAACTACGTGTTTCCTTCATATCCAGTAATGATCAACTTGCAGACATCCTCACAAAGCCACTTCTCCGGGCACGGTTTCAAGCATTAATGGTCAAGATTGGTCTCACTCAACGATCGTCCATCTTGCGGGGGCATGTTTAGGAATTAGATATCTCCTAGTTATTTTGTATATCTAGATTCCTTATTCTTTAGTTTCCTAATTGTATTTAGTTTTCTAATTGTTTAAAGTCGAATATGGCTAGGATTCTCTTGCTTAATCTCCAAGCAACTCTTGTATATATACCATATTATGAATACTGATAGCGCCTGGGCTTTCGGGGTCAGAGCAATTCGTAGAATATCTGGCAGGATATTTGTTTGGTGCGGTACCTATGATCACAACACTGAAATGAAGCACCGTTAAGGTCAAAGTTGGATGTTACTCCAACTCAGGCCCTCGGGTGCGAGAGTAAGATTACTGAGAGAATAAGACTTTGAATATCTTGAGTGTGTGTATGTGTTTAGGGTTTGAGCAATATGGATTACAATATAGATTTGGCACTTACCTTGTCCAAGGGGACAAAGGTCTTCTATTTATAGGCAATGGAGAGGCAAAAGCTCCACGACGTAAGCCATGAGGTCAGCCCTAAGGGGCATCTTAGTCTTTGACCAGATACACGTGTCCGCATAGGATTGGCTCTGTCAGGGAAGGAAGATTCACTGTCAGAGGGGATGTCGTTGATGTGGACAGGAGCCGTGTATATGGCACGACATATTAAATGAAATAGTAGGCGCCTGAGCCATGCTTTCAATGCGATGGAAATAAGCCGGCTAGTGGCCTGGAAAAGTGAGTAAGTAGCTTTCTCAATAAGCTTTGGTATTAACCCGGAGTCTGGTGAGATAACCAGGAGTCTGATATGAGACCACACTAAACATTTTGGGTGCGGTCAATGATATTTGACGCGCGCACGGATGGGACGGTCACAACTCCCGCGGTCACCAGGCTGACGATCTGGATCCCTTTGGTCTTGACTGGGATGGGATGGGATGAGATGAACGCGGTCTTGACCTCGAGGGTCTATCTGTCTGCGGTCTTGACTCTGGCGATCTAGGGGACGCCACGTCATACTGGGCCTTTGGACCAGACTGAGCTTGGGCCCGATCTAGCTGGTCCGGGCTCATCAGTGGCCCCTAGCTCCAAGTGAATGATTATTTATGGTCTGAGCAAGGAGCTACTAGTTAAGCTCGGCTTCGTCAGATCGCGCTTTAGGGGGGCACCAGTGTTGGCATTTTTCGCTGGTTTTTGCTTTGCCTCCCGTGCAAATAGGCACATGTGAGAGGCACGTGAGGAAGCTTGTAGAAGCTTTATGGCTCTGCCTCCCGATTAACTGGTGGGCCCCATGGTAGGTAAAGAGACAGCGCGTGATAGGTACGGAGGGTACGTGTCAGCCATCCGAGAGGCGCAATAAATGCTAACCGCTCAAATTTTGAAAATCCAACGTTGGCACCGGATCGAGACCCGAGGGGAACGGTTTTGTGGGATAATTAATACGGGTTAACCCGTATTGGTAAGCCTTATAAATACGAAACCCTTCCGCCCTTTTGCCTTTTTACGCCTTCAAGCTCTTATACTGCCATTTGCGAGAGAGATAAATTGCTGTTTTTGCTTGTTTGCTTGTCGCTTCCTTGCTCCCCGTCTTAATTCGTAGGTAACTTTGTCTATAATTTCTTCTTCTTCATCTCTTTCTGCTATTTTGGGACTTGAAGACGACCCGTCAGTTTGGTCCAGTCCGTCCGGTTGAGTTAGGAGATGGAACCACCTGCATCTCTTTGCTGATTGTAAACAGTCAGGAGGGATATATAGGAAGGTGGCCTTTGCCTGGCTTAGGCTATCTATGGAGTTCTTCCAGTATTTCTGTGAGAAATATCGGTGGGGGCCTTTTGTCCCACCCCGGTTGTGGGAGGCTAAGGAGAAATTGCTTGTGAACGGTGATGTAGAGGTGTTGGGGGACACCAATAGATTAAGAAATTTTGTGATGGGGGTTCTGTGCAGGTTTCCCCGAGAGAGAGAGACTCGGCTTTCAACGCCATAGAACTGGTGAGGAGAGCGATTCATAACCCTAGTGTGATAACCGACTGGGAGAAAGTTGCACTGATGGATCCCACCCAAATGAACAAGGATCCCTGCATGGACACAGAGGATTGGAGTAACCCCTTAGACGGGGAGCCTTTAAACACCATTTTCCCCGAAGTCCAGATCGAGGCCCCTGATGTGCCCGTAGTGGACTTGGGTAGTAGTGATGATGACGGTGATGAGATGGAGGTGGTCGGAGTCGAGGAGGACAAGGCAGAGGTGGAGCCCTCAAGGGGGTCCTCTTCCAGTATCTTTGGCTCTCAAAGCACGGAGACGACAGAAGATACCCACGAGGAGGTAGACCGCATGGCAACGGGCACGTCCCAGAAGGCTACGAGGATCGTTGATGCCTTCAGGGAGGATTCTGATGAGGAGGTCCCTGCTCGCGGCAAAAGTCATGCTGCTGGGGCCAAGCCTGGCGGCGAACGGAAGAGGAAAGGTAAGGAGGTGGCCCCTAATGACTGGGAGTCTGAAATATATACCACTTACAATGTTGACCCCAAACAATTTCGCGTCCGTCCTCTTAAGGAAGTGGAGAAAAAGAAGAAAAGACTGAGACCGGAGATGGTAGCTGATGTCCGTGAGGACAATAGGGCATACATTTTCTACGGGGCTCAGTTCGAGAATGGACTGAGACTTCCCCTTGACCCTTTTATCAATGAATTTCTCAACTTTAACCGATGTCTCCCTATGCACCTGACCCCTAATGCCATTAGAGCCTTGGTCTCTTTTATAGCTGTCTGCAGGGTTTTGGGCTACGAACCCTCCCTTTTCGGGCTTTATGCCTACTATCAGAATCAAATAACCAATGGCAACTTGGGGCTGAAAGCGAAGAACAACTCTGCCCGAACCTTTTCTGCTCCCACCAATAAGTTTGACCAATGGAACCAGAAGAACATTCTGGTCATAGAGTCTAGGTTCGGGTGGTCCTTTTCAAAACCTAACATCCCTGTTTCGGTTAGGGTGTCTGCTGGCTCCTACCCTAGTCCAGCTCTGTCTGAGGCCCTACAAGTTGCCCTGGAGACTAACTTGGCCAAGTACATAACCGAGGGAGTGCAGCCTCTGTTTGATGTGAGCGCGATCATGGATAGCGAGCCCTTATTGATTCTACTCAGGGGTGGCCCCTCGAAGGGAGGGAGGTTTCTATACCCCTAGGGTAGAAATAGAGCCCCAGCTCCGTGACCCTGATTGGAGGGTGCATAAGTTTTTCGACTTTGAGGCCGATTGCAAAACTTGCATGATGGGTGCGGAATACGAGCCTCTGGAATGGATCGGTCTCTATTCTGCCCAAACTGAATGATTATTTATGGTCTGAGCGAGGAGCTACTAGTTAAGCTCGGCTTCGTCAGATCGCGCTTTAGGGGGGCACCAGTGTTGGCGTTTTTCGCTGGTTTTTGCTCTGCCTCCCGTGCAAATAGGCACATGTGAGAGGCACGTGAGGAAGCTTGTAGAAGCTTTATGGCTCTGCCTCCCGATTAACTGGTGGGCCCCATGGTAGGTGAAGAGACAGCGCGTGACAGGTACCGAGGGTAAGTGTCAGCCATTCGAGAGACGTAATAAATGCTAACCGCTCAAATTTCAAAAATCCAACATTGGCGCCGGTTCGAGACCCGAGGGGAACGGTTTTGTGGGCTAACTAATACGGGTTAACCCGTATTGGTAAGCCTTATAAACACAAAACCCTTCCGCCCTTTTGCCTTTTTACGCCTTCAAGCTCTTATACTGCCATTTACGAGAGAGGGAAATTGCTGTTTTTGCTTGTTTGCTTGTCGCTTCCTTGCTCCCCGTCTTAATTCGTAGGTAAATTTGTCTTTAATTTCTTCTTCTTCATCTCTTTCTGCTATTTTGGGACTTGATGACGACCTGTCACTTTGGTCCAGTCCGTTCGGTTGAGTTAGGAGATGGAACCACTCCAGATCTCTTTGCTGATTGTAAACAGTCAGGAGGGATATATAGGAAGGTGGCCTTTGCCTGGCTTAGGCTATCTATGGAGTGCTTCCTGTATTTCTTTGAGAAATATCGGTGGGGGCCTTTCGTCCCACCTCGATTGTGGGAGGCCAAGGAGAAATTGCTTGTGAACGGTGATGTAGAGGTGTTGGGGGACACAAATAGATTAAGAAATTTTGTGATGGGGGTTTTGTGCAGGTTTCCCCAAGAGAGAGACTCGGCTTTGAACGCCGTAGAACTGGTGAGGAGAGCGATTCATAACCCTAGTGTGATAACTGACTAGGAGAAAGTTGCACTGATGGATCCCACCTAAATGAACAAGGATTCCTGCATGGTCACAGAGGATTGGAGTAACCCCTTAGACGTGGAGCCTTTGAACATCATTTTCCCCGAAGTCCAGACCGAGGCCCCTGATGTGCCCATAGTGGACCTGGGTAGTAGTGATGATGATGGTGATGAGATGGAGGTGGCCGGAGTCGAGGAGGACAAGGCAGAGGTGGAGCCCTTAAGGGGGTCCTCTTCCAGTCTCTTTCGCTCTCAAAGCACGGAGACGACGGAAGATACCCGCGAGGAGGTAGACCGCATGGCAACGGGCACGTCCCAGAAGGCTACGAGGATCGTTGATGCCTTCGGGGAGGATTCTGAGGAGGAGGTCCCTGCTCCCGGTAAAAGTCATGCTGCTGGGGCCAAGCCTGGCCGCAGACGGAAGAGAAAAGGTAAGGATGTGGCCCCTATTAACTGGGAGTCTGAAATATATACCACTTACAATGTTGACCCCAAACAATTTCGCGTCCATCCTCTTCAGGAAGTGGAGAAAATGAAGAAAAGACTGAGAACGGAGACGGTAGCTGATGTCCGTGAGGACAATAGGGCCTACGTTTTCTACGGGGCTCAGTTCGAGAATGGACTGAGACTTCCCCTTGACCCTTTTATCAATGAATTTCTCAACTTCAACCGGTGTCTCCCTATGCACCTGACCCCTAATGCCATCAGAGCCTTGGCCTCTTTTATAGCTGTCTGCAGGGTTTTGGGCTACAAACCCTCCCTTTCTGGGCTTTATGCCTACTTTCAGAATCAAATAACCAATGGCAACTTGGTGCTGAAAGTGAAAAACAAATCTGCCCGGACCTTTTCTGCTCCCACCAATAAGTTTGACCAATGGAACCAGAAGAGCGTTCTGGTCATAGAGTCTAGGTTCGGGTGGTCCTTTTCAAAACCTAACATCCCTGTTTCAGTTAGGGTGTCCGCTGGCTCCTACCCTAGTCCAGCTCTGTTCGAGGCCCTACAAGTTGCCCTGGAGACTTACTTGGCCAAGTACATAACCGAGGGAGTGCAGCCTCTGTTTGATGTGAGCGCGATCATGGATAGCGAGCCCTTATTGATTCTACTCAGGGGTGGCCCCTCGAAGGGAGGGAGGTTTCTATGCCCCTAGGGTAGAAATAGAGCCCCAGCTCCGTGACCCTGATTGGAGGGTGCATGAGTTTTTCGACTTTGAGGCCAATTGCAAAACTTGCATGATGGGCGCGGAATGCGAGCCTCTGGAATGGATCGGTCTCTATTCTGCCCAAACTGCTTTTGATTGCTTTCTGATTTATGGGACTGTATTTTAACCCACTCTTTTTTTCTTTCAGAGCAGATCCCGCAGAATACTTGTAATATGGCCAGGCTTACTCCCAACGAACTGAAGGCCCAGAAATTACGCCAAGAAGCGAAAGATAAAGCGGCCAGGGAAGCGGCCTTGGGCGGAGTTGCTGGGAATGGCGTATCTCTGCCCTTTGCAAATAGATCCTCTGGTGCCACTTTGGCCGGAGTGAAGGGAGTCCCTACTAACAAGGACTTGCCTCCCCCACCCATGGTTCCACCACCTGCTTCCTCTGCCCGCAGCTCCAGTCTTGCTGGTCGTACCATATCTTCCAGACACACCGATCAAATGGAACAGTCCAGGAAGAGGTTCGCTTCCGACGCGGATACCGCGACCAAAGAGAGGGCGCGAAAAACTCAAAAGGGGGATGTCACACATGCCCAAGCTTCCACTTTCACTGCCCCAGCCCCCACTTCAACCAGGGGGAGAACTATCTGTTCCATCTCCTACCCTCTTGCGCCTCTCAGCACCCGCGACCAAGCATGGGCGTTGAAGAAGATGCTGGATGATATGCCCACAATCAAAGGGGTAGATCTCTATGCCCGCGGGCCCCATCAATCCGTTATAGGGCTTGGTCTCCTGAACCGGCTCTACTCTCCTGACTTCTACAAGAATGTAGCAGTCAAAGAGAATGCTGCTGCCCTGATGGGGGATATTGGCCTTGCCTTTACTGAGGTAAGACATGTCCTCTTTTTAAACTTCCACTTTGGCCTCTCAACTATTATCGCGATCGCTGATCCTTTCTTATGCAGGCGGGCAATAGAATAATGCGGCTGAGAGAAATCTCAGATGAGCAGGCTGCTGACCTCTCCGAACAGACTAGGATTCTGGCAGACAAGTGTCGGGAGCTGAACAAGGCTGAGGAGAAGGTGAAGACCCTGTCTGACTCCCTTGCTGAGAAGGAAGCGGATTTGAAGGGCTTCACAAATCGGCTAACTGTGGTTGAGAAGGATTTGGATAAGGCCAAGGGGCAGCGGGATGAGCTCCGCGGGCATAAGGCTGAGCTGGAGAAGAGGAATACAGAGATGTTGGATAAGCTAGAGGCTTCCAAGAAGCAAGTCTCGATCTTGGAGGCTAAGGCTGACGAACTCTCCGAGCAGCTGCTACCCTTGAGGAAGTTTGAGCTGGAGAGGGAGACCATACTGCTCGCTGCCCGCAAGGAGGCGGTTGATGAATTTAAGAAGTATGAGGAGTATCAGGATGAGATTTCTGCTGAGGCCTCTGCGCAGTATAAGATTGCCTGCCAAACTCAGCTACGGAACTTTACTATCACTGGCAAGTTCTCAGCGGAGCAGTTGGCCTTAATAGGCTCATTGATCTCCACTGATGCTCTTTGCCTGCCCGGGCATGCATTAGTCCCTCTGGCTTAAAGTGAGGTTAAAATTTAGATTTGTAGGACCTTGTAATCGTTTTCATCCATTTATAAGAAGTATTTTCCTCGCTTGCTCGTATTTTTAGGTCAAGTTTCAATTTTGGCACCGCTTGAATACTTTGATACTTATATCAATGCTTTTCACAAGCTTGTATTCCCGCTTCCGTTTTTCTTTTTCAACAGACGACTTGGAGCAGTTAGTTTTGACTCAATGCCGCGGTTTATGGGCATGGTAGACCTTCCGACCGCGTTTATGAGTTAAAATAACTCTTTATTCAAAACTGCTTTGAGTTTTTTGTGAGAGTCGTCCCTTTTTCTCTATGATCGCGTTTGTTATGGCTTTGGACATTTCTGAGGTCTTGACCTCATTTTGTCTATTTGGCTTTTAAAACTTCTTTGATCACTCCCTTCCACTTACACTTATTTAGATTTTTTAAATCCGTGGTGTAATTTTAAAAGAGCCAAGGCAAGCTTCTTTTATTGGGCAAGCAGATTGTGGCCGTGAGGCAATAGTCCACGCAACAGTAAGTAGGGACATATTGGCCCTTGAACCTACCGGCATCTGTATCCACTATTGGTGGTTCACGCGGTTTGACTCTTTGGAGTCTGGTGGCGATCATGTAACGGGCTCATACGTTGGCCTTTGTACATACAGGTGTGCGATAAACAACCAACTAAGGCTTACGCGCATTTAGTGGGTCCGAACTTTGGCCTTTGTCCCACTTGCATCTATATCCACTTATTTATGGTGTTTCACGCGGACAGGACAAAGATTCTTGTCCGTGATCGAATACGGGCTTAATGGCCTTTGTACACTTATAGGCGTGCGATCTTAATGGATCTTTGCGCATCAGCGGGTAGGAGCTCATATGTTGGCCCTTTTACCCACTGGCACCCGCTTGCGGGCATCCACTTTAGCTTTTGAGGTTGGTGGGAATGTTTCTACAACAATTCATACAATAGTTTGGAAATAAAAATGGCCTTGATATTCATGCATTCCTTGCTTCTATCAACCTTATATCTTACAAAGATTTTAAAATAAATACTTTCTAAGGTGATCGCTATTCCAATCGTTCTTGAGGTCTTTTCCTTCCTTTGTCTACAATCTGTAGGTACCCTCTTTGATTATTTGAGTAACCTCATACGGACCTTCCCACTTCGCGGAGAGTTTATGGAACCCAGCTTGGGTCCCTTGTACCTCAACGTTTCTAAGTACCCAATCTCCAACCGAAAAACTTCTCTTATTCACTCTCCTATCATGATGCTTCTTCGCTTTTTGCTTGTAATTCACCATTTTTTTGCTTGCTCGCATTCTCTTTTCTTCGAGATCGTCCAGGTCATACCTTCTGTTTGCCTCGTTATGAGACTCATCGAAGTATGTGACTCTGTACGAGGGTAGGGCTACCTCCACAGGAGCCATTGCCTCTGACCCATACGTGAGTGAGAAAGGAGTTTCTCCTGTTGAATTTTTGATCGTTGTGCGGATAACCCATAACGCGGTCTGGAGCTCATCCAGCCATCAGCCTCCTCGTCCTTCCAAATTTTTCTTTAGGGCGGACAGGACTAATTTGTTTGCGGCCTCAGCTTGGACGTTCCCTTGGGGATAACCAACTGCGGACTGGCGATGTTGTACTCTCATTCTCTCACATTCGGCTGTGAATTTTGTAGAGAACTGAGTACCATTGCCCGAGACTATTGCTCGTGGAACCCCAAATCTACACCCGGATGTGATCGTGAACAAAATTTATAACATTCTCCTCGTAGATAGCGGCTAAGGCCTTTGCTTCACCACTTTGTAAAATAATCCACGCCACCACAACAGTACTTAATACCTCCTGGGCAATTGGGAACGGTCCAATTAGATCAATCCCCACGTATCAAACGGCCACAATGGTACAACCAAAGTCTCGCTCTGTTGATGGTAGTCTAGAAATGTCCGCAAACCGTCGGCATTTGTCACATTTTCTTACGTACTCTTTCGCATCTCTTCCTCATCGTCTGGCCAATAAAATCCTTGGAATTTAATTTTGTCCGAGAGAGTGCGAGCACCAGGATGTCCGCCACAAACTCCTTCATGGACCTCATAGAGTAAATTGGTGACCATGTGAGTTTTGACGCATCTTAACAAAGGCTTGGTGAATGATCTTCGAAATAATACTCCGTCTAGGATGAGGCATTTTGCGGACACCTTTTTGATGGTTCTAGCCTTTGCTTGATCTTAGGGGAGGGTTTGCTTCTCGATGTAATCCCTGATTTCATCTATCCAATCCCTTTCTTGATCTCCAATATTACTTATCCGAATTCGATCTATAGCAGGTCTTTCTCGTGAATTCTATCCGGCAAACCCGTATCTAGGTCCATGACCTCTTGATCGGTTATTACGGAGAGGTCGGCCTTCGTGTTGTCCTCCCTCATAACTTGGTTCATTTCATAGTATGTGAAATTTTTGAGAAGGGTTTTGGCTAGTCATGATGCGAGTTAGTACTGGGTTGATCGTGTCATACTCCCCCTTAATTTGATTTAATATGAGCTGAGAGTCGCTATTTATCTCAATATTCTGAACTCCCAAGTCTCTGGACACTTCAATGCCTGCTATAATCGCTTCATACTCAGCCTGATTGTTCGATGCTTCGAACTTGAATCTCAAGGCTCTTTTGAATTTCTCCCCACAAGGTGCGATCAAGAGTATGCCCGCTCCACTCATTAACTTGCTCGCAGAGCCGTCCACGAATAAAGTCCACACTTCTTCTGGACGCTCTTTGGGCTGTACAATCTCTGTGTTTGAGCTATCTTGGGCCTCTTCTTACTCTGTTTGCTTCCTCTTTCCCAGGTCGCTGTCCGCTAGCTTAAATGACGAATCTGCTACAAATCAGCTAAGGCCTGTGCTTTGATTGTCCTTCTCGGAGAGTAGGTGATCTGGAACTCAGTGAGCTCTATAGACCAAGCTACCATTCTCCCCGAGGACTCTGATTTGTGTAAAACCTTTCTAAGCGGGGCCTCGGTGAGTACATTTATAGGATATGCAGAAAAGTAAGCTCTTAATTTTCGAGCTGATACAAGTAAGGCGTAAGCTAATTTTTCTATATTAAGATAATGCCCTTCTACGGCGGACAGTGCCTTAGATACATAATAAACTGGTTTTTGAGAGTTATTTTCCTCCCTTACAAGAACAGTAGCTACCGCCAGATCAGTAACTGGTTTTTGAGAGTTATTTTCCTCCCTTACAAGAACAGTCATTGCTCCACGCGAATTTGTCATCTTTCTTCCCCCTTTTAGAGTTTTGAAGAAGGGGTGGCATCTCTCTGCAGACCGCGAGATGAAGCGGCCTAGTGCGGTGATGCGCCCATTTAGCTTTTGCACATCTTTTACGCAGGCAGGAGGTTTCATGTCCAACAGCGCTTGAATTTTTTCAGGATTAGCTTCAATTCCTCGCTGATTGACCATGAATCCTAGAAACTTGCCCGCCTTGACCCCAAATGCACATTTGAGGGGGTTCAATTTCATGTTGTTGCGGCGCAATTTTTTGAAAGTTTCCTCCACGTTGAGCTCGTGGGAGCTTTCTCTTGTCTTTATGACCATGTCATCAATGTAGGCCTCCAGGTTTTTGCCCAATTGGTCTTTAAAGACAATATTAACCATTCTTTGGTATGTGGCTCCTGCGTTTTTCAGCCCGAAGGGCATCATTGTGTAGCAGTACGTCTTGCCCGCAGCGATGAAAGCTACTGAGGGGACGTCTTCAGGAGCCATTTTGATCTGATGATAGCCGGAATATGCATGAATGAAGCTTAGGACTCTATGTCCGACTATCGAGTCTACCAATCGGTCTATGCGAGGAAGAGGGAAGCAATCTTTGGGGCATGCTTTGTTGAGATCTATGAAATCAACGCACATCCTCCATTTATCATTGGCCTTTTTGACCATGACCACGTTTGCTAGCCACTTAGGGTAAGAGATTTCTTTAATTCTCCCCGCCTTAAGCAACTTTTCCACCTCTTCTTTGATCGCCACCTCATTGTCCGGAGAGAAGTATCTTGATTTCTGAAGGATATTCTTGAAGGTGGGGTCATCATTAATTTTATGGAGGATCACGTCCTCGCTAATCCCCTGCATGTCCTCCACCCTCCAAGCGAACACATCACAATTTTTTCGAAGGAATTCGATAAAGTTCCTCCTCTCCTCTGGGTGAATTTCCAGCCCGACCTTAATAGTTTGCTCGGGGTAGTGGAAATTGATTACCACTTCCTCGAGCTCGTCGTTAGGCCTGAGGTTGATGATTTCACGGTTGTGCAGGGAGTCTATCACAATGGCTGGGGGTTGGCCCGTGCTTCGGGCAGCGCGGCCATGGAATATATGACCTCTCGATCTATCTTTCCTTCAATTCTCCGATCAATATATCCCCCTTCAATAGGGGCCAACTTCTTGGCTTTTCTGCTCGTTTTGAGCTCCACCTTTGTGGAATGGAAAGAAAGCATGCCAATTGTTATGGGTGCCGGAATAAGCTCTTTGGCTTTACCCTTTTTCTGTTTATCCTCGCCTTCTTTCTGCGGGCAGAAAGTCTGACCTTTATCCGCTTTTCTCTTCTCCTCTAGTGCTCGGAGGAATCTCCCGGGCTGGTTCTTTATTGTAGCAACTCCGCCCGGAGTGTTAAATTTGACCCTTTGGTGGGGAACGAAAGCAACTATTCCCAATGCGGCCTGAGCGGTCATGCAGAGTATGGCATTGTATTGGGAAGGAAGATCAACCACCATAAAAGTGATTTTGGCTGACTTCTGCATGGGTTTTTCCCCAATAGTTACTTCAAATTCTATCGTCCCTTTCACCCCGACGGCATGATTAGTAAACCCCTCGAGCATACCGGCATAAGGAGTCAGGTTGGCCTCGGTCATCCTCATTCCTACTAGAGTGTGGTAGTAGAGGATGTCTCTGGCCGCACCTGTATCAATCAAAACTCGGCCGATATTTGCTCGGTTGATTTTCATGCGGAGGGTGAGGGGTTAAGCAGAGTGAAAAAGGGAGGAGGCAAGTTCACTCATTTTGAACCCAATTTCTTGCTTTTCTTCTGGAGCCATGGGAGGGATCAAGAAAACTTTCTCCAAGGTCCTTATCTAGATGGAGCCTCCTCTCCAATGAAATTGATTTCATAATCACCCAACTCATCGTCGTCGTTCTCTCTCTCCTTTCTTTCGGGGCCACGTAGTGTTCGTGCCCGCGAGGGACTATTAGTATTGGCATTATGGCCCTGTACCCATTTCATCAACTCCCCGTTGTTGATTTTCTGCTGGATGATTCGTTTCAGCTGGAAGCAGCCCTCAGTATTATGACCGTGGTCATTGTAATATTCACAGAATTTTGCCCTACTCCTTTCATTCGACTTTCTGCCCATGGGGGGAGGAGGGGGAAGTTCCATGGTTCTCATAATTACTGCTCGCGAATCATTGAGGGGAGTGAAAATTGGCTCCTCCGTTATTTTCCGGAGCATGTCTGTCCCACGGCTACGGTTTTTGCCTTGGTTGTTTTCGCGGGCAGATCCTTGGCCAGTCTCTTGGACCTGGCTGATTCTTTCCTTGACGAAAGCTCGGGGAGCGGCCTCATTTGACTCTTCGGCCGAGGCAAAGTTCATTTTTAAGAACGAGGAGGAGAGACCGCCTTCAAAGCAAAGCCGGATGTCACCCTCTTCCAGGTCTACAATCTGCTCGCTCACTTTTCTAAACCGAGAGATGTAGCTTTTCGTGGTCTCCGTCCGAGCTTGCTTGACTCGGACCAGATCTGTCTTAGGTCGGGCTGGCTCGCCTGCCCCAGCAAATGCGTTCAGGAAGAGGTGCCTGAACTGATTGTAGGTTTTGAGGGACTTGGGCTTGAGAGCCAGCATCCAGGATAACGCTTTGCAGTGAATGTTGCGCCAAGGCTTTGCACATCACCGCTTCATCCGAAGAGAATAGGGCCATACGTCCTTCAGCGCCCCATATGGCTCTTGGCATTTTTGAGCCATCATACGTTTCCATCCTGGGGGTTTTCCATTACGAATGGGTGACCGAGCAATATTATCACTGAAAGCATCCATAGTACGGCCACACTTCTGGGCTATTTTCTGGTGGGTCTCCCACATTTGGTGCATGAATTTAACAAATTCAGGGTTCTGGTCATCCACCCTTGGTTTCTTATCTCGTGAAATCACGGCCTTCCCCCTGTCATAAGCCACGGATCTGGCTTTGGATTTCTCACGGTGATTGGATTGGGCCTCCTCCCCCTTCTCCTCGCTATCATAAACTTCCACAACCTCCTCCCTTGGCACTTGGTCGCGGTTGAGGGTTGGTTCTGCCCCTTTTTTCCCCCTAGCTTGACTAGCAAGCGAGTTAGCGGGGACTAGTTGGGAGAACCTGTGAGACCCTGCAGGGAGGGATATTCCGCCGTTTACCTCTAGCTCAACTAGATCCAACTGAGCGTCATTAATGGCCATGGCCTCGGCTACCAGTTTGGACCTAGCGTCCAAAGCCTCTTGTCTTTTGTGTATCAGCTCGAGAGTGAGAGGAGTGTTTGGGGAGGTGATGGGGGCTTTTATAGGAGTTTTTGATATAGTGAGTAAGAGGGCTTTTTCGGCTTTGGCTTCCTCCGCCAGCCTCTTTAAACCCTTTTGAGCAGGGGAGAGGATATTCAAACTTTGGGAACCGGCCCCCAACCTAAGAAAGGCTGAGGTGCTTGGCCTAAGAGGGTCGATTTTAGAAGGGGAAGCTTGGTCACCCTCATGGATTAAATGACCGGCATTTTCAAGAGTTTTAGACATGTTTGAAAAAATGGTTGAAAAAGAATGGCCTTTTGAAAGTGAGTGTTTAGGACACGACGGGTGTTTTGACACAAAGATTTACGAGAAAATTATGATTTTTTCCGGCAATGGAACCACTGATGGCGCCTGGGCTTTCGGGGTCAGAGCGGTTTGTAGGATATCTGGCGGGATATTTGTTTGGTGCGGTACCTATGATTACAACACAGAAATGAAGCACCGTTAAGGTCAAAGTTGGATGTTACTCCAACTCAGGCCCTCGGGTGTGAGAGTAAGATTACTGAGAGAATAAGACTTTGAATGTCTTGAGTGTGTGTATGTGTTTAGGGTTTGAGCAATATGGCTTACAATATAGATTTGACACTTACCTTGTCCAAGGGGACAAAGGTCTTCTATTTATAGGCAATGGGGAGCTGCTCGCTGACGTAAGCCATGAGGTCAGCCCTAAGGGGCATCTTAGTCTTTGACCAGATACACGTGTCCGCATAAGATTGGCTCTGTCAGGGAAGGAAGATTCACTTTCAGAGGGGATGTCGTTGATGTGGACAGGAGTCGTGTATATGGCGCGGCGCATTAAATGAAATAGTAGGCGCCTGAGCCATGCATTCAATGCGATGGAAATAAGCCGGCTAGTGGCCTGACAAATCCAGTAAGTAGCTTGCTCAATAAGCTTTGGTATTAACCGGGAGTCTGATATGAGACCGCAGTCAACATCTTGGGCGCAGTCAATGATATTTGATGCGGGCACGGATGGGACGGTCACAACTCCCGCGGTCACCAGGCTGACGATCTGGATCCCTTTGGTCTTGACTGGGATGGGATGAGATGAACGCGGTCTTGACCTCGAGGGTCTATCTGTCCGCGGTCTTGACTCTGGCGGTCTAGGGGACGCCACGTCATACTGGGCCTTTGGACCAGACTGAGCTTGGGCCCGATCTAGCTGGTCCGGTCTCATCAAATACAATTAAACAAGGCTTTCAAGCACCAAAGTATTTGTCCTCTATTCTCTTACAAGATGGTCAAAATAATAATTTAGTGTAAATTTTTCTCAAAATTAAGGGGTCAAAATGTATAAATTCATCATTTTTAGTAGTAAAAAGTCGTTTTCCAAACAATTGATAGCGATAGCGCAAAATTGACACATTCCAAAATTTAAGGGAATGTGGCTTCGCCACTGCATCGGATTCTACTAGGGAGTTTGGTTCAAGTCTCTTCAGCATCGGAGAACTAATCTTAGCCCTTCACCTAGGAAAGTATCTAAAAGGGACAACTTCCCAAACTCAAAACCAACCCAAAAAGAGAAACAAATTAAATATTCTTTTTCCATCGATCTGAAAATATTCTGACATATCTAAATAAAGTGGCTTGACTCCAACTGTTTACGCAAAAGATCTAGGCAGCACTTATATAAGGCTTAGATCAAAACTTAAAATTTTACGAGAGCCAACGAAAAAAACTTGAAAAAGAAATGGAAAGCATAAAGAATGGCCAGAATCAAAATGAACCAAGAGACACATACAAAATAGCTTACCTAATCCATTTCTTGCTTGGTGCAGGAAATTTGCTTCCATGGAATGCCTTAATAACTGCTGTTGATTACTTTGGCTATCTTTACCCAACCAAACACGTTGAGAAGGTTTTCTCCGTAGCTTATATGAGTTCCTCTCTCCTAGTTCTACTCGTAATGATCTGTTGGGATAGTTTCAGTAAATTGACCTTTAGAGTGAGGATGAACTTGGGATTTTCCATGTTTATATTCTCTCTAATGGCAACTCCAGTCATAGACTGGACATGGTGCATCAATGAAAATCAACGTCAGACATACAATTTGGTAGTTGCTTCCGTTGTCGTCTGCGGATTGGCTGACGGATTGATCGGAGGAAGCTTGGTGGGGTCTGCAGGCCAGCTCCCAAAACAATACATGCAGGCAGTTTTTGCTGGAACCGCTTCTTCAGGTACCCAATTGTTTAACTCGACTTCAAATACATTTTTGAGTAAATATATTTTCATTTGACAACGTTGTTTGCCTCAGGGGTTTTGGTCTCCGTCTTGAGAATTATAACAAAGGCATCATTCCCAAATACCCCACAAGGCCTCAAGACAAGTGCCCATTTCTACTTCATAGTTAGCACGGTTAGTTTGCTGGGCTGCATGCTTTGCTGCAACCTGCTGTACAAGTTGCCGGTTATGGAACAACATTACAAACTTCTTCAATATAACCTCCCATGTTCAAGGCCAAAATTCTGCTACGTAGCAAGAACACTCAAATGGCCAGCTATGGGAATTTGGATGATATATACAGTAACTCTCTCCATTTTCCCGGGATTCTTGGCAGAAAATATTGAGTCTACACTTTTAAAAGATTGGTATCCAATCTTGTTGATAACTTTGTATAATGTCTCGGATTTTGCTGGAAAATCTTTAACTGCAATTTATGTTGTAAAAAGCGTTGGTAAGGCTACATGGGCATGTATTGCTCGGCTACTTTTCTATCCCCTTTTTACAGCTTGCCTCCACGGACCTAAGTGGCTGAAAAATGAGGCATTCGTGGTGTTTCTGACAATTATGCTTGGGTTGACAAATGGGTACTTGACAAGTGTCATTATGATTCTGACTCCTAAATCAGTGCCACCTTCGGAAGCTGAAATTGCTGCAATTGTAATGGCTCTTTTCTTGGGATTTGGACTGGTTTCTGGTTCAGTTCTTGGCTGGTTTTGGATGATATGAAGCTTGACTAGCATTGCTCAAGCGTATAGGCAAACCGTATACCTCTCCTCCATTTCCTTGTATTAAGTTTTCTTGGTTTTGTGTAAGAACTTTATTAATCTGAAACCAACGGCAGAACATTCTCATTCATTTGGGACTTATGGAAAATGACAATGGAGCCACAAAATAGTGACACAATTAAATGAGTTATGGCAAATTTGATCAAACTACAACTGATGGTCTAAAACAAGAACCAAAATAACAAAGTTTTGGAAATTTGCAGTATAACACTTAGGTCCAAGGGTCTACTATATCCAATTTTGCTATATGCATAAAAGATTATTTTTTTCTAGCAAGTTTTGATCAACTAATATGTTTATGAAAATTTTATGGGACGGATATGTGATTCTAATGTCTCTTCCTTTAAAAAGAAATAAAAGGAATTAAATATGTATTTGCTGTTCTTTCGGCTTTCTCTTTAGGTATTTTTTTTCCCTTAATTATTAGGATATACGAGCTTCTGGTAAATAACATCTGCTTGTCTCCAGGAAGATGTTTCTGCCATATTGGAGCTCAGCAATCAATCAACCTTAAATATTTACCAAAGTACATGTAGCTGTTTGTCAATGTGTCTTGATGATGATTATAACAATTAGCGGGCTGCTTGAGGATTTGGGCTAGTCCGACTACATAAAAGTCGGACTTCATCAATCGATGATGGTCGAGATTGAGTGCGAGTTGAATAAAGAAACGAGATGCGTCAAGCCGAGCAAAATTGTTTAAAATATCATTAATAAAACTTTTTATGTGAAGCAGAGCTGGACTGTTTGTTGTTGTAGAGTCCGACTGGACTGAAGCCATCCAACAAATTGGGGCTTAAGGCCCAATCGTCGATCATCACTTTCAATGTTTCTAAACCCTACCTACCAGAAATAAAAGAAAAATTAAAATCCAGTCTTCCCTATATTTATTCCGGCGAATGACCGGAATAGTCTTTATCTCTTAGGCTCCGTTTGTTTCGACGTAAAATGTTTTCCGGAAAACGTTTTCTGGAAAATGTTTTCCTGTAAAATGTTTTCCTGTAAAATGTTTTACGGAGGTAGAGCGTAAAATATTTTACGGAGGAAAATATTTTACGGAGAAGAAGTGTAAAATGTTTTCGGGTGTTTGGTAAAACGACTCATATTTCACAAGGTGACCTACCCCACCCACCCCCCCAAAAATTTTTTTTTTTTTTTTTTTTGTAATCGCCCCCTACCCCTCGCCTACCCCCACCCCCCACCCACCCACCCCCCAAATTTTTTTTTTTTTTTTGTAATCGCCCCCTACCCCCCTACCCCCTGCCTACCCCCACCCCCACCCCCACCCACCCCCCCCAAATTTTTTTTTTTTTTTTTTTTTTGTAATCGCCCCCTACCCCCCTGCCTACCCCCACCCCCCCCAAAAAAATTTTTTTTTTTTTTTTTTTTTTTGTAATCGCCCTACCCCACCCTACCCCCACCCCCACCCCCCCCAAAAAAATTTTTTTTTTTTTTTGTAACGCCCCCTACCCCCTGCCTACCCCCCACCCCCACCCCCCGCCCCCAAAAAAATTTTTTTTTTTTTTTTTTATCGCCCCCTACCCCCTTACCCCCCCCACCCCCACCCCCCCCCAAATTTTTTTTTTTTTTTTTTGTAATGGCCCCCTTGCCCCCTCATTTCACCAAAAAAATTTTTTTGGGGGGGTGAAGTGGGGTAAGCGAGGGTAGCGAAAAAAAAAAAAAAAAAAAAAATTTGGGGTGGGGGGTGGGGGAAGTGGCGAGGGGTAGGGGGCGATTACAAAAAAAAAAAAAAAAAAAAAAAATTTGGGGGTGGGTGGGTGGGGGAAGTAGTGGGGGGTGGGGGTGAAGGACAAAAAAAAAAAAAAAAAATTTTTGGGGGTAGAGGCGATTACAAAAAAAAAAATTTTTTTGGGGGGGGTAAGCAGGGGGTAGGGAGCGATTACAAAAAAAAAAAAAAATTTTTTTGGGGGGTGGGTGGGGGGTAGCGGGGGTAGGGGGCGATTACAAAAAAAAAAAAAAAAAAATTTTGGGGGTGGGTGGGGGGTGGGGGTAGGGGGCGATTACAAAAAAAAAAAAAAAAAATTTTTTTGGGGGGGGGGGGTGGTGGGGGGTAGGCAGGGGGTGGGGGCGATTACAAAAAAAAAAAAAAAAAAAAAATTTTGGGGTGGGTGGGGGTGGGGGGTAGGCGGGGGTAGGGGGCGATTACAAAAAAAAAAAAAAAAAAAAATTTTTTTGGGGGGTGGGGTGGGGGGTAGGCATGGGGTAGGGGGCGATTACAAAAAAAAAAAAAAAAATTTTTTTGGGGGGTGGGTGGTGGGGGGTGGGGGGTGGGGTAGAGGTGGGGGGCGATTACAAAAAAATTAAAAAAAAAAAAAAATTTTTGGGGGGTGGGGGGTGGGATAGGCGGTGGGGTGGTTGTGCGGGCGTAATATGAGTTGTACATTAAGGCCTCCATTTTCCGGAAAATGTTTTACTTAGGACAAGGTCAGTAGGTCGTTTTACTTAGGAAGGGCGTAAAATGTTTTCCGGAAAACGTTTTACTTAGGCAACCAAACAGCGGAAAACGAGTTATTTTCCGGAAAACATTTTCCGGGGGCTAACCAAACACCGTAAAACAGGTTATTTTCCGGAAAACATTTTCCGAAAAATGTTTTACGGTGAAACAAACGGAGCCTTAAAGATAAATGAGGAATCACTAAGAACTGCACACTTACTATTTGCTTTGCGTAGAGATTAAGATTTTTTTTTATCTTTACCTTATTTTTTATACTAACAACAACTTAGGAAGAACTAAGGTGGCGTTTGGTTCATAGGAAAACATGGGAATGGAATGGAAAATTTCCTTTTTTCCATTCCATTCCCATGTTTGGATGAATCATTTTAAAAAAAAATTTCCATTCCTATAATTTGTATTTTCAAACCAAACATGATTTGTCAAGGAATTGAATGACAATTCCATTCCATTCCGTGCCAACCAAACGGAGGGGGTTGACCAGTTTTTTTCCATTCCAATTCCATTGACAATTCCATTCCTTCACTTTTTTTCCACCGAACCAAACGCCCCCTAAGGACATGGAACCGCCGCTCATTCCCTCTCTGGCCAAGCCAAGCACCTTCCATTCTTCTCCTGGTAAGAACACTGTCCCTACTCTTCAATTGCCTGTCACTTGTACTAATTCCAAGTGTGCATTGGAATATGATATTTGTTAAAAGTGAATTTAGTAACTCCTTAAAAAATAAAATGGTCAGTCATTTGGGGGTAAATTCTTTTAGAAAGTGGACACTAATTTTGGGGAAAAAAGGAAATGAAGTATGATATTTGGTTGCATGCAAACTTAAGGGTTAGAAACTATTGGGTGAATAATGTTCATTTCCTGATTGCATCTCCACCATTTGCATGCAAACTTAAGGGTTAGAGGGGACAAAGTGTAACAACCCTAAAATTTGATACTATTTATTTATTAAATATGATTTTCCTTAAATTAATTATTGTTAGTTAGTTAGTTAATTATTTGTGTCTATTAAGTTTCCTAGATGGATTAACTTAAATGGGCCTAGTCTATTTAAAATTGGGTTATCTAATTTGGGTTTACTCCTTGGACTTGGATTTGGATCATCTTGGATTTAGGAAACCCATAATATAATTACATCCATAAATCACTAGAACCTCTTGGATGGATATAACGGATGAAACCCCTTGGCATTTTGTAACGGTAGGAGAGAATGGGAAGGGTCAGCCGCATGGTTATAAACGATAGAGAAAAAGTGGCAGTGTTGTCCTGTGAAGAGAGAAAGAGTGCAGACATAGAAGGCACCAAGAGAGAGAGAGAGAGCAGTGAGAGAGAGCATGGCTGGGAGAGGAAACAGAGGAAGAAGGAAGAAGAAGAAGGAGGGAAGAACCTCCATTGTCGCGTGTCCAAAGCTCAGGAACCAAGGTAAACAATTCTTCTTCTTGGTTTGATCATTAAGGAAGAGAACCCTAGGAGAAAACCCTAGGAATCTCAAATTAGATGAAGATGGAGAAATCAAGTTATTATGTAATAAAACCATGAAAGCCTTTATTGTTTTGATTGGGATGAGGGAATCCTCGAAAACCCTAAAGAACTTGGTTAAGTTTGATTAGGGTTTAGCATGTGAGATTGAAGGGTGTTGGAACTAAAAGATGCATGCTAAGGTTGTGAATGGATTTAGGGTGGTGTATGTGAATGACGTGTGGGTATGTGTGTTGTGTATGGGCTGAGTAAGTGTATCTGTTGTGTTCGTGTGTGTGTAGTGTGTGTGTATGGGTGTGTGGTCAGCCGTGTGTGTGGGTGTGTGTGTGTGTGAATGTATTAAGATTTAGTGTGTTTGTGTGTGCTGGAAAAGGTGAGAATGGTGTGTGTAAAGTGAAATAGAGGGAGTATTAGTAGGAATTGAGTACGGAAACCCTAGGGGTAGATTTGTAAACCCAATGGGGGATAATTAGCCTTAGAGAGAGTTAAAGTAGATTAACTCGTAGGTTAATGGGATGAATAAAAAGGAGTTATGGGTACTTAGTAAATAGAGATTACTTGTACCTAAGTATGATTTTGCATGATTGTAGGTCGTGAAGGACTAGTGTGGCAAGAAGTGCAAATAACCCGAGGTAAGGGATTACGTTCCTTAGAGTATTTGAATTTCAATCCTTGAACTAGGATTCTATCGAGTCTTTTATGAAAGTATAAGCTACCAAGTGGCCGGTAGTTATTTTGAAACTATTCCTTCGATTGAACGTCTTTTGGAAATATCTTACCCTTGATATGTGTTGTTCAAGGTGTATCTAATGGTTGAATTTGATTATTGTGATCTTGTACCATATGAACACTTGAATTTTTATTGCTATGTCTAAAGTAACTAGATGTAGTTTAATGAGTCTAAGTGGGACGGACTTTTAAATGAACTTGGTCTAATCTTAATAGTAAAGATTTGACTTTCATCTTACACTGCCTGAAAAGTAGTGATGTTAAATGTGATATGTTCTTGTACCTAGGAACATGATAATTGCTATATCTATTTGAACTCGATGTAGCTAGCTTTGTACGATTGAAAAGGACTTAGCTACAATGATCCGATTGAAAAGGACTTTATGAGAATTAGTCTAATTTCTGAAATTAAAGGATTTAGACGCTTATACACTACTTGATGAAGTAGTTGACTATCATGATATGTCGGGATAAGGGAGCGCCCTGAAAAGACGTGGAGTTTCTTATTCAAGGATCATCCTGAAAAGGTGTATCAAAGTCACCCTAAAAAGGTGTAGCGTTACTTTGGAATTGACGAACTTGTGTGAATACAGTCTTCCTCATATATATTTTGTGATAGTGCCACAACTTGTTATTTGAAAAGTATCTTTCATTATTGTACTCGTACCTGTACTTTAATTGATATAGCTATCTTATCGTTGAATAATTCGATTGGGTTTCGTTCTTTCGGTCATCTTTCCTTAGTACCAGAGAGATTTCGTATGAACTTACTGGGCATTGTTCGCTCACCCCTTTAATTCGTTTTCCCTCTCAGGTAATGAGTAGGAGGAGATTAGTCACGAGGATGGCGGCGCATTTATGAGGATTGAAGTATGTAATTAATGTTTAGTTGAATAAGCTAGGGATTGATACTAGCCGTTAAGGTTGAAAGACAGTTATTTTCCGCATTTCAATTATGGTTAGATGTACTAGCCGTTAAGGTTGAAAGACAGTTATATTCCGCATTTGAATTATGGTTAGATGTACTAGCCGTTAAAGTACCCTGATTTGGGAATTTTATTTATAAATTGAATTATGTTTATTGATGAAAAGTTTGGGTCGTTACACAAAGGAAGAAGGATCATATTTTGTTGTGTTATTGTTTCCTTTAACACCATTTGTTGTCTGTTTTAAGGTTCTGGCGAGCAGGACGAAAATATATATTGATGATGCCAAAAAGTCGAATCAGCCCAAATTCAAGTGATAGGTTGTACTCCGGCGATTGAATAGCCTGAAAATAAGACAGAAAACGTAAACTAAGCCGGAGCTTCACCGGCGAAGGCCCTCCGACGTGAGAGTAAGTTCACGGTTTGTATAGAGAGAAATCAAATTGACAGAGCTTTTAGTCAAAAAGATAACGTACCAGAATATGGAAATAATGGCTTGTATTTATACTGATGGATAGGTAGAATCCATGTTGAATTTGGACAGTAAAGAGATAAGATATAAATCCTAGGAGGATTATATCTGTTGGAGAGTCCTTATTTGTCTTGAATTGGTACAGGAGGTTACAATCCTGATTAGATTATAACTGCTTATTGTCCTTATTGGAATAGGACTGCACAAGCTCACGCCGGTATGCCGAGAAGCAGATATTCCCTTCCTCGTCATACATGGCCATCTCGGTCCATGATGAGGCGGGGAAGGGATGAGGAATAAGTGGAGCCCGTCGTGATGATATATATCATAACAGAGGGAGGCACCTCGTCCTCAAGGGAGACGATCTCGGCTTACGAGAGAGGTCTCCTCGGCCCTTTAGGTTGGGCTTTATTTATGCTCGGTTGCTGAGCCTTGGTCGGCCTTGTTGATGCCGAGATAGATGGACGAGGAAGCCCATGTCTTACCTCATAACTTGAGACGATGGATTATGTTTATAGCCCAATCCACTTGGGCCTTACCCGGACAAGCCCATGTCCGTATCTCGGTTTATACTGTTCAGTGGACCCTGACTTTCTAGCTCGGCTATTATGAGGAGAAAGTGATCTCGTCCTCGGCTATGAGAATACGAACATGCGTCATGTGGCAATGTCGCTTCTAATGAGTGTCGTTCCATTATCCGCCGGTTATTCAGTACAATGATGAGGCGTGGTCCACTATGTTCTAACACCCGTCTTGGAAACCACCACCATATTTAATGTTGGGGGCGCCATACCCGTTGACCCGTTTTTGATTCGGGTTTAACCCACTTTTGTGAGTATATAAACAATTCCCACATTTTAATTTTTCTTTTTATCATTCCAGGCATTTGAGAGCGAAACCCGAAGTTTTGAAAACCCTTTCGTGTTCTTGAGCATTTGAGTTGCCCAGAATCTCCAGAAGCTTCCGATTTGCCGTTTGATTTCCCCAATCTTCGACAGAAATAGGTATACTTTCTTTCCTTCTACTGATTTCTGTGCTTTAATGTGTAATTTCTAGGGTTTTATTCGAACTTGATTGTTAGAAACCGCCATTTTTGCCCCTTTTGAAGCTTTTCTTGAATTTCTTGCCTTGATAAAAATTCTTGAACCCTTCGTCTCATTTTAGAAATGGCTCGTTCTTGGGACCATAGCCCTCGATTCCGTTATGGGTACCACAAGGGCAACCTGAGGGTTTACCGAAGAGAGAGAGGACCATGGTTGTTGGTGAACTTGGCAAAGATTGGTGAAATGTTGACGAGGTATGGATGTACAAAAATGTACATCCATTATCCGGACAAGACGAGGATAGACAGAGTTGATTCGTTGTCCCTCAGCCATCTCTCTAAAAGATGGGTAATCTCTCTAAAAGATGGGTAATTGCTTTCTCATCTTCATCAGTTCCTCTCTCGGTTCCTTTGACGAAGTAGCGAGCAAGGTCGAAGCTGTAAGGCCGGAGGTTGGGTGTGCCGTAGGAGGTTCCTCTTTTGCGGGTTGCTGCTTTGGTGCTGGTAAGCCTCTAGTCTTCCTTGATGTCAGCTGGTGTAGGCACATAACCGAGCCCCTGGACTGTATTGTGGTCCTTGAATTTGATGACTTGGTGTTGGCCTTGTAACCTTTTGCCGAGCCCCAGTCCTGGGATGAAGTTCATGAGTTTCATCATTTTCATGGCAGGAGGGATCTTATCCCAGAATAGTGGAAGGTCCACGCTGCATATTTGGATTTTCGGAAGTTTCCAATGTAACTCCAGTTAATGCCATATCGTCATCATGCTTGATTTCTAACACTGGAATGTTGTTGGTGCAGGTCCCTTCGGAGGTGACACTATCGCCGTAGACAGTTGTCAGCTCATTGCCTTGCATGAATTTGATACATTGGTGAAGGGTAGATGCAGCCATGGTTGTCCCAGAATAGGTATGAAAGTGATGGAAATGTCCAACACTTGAAATTCGGTAGGGATCATCCGCTTGCCGAACCAGATGTTTGAAGTAGAAACCCCAAGAACTATGCGGGAAGTAGAATCATAGGCCTTGACAGTGTGAACTAAAGGCTTCAAATCTGTGGGCTTGATGTCAAGCAGGTCCATCATCTTGGCGGGCAAGACATTCATTCCGGAGTTTGAACAGTGATGCAAAGCGGCTCATTGTGGTCAGCCCCAAATTTTGGCAGGTCCAAATCTGTGAAGGTGATGATGTTTTCATGGTGGATGTTGCCGATCATCTGAACTACTTCTTTGGGAGTTGCGTCCACAGTGACCATGGTGCGGGCCAAACTTTCCTCCAGCTTGAGCTTATGAGGGTAAGAAGAGGTGAGCAGAGACCTAAGGGAAATGTTTGCCTGGGTCTGCTTGAGCTGAGGGAGGATCGGGTCCTCCAACATGTGAGAGGTAGAGGTTTTGGTGGTGCCTCCAGATTGCATTGGGGTTTTTTGTGGCAGTGGCCTCACTTTGTCAGCAAGTTGATTGAGTGCGAGTGCCCGGTTGGCTTTGACTTTCCTTTGCCAGCCTATGCTCTGAAGTTTGATAAGTTGAACTTTGGCTGATCCTTCTGGGGATTATGCTTCTTGCTGGTAGTAAGGTTGCCGGGATTTGAGACTTTCTTGTGTCCTGATGCCTGAACTGTGGTGTCAGCAAGATATTTCGTCTTTACCACCCCTGTCTGTTATGAAGCTGTGTTGCTTGAAGGAAGGGAAGACTTGCTGGAGTAGAGTACGTATCTTGGTGGCTACTGCTGCCCAGAGGTGTCTTGAGGATTCAAATTCTGACCTTTCGAAGTTGCATCTGAGAAGTCCCAATTCTGATTAGAACCATAATGCCGAAAGATGCTTCTGACAAGCCCCAGAAATTGGAACTCAAATTAGACCCTCAAGATGAAAAAGCTCTCTTCGCATGGCAAAGCCCCAGTCTGAAGATATGACTTAGTGAAGCCCCATTTTGGAGGAACTGCCGGTTTTCTGTGGAGGTCCTGGAGTGAATCTGATGCAGCCTCAATCTGAGTTGAACTTTATGTGGCCCGACGAGGCGACCGTCCTTGATTTTTTCGATTAGTCAACCAAAATGTAAAAAGGAATGGTTTGTAATGTATACGCGCAAGGACGTATTTTAAAGAAATGGGAACGAATCCCGATTTTATGTGGATGCCTAGTTTAATGTAGGCACCAAAACTCGTTTTGGGTTTGACTCTTTTGAGAGAGTATGAGCGTAGAGAGGTTTGAAAAAGTGTATGGAAGTCCTTGCTGACAGTGTTTAGCTCTATTTTTCCTATTATCGTAGAAAAAGAAGACTTGTCGAGACATTTGAAAACTTGTTTTATTCACAATGATCACAAGATTGCTTTATACCCTTTGTTAATGTTCAGGTTTCTCAACCACTAATCTCGATATGAACAAACGTATTGATTAATCATGGGAGAAAGTCAACCGATGTCGCGGATCAAAGTTGGCTATGTGTGAAAGAAAGGTCTGTGTATAGGGGAGGTCATTGATGAGACCGGGTTTATGGGATTTGTATGTGTTTATGACCGAACCATTTCTGGTTGCCTACGTTCCCCTCAGTGTAAGGAGCTCAGGTCGCCGTAGTTCTGGCTGAACGGTGTTTGGCTTTAGAAAAGGGTATGAGTATTTGTGGTTCCTTTGGTAAAAAGGCTCGGATGGAAAGTTTGGATGATTAGGCACGGGCCTTGAGGTGATTCCTTGACAAGTCGTTGTTGACGACTTCTTCCATGATTCCATTGCTTCTTGATCGTCGTCTTTCATCGGGGGAGAAAGAATTCGAATATAGCATAAGGGCTTATGATGTGCTTCTGCCTTCGCTTTGACCGCTCCATTGTTATCGACAACCTCCATTCTTCGAGCTTTAATTTTATTTGCCCATCTGTCAAGCTTTTGATTGGCGGTGCTGGGTCCTTGGCCTCATCTTTTTTTTTTTTGAAGTTCTTGCTTGAACTTTTCTCTCTCTTTTTTTTTTGAAGCTCCTGCTTGGGCTTTTTTTTCTCTCTCTCTTTTTTTTTGAAGCACATGAGGGCGAAGGCAAGCCCCTGCTTGAATTTTCTTGATACGCACGAGGGCTTAGGCGAGCTCCTAGGTTGTTTGTCGACATGGGGTCAATCTTTCAATGCTGAGTGACCTTTTGTTGTTCCTTGATGTTGCCGCCATCTTTGACTTGGTCAAGGTGATGGTGGAGACATGTTTTGGGAAGTGTATGGCTTGATGGAGTAAGGAAAATGTATGGGGGGGGCATTAGTTGACTTTCTCACACCGATTAATCAGAACATTAGTTATTTCCAGAGTTTATTTGTTGAGCAATGCAAGTGATCATATAGGATACAACATTTCATTAAGTGTAATGTAGGTGTGCAAATTATGTCTCAAGTCTAGAAGGAGAAGAAAAAGACTCTTTTATAGAAGATTAAGATTATCTAAAATGTCCGAGGAGGACTTGATTGAATGAGAAAAGTACTAGAACCTACGAGGGTTGACTAAAAGGTAGTTGACAAATCTTGAGGATAGGTAGCCCCTACTCTAGCTGATCTTTTGTTGCTGAACTGCCAGGACGCTTAAGCTTTCCATCTTCTATTAATTCCTGAATTTCATGCCGCAGACCGAGGTAGTTATCAGTTATGTGCCCATGATACTGGTGGAAGGCGCAGTACTTGCTTCTGTCAATGTTGGTTGTAGGATTCTTTGGCTTGTAGTTCTCCACAGGCTTGAGCAGGTTTTCTTTGATCAATTCTTTTAACATTTTGCTTAGAGGCATGTCTAGCTTGTTGAAGCGATGGAAAGGCTGCCTCCCGGAGGAGTCGTTGCTTTGCTGGGCTGTGCTACCATTGCTTGATTGATGTCCCTGATGAATGTAGTTGACAGAAGTGTCTTTTCCTTTGTCAGGGGCCGGTGTAGGGTTTGATGTAGTTGCTGCTCTGAACTGGTAAGATGGCTCTGTGCTCGGGGCATGCTTTTCTTTCAAGTCTTTCTCGAACTGGGAACCCGTATCGACCATGGCTCGGAGATCAAGGCAGAAGCGATGGCTGACTGATGCTTTTACTGATGGCTTCAAACATGACTTGAAGATTCTTATTTTCTCATCCTCAGGCAATGACTCCATGATTTCGGAAAGCTTCTGGCTCTGTTCCATGTAGAATTCTCCCATAGTTTCGTACGCATACATTACGTCACAACCACATGCGGGTCGATAGAAACCTACGGGCGCTTGGAACACGTAACCAAAGGTCCACTGACGGAGGGAACCATGATATGGGGTTGGACAAATGGGCTTTGAGGGAACGGAGTATAATTTAGTGGATACTGTTGAAATTGAGGGATTTGAGGCCATGAAGCAGCTGGAACGAATGCAGGCTGTCCGAAGTAATGGGTCAAAAAATTCATGTGGGGGAAACCTGGGCATATTGAGAGAAGGAAGTGAACACAGGAGGATTTTGAGAGATATTGGGATTTGTTTGAGATGGTCCAGCGCAGCGCTGGTTGTATTGAGTGAAGGGGGTAGCACTGGCTTGGCCGTGTATGATGGGGGTGCTTTGAGAAGTGGCAATATGAAGCCTTGGTTGGTTGTTTCCTTGGTTTGAAGGATTTTCGGAGTTCGAAGGCAAAGGAACCTGGTTGAAGGTTTGGGGAGTTGATCGTGAAGGATCGTCGTCCTCGATTAGGACGAAAGTACCATCTGACTGGGGGATAGTTGCTATACCTCTCTCATTCAGAAGTTATACCATAAAATTCTGCTGATCCTCTTTCTGTTTCTTGTGAACCTCACAGGCCCGGATGGCTTCTTCCAGTGTCATATCGTTTACTGGTGGCGGGGTTCCGTTCCCGTCACGATTTCTCGGTGAGTCGGACATACCGGAGAGTCTGGCTGTAGGAACTGAGGAAACTGAGGAACTATCTGATGCTTTCGTAACTGTAATTCTGGCGAGGCGCTGACCCGTTATTCGAATTACTCTTTGTTCGCTGCAGGGAACGAAAGGTAGGGTTTAGGTTTCAGAAGGATTATTTGGCTCAAGGTTTTTAGGCTCGTGCAACGTGCAGTTATCGCTTAAGTTTACTAAAAACGCGCTTTCTCATGATCCTAACTGGTCGGAAAAGATTAGACCTTGAAAGGTCAAGATCAAGAATTGGAGATCAGATCGAGAAGGTCGGGAACGGAAATTGGTGATCGGACCGTGAGGGTCTCGATTGGAGATTTGGCCGTGAAAGGTCGGGAATTACAATTTGATCATGAAAGGTCGATATCGGAGATTGGAGATCGGACCGCGAAGGTCACGATTAAAGATTGGAGTTCGGACCGCGAAGGTCACGATTAAAGATTGAAGATCGGACCGCGAAGGTCACGATTAAAGATTGGAGATCGGACCGCGAAGGTCACGATTAAAGATTGAAGATCGGACCGCGAAGGTCGCGATTAAAGATTGAAGATCGGATCGCGAAAGTCGCGATTAAAGATTAAAGATCGGACCGCGAAGGTCGCGATTAACGATTGAAGATCGGACCGCGAAGGTCTCGATTGGAGATTTGAGATCAAACCGTGAAAGGTCGCGATTGAGGACTGGACCGCGAAAGGTCGAGATTTGAGATCGGACCGGGAAAGGTCGCGATTGAGGATTGGACCGCGAAAAGTCGAGATTTGAGATCAGACTGAGAAAGGTCGCGATTGAGGATTGGACCGCGAAGGTCACGATTGGAGATCGGACTGAGAAAGGTCGCGATTGAGGACTAGACAGCAAAAGGTCGAGATTTGAGATCGGACTGAGAAAGGTCGCGATTGATGATTAGACCGCGAAAGGTCGAGATTTGAGATCGGACCGAGAAAGGTCGCGATTGAGGATTGGACCGCGAAGGTCACGATTGGAGATCGGACAGAGAAAGGTCGCGATTAATGATTGGATCGCGAAAGCCACGATTGGAGATCGGACCGAGAAAGGTCGCAATTAAAGATTGAACCGCGAAAGCCACGATTGGAGATCGGACCGAGAAAGGTCACGATTAAAGATTGAAGATCGGGCCGCGAAGGTCGAGATTGACTATTTGATCATGAAAGGTCGAGATTTGAAAGATTCACGAAATGGGATCATGCAATTGTTATTCTATTAACTGTTCAAGTTTACTGAAAACATGTCTTTCTTAGAGTCCTAAATGGTTGGAAAAGATTGCTCTCTTTTTTTCGCAACTAACCTAGGTCTAGAGTCAGTGGATCCCGACACTACGTCTATAAGCCCCTCATTTTTTCACCTGTAAATCGTCTTCCCGGGACGGACAATCCCGAGCGAGGGTCCTATAAGGCAAGTGAGTTTCACCGACAAAGGAAAAAGTGAACTTAAGGCTAGCTGGTCATGTAAACTTTCAACGTATGTGACATGCGGGTCACGGTCGATGTCACGACCCTAATCTTAGGCACCATTTTAGCACATGTTGAGCACGTGGGGTTGGGGTTGTAGTATATCTTTTATGCACTTTATGCTACTTGTTAAATTTTATGTTTTTGGCAACTTATATGAATTTAGAGTGATAATGAAATTTAGTTAATGATTTAGGGTCTAAATGAAATAAATATAAAATGTTGTAGTCAAATGATAATATTTGAAATATTAAATAAAAAGTTTATAAGTGATTGAGGTGCTTTTGTGTCCAGGGTAAAATGGTAAGGTTGTTAAGTTATTGTAATATAAGAGTTGAAGGAGCTTAGGTGAAAATAGTTATAAGTTATCCTTTGTTTAATTCCCATGGAAAATCATTTGACTAAAGCTTCATCTTCTTCCTCTGTTCTTAGAAAGAAAAACCAAACCCTAACTCTTTCCTTCCAAAAATTCTAGCAAATCCAATTCCTTTTCGTTTTTGAATCCGTTCGCGTACTATTTTTCGTGGCGCCGAGGGGAGCATATCTATCCGGAAAAAGAATTACTTATTTTCGAATTATTCCGGTAAGTTATTATGATTTCTTTCAAAAACTTGTTCATTCCATGTTTATGGTTGTTATTGATTTTTTATAAATGGGTTTTGGTATTTGTGGAATTATTTTTCTTGTGTTGGAATGGTCATGGAAGGATTTGAAGTGAGACTTGGTAATGGTAGTGTTGTCTAGGTTGAAATGGTGATGTAAAGTAAAGGTAATGGTTGAATTATGGGTTAAATGAATGTGCATGGTTAGTTGGCCCAATTTTCTTGATTTGGAAGGTTGTAAAATGATGTTGGTACATTATACTTGGGTTGAAATGAGTATGGGATGGTTTGGTATGAGTTATGGTGATGTTTAATACCTATTTTATGACTTCAAAAACAGAGGAATTTGGTATAGGTCAATTGGTGTTGAAATGCTGATGTTTTCAGCTCAAATCTGATTTCTGGGTAAAGGGCACGAGTCGTGCCCTGTGGCACGAGTCGTCCCTTGAAGGTTGGAAGAGTCGTGCCCCTTGGGACGACTGTATCTGAGTGGGTGTCAAGGTGGCACGAGTCGTGCCCTGGGGCACGAGTCGTGCCCTGCCCTGTCACCTCTGAACCATTTTTCAAGCAAGAGAAACCTAATCTACCTAGTATATAATTTAACCCTCTTTGACTATGATTAAATTACAACACTTTATCTATCCAATGGTGTCTTACTTGGTCAAAATGAATTTGAGGAAAGGGTTTAAATATTGTTCGGAAAATGGTTGGCAGGCTTGATTTGCAACTTAACCAAAGTTATTCAAACTTGGTAATTTGATCTTGAACCTTTATAGAGGTTATAAATTGTTGTATATTGAACATGTAGGGCTTGTTGGTTATAAATTGTGCCCTTACTTGATTTCATATCCATGGTTTGTGATTCAAATAGTGTATGAAATGTATGTTGCACTATTGTATAGGTTTAAACATGAGTATGAATACCATGTTGTTATTTTATTATCCCTTTGGTGGATTTCTTTTCAAGTAACTATTATGTGCTTGAATGTGTTTCAATCAGCTGATGTTTAGGGGTATAATGGAATACGATCAATTACAGAAATTGTTCTATAATGTGATCGGATTACATTATACCTGTGACTGTCCCCTTTTGTGGCCACAGACTGGGGTTATAGCTTCTGTATTGAGCCAAAAGCCTTACAGATTGCTAGTATCTTATATGGTTCCCTGAAAAATGGGTCTTATAAGATGTGAATATGCCTAAGCAGTTCACAAATGAGTGGAGTTTTACTCCCAATGTTGTACGACTTATTGTTCATACGGGAAAGGTAAACCAAGGTAACGTAAGGTGTTTACCGCTTTACCAATGTGTTATATGCACCTTATTATGAGTTGCATTTTACTTGGCATATTGTTGCATTCATAATAGCTTATTGAGATTTATTCTCACCCTTCTCCCTTTAATGTTTTAGATCTCACTGAGACAGGCGGACCGACCCAGTAAGGACGGAAATGAGTTTGGAAGTTGTCTTTTGGGTTTGTCAGGGTATGTGTAGGTTGGTGTTGAAAGTTGTATTTTGGTAGAACTCCTTTATGGAGTTTGTATATAGAACAACTTTTGTAATAACTTATATATGTAGTGTTTGTAACTAAAACAGGTATGTTTTCCAAAGTTTGTTTATAACTTTCCTCCTAGTGGATATGTTGAAGTTAGTTTTATAACAGAAATGTTAAAGTTTATTTTCTATCAAATTAAGTCAAAGTTTTTTTTTAATTCAGGTGGTTTTTGCTAGTAAGGGGACCCTCCCGCTCGAGGAACGAGCTAAGGTTCCGGGTCGGGGTCCCCACAGTTGGTATGAAAGCCTGGTTTAGAGTTCAAGGGTAGATGTCTAGCTTAAGGGGGAGTGTGTGATAACTGACGACGAGTGTTTGATGCAGGAGTTTGTTCAAATGGCGGGAAACAAAGATGATCAACATAGAGCACTGGAGAATGAGGGTAATGCCGGGGGAGGTGGAAATCCAAATGCGGAGATGATGAACATGTTCCGAGTTTTCTTACAAAACATGGCAGCTCAAGGTCAAGCACAGCATCATCAGGAAGGAAGACATGGGCACGGATTGGAGAAGTTTGTTAAGATGGCTCCACCAAGCTTTAATGGAGATCCATATCCGTTGAAGGCGAAAGGTGGCTTGAAGCTATGAACAAGATATTTGCAGCAATGGAGAGTCCGGATGAAGAAAAAGTGAGGTGTGCTGTTTTTAAATTGGAAGGACCCGCCGAGCATTGGTGGCATATCGTGAAGGATAGTTGGGACCGTGACCACACACCGCAGACATGGGAGAACTTTACCCGCAAGTTCTGAGATCACTTCATTCCGATGGTTACAAGGGATAAGAAGGAGGTCGAATTCTTGAGATTGGAGCGAGGGACGATGATAGTGGCCTAGTATTCTGCGAAGTTTACAGAATTGGCGAGATATTGTCCTCATCTGGTACCATAAGAAGAGAGAAGAGTATATAGGTTCGTGAAAGGGTTAAGGTTGGAGTTCAGGAAGCAGCTTTTGACACACGACTTCATAGACTTCCAAGCGGCAGTGAATAGAGCTTACCGGATAGAGAATGATATTGAAGAGCATCGGGGTAAATCTGAAGATGGAAGTGGAATTACACAGAGATTCCAAGGTCAAGGTTCTGGACAGAGTAGAGGGCAGCAAAGGTTTTCAGCCACGGGGGTAGCGAGCGGAGGAAATGTGGCGGCTCCGACAACTCATCCTACTTCAAGTCATTTTGGGATTGTATGTGGTTTTTGCAAGAAAATGGGTCATTCGGAAGATAGGTGTTGGAGCAAATAGGGAAAATGCCTTGAATGTGGAGCAGCAGGTCATTTCAGGAAGAACTGTCCTAAGCTACAACGAGGGCAAGCTTCGGGTGTCGGTCAAGGGGGACAAAGAGGTGGAGTGAAAAGAGATAACGAGGGGAAGCCAAAAGATAGAGTGCAGGGGCGAGTGTTTGCCTTGGGTAGAGGAGAGGTTGATCCTAATGCCGTCATTAGAGGCATTGTCCCTGTCTCAGGAGTTAAGGCCCGCATCCTTATAGATCCCGGGTCTTCCCATTCTTTTGTGGCGTCTCATTTTGCATTTGCATTGCATAAATTGCCTGAAATTATGCCTTATGTGCTAGAGGTTTCGACTCCTATGGGAGAGTGCCTCACCTCTGCTTTGGTCTATAATGGTTGTGATGTGAATATTTGTGGGCATGTATTGCTAGTGGATTTAGTAGAGTTACAAATCTGGGATTTTGATGTCATTCTTGGTATGGATTGGTTGAGTCATTGCCATGCTTTGATAGACTGCCGTAGGAAGCGAGTCTCCTTTGCTATTCCTGATATGCCTACTTTTGTGTTTGATGCGGATAAATCTTTGTTTGGTATCCATGTTATTTCTGCTTTAAAGGCTATAAAAATGTTATCTAAAGGGTGTGCGGGGTACTTGGCTTATGTGGTAGATTCAAGTAAGAAATCCCCTGAGTTAGCTCATGTCCCAGTTGTGAAAGAATTTGGTGATGTGTTTTCAAATGAGTACTCTATGCCTTCGAATAGAGAGGTAGAGTTTTGCATTGATCTAGTGCCTGGTACCTCACCTATATCTAAAGCACCCTATAGAATGGCTCCGGCTGAGTTGAAGGAGTTGAAGACTCAGTTGCAAGAATTGTTAGATCGGGGTTTTATTCATCCAAATGTGTCACCCTAGGGAGCACCTGTTTTGTTTGTTCGGAAGAAGGATGGCACGTTGAGATTGTGTATCGACTACAGATTGTTGAACCAAGCAACTATCAAGAATAAATACCCTCTTCCGCATATTGATGACTTGTTTGATCAACTTCAAGGTTTCGTGATATATTCCAAGATTGATTTGCGAAGCGGATACCATCAGTTAAAGATTAGACTGGATGACATTTCAAAGACGGCTTTCAGGACGAGATATGTTCACTATGAGTTCGTGGTTATGCCTTTCGAGTTGACTAATGCACGGGCAGTATTCATGGATATTATGAACCGGATCTTCAAGCCTTACCTTGATAGTTTTGTGGTGGTTTTCATTGATGACATCCTTGTTTACTCTAAATCCCGAGAAGATCATGAGAATCACTTGAGAATTGTCTTATCCATTCTTCGTGAGAAGCAGCTGTTTGCCAAGTTTAGCAAGTGCGAGTTTTGGCTCGAGCAAATCTCTTTCTTGGGGCACGTGGTGTCAAGTTTGGGGATTTATGTGGATCCTTCTAAGATTGAAGTCGTGGTCAATTGGAAGCATCCTTCAACTGTGACAGAGGTTCGTAGCTTTCTTGGATTGGCGGGGTATTACAGAAGGTTCATTGAGGGATTTTCTAGAATTGCAACTCCGTTGACAAGACTGACTCGGAAGGATATACCATTTGTGTGGGATTCAAAATGTGAAGCAAGCTTTGTAGAGTTGAAGAAGAGGTTGACATCAGCTCCAGTTCTTACCCTTCCGAAGTTGCGAGAATTTTGTTATCTTCAGTGACGCCTCGAAGGAAGGATTGGGATGTGTTCTAATGCAAAGTGGGAAAGTGATTGCCTATGCCTCTCGGAAGTTATCACCGGCGGAACAGAATTACCATACCCATGACATGGAATTGGCTGTCATTGTGTTTGCGTTACATAAGTGGAAGCACTATTTGTATGGGGTGAGATTCGAGATTTTTACCGATCACGAAAGCTTGAAATATTTGTTTACACAGAAGGAGTTAAATAATCGGCAAAGGAGATGGTTAGAGCTATTGAAGGATTATGATTGTGTGATTTCGTATCATCCAGGAAAGGCAAATGTAGTTGCGGATGCGATTAGCCGAAAGGCTTATTTATCAACTTTGAGATCCCGAGAGTCGAGAAGTGAAATGATATTTGTGACTGTCCGAGCAGTCGCTAGTTTGTATGGAGATATTTTGGAAGCTCAACAAAGTGATCCGAAATTGAAGAAAATTTTGGGACAAGTGCATGATGGAAAAGCTGGAGAGTTTTCGTTGAATCGAGATGGAATTTTGACTTTTCAAGGCAGGCTTTGCATTCCTTCTTCACTGGAGATCAAAAGGCATGTGTTAGAGGATAGCCACAAATAAAAGTTTTCTATTCATCCGGGAAGTACGAAGATGTACCAAGACTTGAAGCGAGGTTATTAGTGGAATGGGATGAAGAGAGAGATTGCGGATTTTATATCTAAATGTTTGACTTGTCAACAAATCAAGGTCGAGCATCAGAGATCGGCGGGGCTACTTCAACCGTTAGATATTCCGGAGTGGAAATGGGAAGGAATCTCGATGGATTTTGTGATCGGTTTTCCTCCGACCGTGAAGAAGATGGATGCCATTTGGGTGATAGTTGATAGATTGACAAAGTCGGCTCATTTTCTACCGGTATCAACAAAGTACTCGATGGAGAGGTTAGCTCAATTGTATATGCGAGAGATTGTTAGACTTCACGGAGTTCCGGTTAGTATTGTTTCCGATAGAGATCCGAGATTCACCTCGAGATTTTGGAAGGCTTTGCATGAAGCTTTGGGGTCTAAGTTGAGTTTTAGCACGACGTTTCATCCTCAAACCGATGGGCAGACCGAGAGAACCATTCAGATACTTGAGGATATGTTACGGGCTTGTGTGATGGATTTTCACTTGTCTTGGGAAGATCACTTACCGTTGGTTGAGTTTGCTTACAACAACAGCTATCAGTCTAGTATCGAGATGGCTCCGTATGAGGCATTGTATGGAAGAAAATGTAGATCTCCAATGTGTTGGGATGAGGTTGGTGAAGCTAGGCTATGGGGTCCGGATTTGGTTAGAGATTCAACGGAGAAAATCAAAGTGATCTGAGATAGATTGAAGACGGCTCAGAGTAGGCAGAAAAGCTACGCCGACAATAGCAGACGAGACTTATCTTTTCAAGTTGGTGACTTAATGTTTTGGAAGATCTCTCCGAGGACTGGGATTAAAAGGTTTGGTAATAAGGGTAAATTGGCTCCGAGATTTGTTGGTCCGTTTGAGATTTTAGAAAATATTGGTGAGTTGGCTTATAGGTTGGCGTTACCTCCATCCCTTTCATCTCTTCATGACGTGTTTCATGTTTCAATGTTGAGAAAGTATTGCCATGATCCCTCCCATGTTTTGAGTTCTCCCCCCGAAGATATTCAAGCGGATATGTCATATGTAGAGGAACCGTTGAGAGTCTTGGAATTTCAAGTTAGAGAATTGCGAACTAAGAGTATCCTGGTAGTGAAGATCCTTTGGAAGAATCATACAATTGAAGAAGCAGCTTGGGAGCTAGAGTCAGAAATGAGAGAAAAATATCCTTGGTTGTTTGAGCGTACAAGTAAGTCCATTCAAAATTCGGGGCGAATTTTCTTTAAGGAGGAGTGAGTGTCACGACCCTAATCTTAGGCACCATTTTAGCACATGTTTAGCACGTGGGGTTGGGGTTGTAGTATATCTTGTATGCACTTTATGCTACTTGTTTTGTTTTATGTGCTCATTTTATGTGTTTGGCAACTTATATGAATTTAGGGTGATAATGAAATTTAGTTAATGATTTAGGGTCTATATGAAATAAATATAAAATGTTGCAGTCAAATGATAATATTTGAAATATTAAATAAAAAGTTTATAAGTGATTGAGGTGCTTTTGTGTCAAGGGTAAAATTGTAAGGTTGTTAAGTTATTGTAATATAAGAGTTGAAGGAGCTTAGGTGAAAATAGTTAAAAGTTATCCTTTGTTTAATTCCCATGGAAAATTATTTGACTAAAGCTTCATCTTCTTCCTCTGTTCTTAAAAAGAAAAACCAAACCCTAACTCTTTCTTTTCAAAAATTCTAGCAAATCCAATTCATTTTCATTTTTGAATCCGTTCGCGTATTATTGTTCGTGGCGCCGAGGGGAGCGTATCTATCCGGAAAAAGAATTACTTATTTTCGAATTATTCCGGTAAGTTATTATGATTTCTTTCAAAAACTTGTTCATTCCATGTTTATGGTTGTTATTGATGTTTTATAAATGGGTTTTGGTATTTGTGGAATTATTTTTCTTGTGTTGGAATGGTCATGGAAGAATTTGAAGTGAGACTTGGTAATGGTAGTGTTTTCTAGGTTGAAATGGTGATGTAAAGTAAAGGTAATGGTTGAATTATGGGTTAAATGAATGTGCATGGTTAGTTGGCCCAATTTTCTTGATTTGGAAGGTTGTAAAATGATGTTGGTACATTATACTTGGGTTGAAATGAGTATGGGATGGTTTGGTATGAGTTATGGTGATGTTTAATACCTATTTTATGACTTCAAAAATAGAGGAATTTGGTATAGGTCAATTGGTGTTGAAATGCTGATGTTTTCAGCTCAAATCTGATTTCTGGGTAAAGGGCACGAGTCGTGCCCTGTGGCACGAGTCGTCCCTTGAAGGTTGGAAGAGTCGTGCCCCTTGGGACGACTGTATCTGAGTGGGTGTCAAGGTGGCACGAGTCGTGCCCTGGAGCACGAGTCGTGCCCTGGAGCACGAGTCGTGCCCTGCCATGTCACCTCTGAACCATTTTTCAAGCAAGAGAAATCTAATCTACCTAGTATATAATTTAACCCTCTTTGACTATGATTAAAGTACAACACTTTAGCTATCCAATGGTGTCTTACTTGGTCAAAATGTATTTGAGGAAGGGGTTTAAATATTGTTCGGAAAATGGTTGGCAGGATTGATTTGCAACTTAACCAAAGCTATTCAAACTTGGTAATTTGATCTTGAACATTTATAGAGGTTATAAATTGTTGTATATTGAACATGTAGGGCTTGTTGGTTATACATTGTGCCCTTACTTGATTTCATATCCATGGTTTGTGATTCAAATAGTGTATGAAATGTATGTTGCACTATTGTATTGGTTTAAACATGAGTATGAATACCATGTTGTTATTTTATTATCCCTTTATTATCCCTTTGGTGGATTTCTTTTCAAGTAACTATTATGTGCTTGAATGTGTTTCAATCAGCTGATGTTTAGGGGTATAATGGAATACGATCAATTATGGAAATTTTCTACAATGTGATCGGATTACATTATACATGTGACTGTCCCCTTCTGTGGCCACAGACTGGGGTTATAGCTTTTGTATTGAGCCAAAAGCCTTACAGATTGCTAATATCTTATATGGTTCCCTGAAAAATGGGTCTTATAAGATGTGAATATGCCTAAGTAGTTCACAAATGAGTGGAGTTTCACTCTCAATGTTGTACGACTTATTGTTCAGACGAAAAAGGTAAACCAATGTAACGTAAGGTGTTTACCGCTTTACCAATGTGTTATATATTGGTGTAATGCCCTAGGCTTTAGTTATGTTTAACTTAAAACCGTTATGTATCATCTTTATCGTTTATTATAGAAAAGGTTTATTATTTGATTATTATATATTTTGCATATTTATTTGTAATAATCTCCGTCCCTAATTATTAAGTCAAGATGGAATTTGTCCCTCGAAAAAGAGATGTTTTACTTGGGCCCCTCGATGAGTGATAATGATGAAAGTGTATGGCCATACCCCAATACGATTGGATTATCATTATACTCAAGATCGAGAAAGCATTGAACAAATACAAGTTGACGTGGACCATAACTTGTGTTCAATATAACATCGTGAGACAAAGGGAGAAATGGAAGTGTACCATTGGAAACGTGAACTCTTACGTTATATTAATTGGGTAGACATAATGGCTTACTAGAGTCCGCTTATGTTTTATGAGGGTCGATTTGATCGGACTCATTGCCAACATAATATAATCCTATTGGGTCACACACAATTGGAATGAATTAGTTAAACCAAAGGATGAAATGATTGAGAGTTCCTGCATATGGCATACTGGGTCATGCGACGGACCTTGCCAATTGGCATATGTCACCGCGCGACATAACTTGCCCATAGGCTGTTGGTGGTCGCGCGACAGGACGTGTCTGAGGCGGTTTACAGACTGTTTCCTAATATGATTAGGAAACAAATACTAATACTAACGTAGTATAAATATGAGGTCTGTGAACCCTAATTAGCTAGCCGAATTTTCTAAGGAAAAATCACAATAAAGGTTTCTCAATATTCTTCCTAGGGTTTAAGGATCTAGCAATCCTCAAGAACCGTTCTTGGTTCATTCAAAGGTGTGGATACTACTAGAGGGTCTTCGCTCGTACGACGATCAAGGCCTAGAGTTCGAATCTGAAGTTTCAAGTTTTTGAAGATCGAAGTTTGTGATTCAAAATCACATCGATAGATTGTTCGATAGCTCAAGAACGGAAAGCAATTAAGGTTGGTTAATTCTATCTCATTGGAATTCAATTTAATTGTATAGAACGGATCTTAGGGCTCTTGGGTTTTGTGTTATTTAGATGCTAATTCCGCTGCGCATGGACACATAAAACCCAACAGTGGTATCAGAGCCCCGTTCGTATGGTTAAGTTTGAATTAACATGCTAGAATGTTTATATAAATTGTTTATATGTTCGTTGCATGTTTTGTATGCGGTAGAATTTTGATTATTTATGTGAAACAATGTGAAAATCGTTTTCTGATTATGTTGAATTAAATCTGTTAAAAGGTTGTTTTATATGATTTAATTGTTTTATGATTGGAATTGATTGAAGTTTGAAAAATCTGCAAGTTGGCTTCTGTCACGTGACAGAATTGGCCATGGCAACTCAATGTCACGCGACAGAGTTGGCCATGGGCAGTCGAATGGCCTCGTCTGGTCGCCCGACAGATCAGGTTTTCTGGAAGCTTATGTCACGCGACACTTTGCCCGATCCGGCGTAATCGGTTTGTTAATTTTTCTTGCTAATCTGTGATTATGTTTATAATCTGATATGTTTCTGATTTAATCTAGTTGCTGTAAATTTCTGGAAATTAAATTTATAGGGCTATGCTAGATTAATTCATTGTTTATGCATGCTTAATTAATTTAAATATGATTTTATTAATTGTTGTGATGCATGAATTGTATGTTCTTAAGTGTTAAGAGCTTTGTTAGATGTTTAGTTGAAACATTGAATTTTAATTTCCTGAATGTTTAAGTTGAAACATTAAATTTTGATTTTCTGATTGTTTATGAGAAACAAGTCAATTTACGTAAAATTTGAAGAAATCTGATTGTTTGTGAGAAACAAGTCAGTATACAAAGTATTGATTATGTTGCAATCAAGCTGATATTGTAATTGTACATGTCTAGGAGAGTTCTGTCGAAGGAAAGATTTGGTACTTAAGTAGTCCTTGTGGCTCACCTATTTTCCTAGGAACTTACCTGGTGTACATTATGATTATCTTTGTTGATATGCTTATAATATGCTTTAAAGAACCTTCATTTAACTTTTAAGTTCTTTATGTCAATCCATGATTAAAACACTTGAGACCACTCGGATAGTTTTGGGTGGGCTCGCCATAGCGAGGTACTTTGATTCTATTCGTTGTGCGAGCAAGATGAGGAAATGGTGATTCCTATACGTTTAAAGTGGATGAACTTAATTGGGTTATCAAAATGGTTTTGGACCCAAGGCATAAGATGAGATTAAAATATGCTTAGACATATGATGTCTTAAATAAATCTCATAAAAGATCTAAGAGTCATATACGATATGATTGATGTTTTCTACCTAATTAATTTAATCTTGAGCGGTGCGCCTTAGCGTACTTGAGATTAAATTAAAGTTGGATCTTAGCCCATTAAATGTATATTATGCTTATTTGCATTGGAATGTGTATAATTTAGTGGGAGTATTTGTGAAATACATGACTTGCTCTTAGATGATAAATGTGTTGATATTGATATGTGTTCATATATTTTGCATATTTTGTTGTAGAAATAGCATTACACAATAAATTGCGATTCGTCCTTATGAAGGACAAAGTTCGAAAGGAACAATACAGATAATTCTGATTGGATCAGAAGCCTAAAGAATGGTTCTTAGGCAAATGTGTACGTTCTTGATGAATCCATTCCTGCTGAACCTACTGCAAATGTTGCAAAGGGAAAATAAGGAGCAACATTAGAAACATGTTGATGATTCTAATAATATTGCTTGCCTTATAATTGCCACCATGCTTAAAGGCTCTTATGAAGAACCTTGAACATATGGAAGTTACTTTTGTTCTAGCACAACGCACAAAGGAAATGTTCCAAGTGCAAGCTAGGCAAAAGATGTATGTTGTGGTGAAGGCTCCTAATGCATGAGATGAAAAAGGAGCAATCCGCAAGTGTGTTAATGGTTAACACAAGAAAGGGGTTTAAAAGGAAACACAAAGTAGGTAAAGCAAAGGTTGCTAAACCTAGGGCAAAAGTTGCCAAAGCCAAAGAGGCTAAACCCAAAGTGTCTCAAAAGGATGCATTTTGCTACCATTGTAATGAGATTGTCATTGGAAGCAAAGTTGCAAGGCTTATTAGGAAGGCTTAAAAGGTGAAGAAGGGCAATATGATTGCTACTGCTTCAAGTATTTATATGATAGATATTTTCCTTTCGACTTCTTGTTCTTGGGTATATGATACCGGACATGGATCCCACATTTGTTTAAATGTGCAAGGAATAAAGAATAGAAAGCTACTCAAAGAAGGTAAATTAAACCTATGCGTGGAAATGAAGCAAGAGTTGCTGCATTAGCCATAGGGACTTATGAAGTCAATTTACCGAGTGAACTAGTACTTGTTTCGAACAAATGTTACTATGTTCCGGATTTGGGTAGAGTATTATTTTCGTTTCTTATATGGATGATGAAGGATATAATTTTCTTATTGAGAATAAGAAGTTTTATATTTATTTAATGATATGCCTTATTGTATTGCATATGTCATTGAATGGTCTTCATATCCTTGATAATGAGAAACAAAATAATATTGAAGATATCTATAATATAAATGGGAAATCTAAACCGAATAATATGAACAACGCGTTCATATGGCATTGCCGGCTTGGTCAGATAAATAAGAAATATATATCTAAACTCCATTAACATGGACTTTTAGACTCATATGACTCTGAATCATTTGAGGAATGTGGATCTTGTTTATTGGGATTATTGACCAAACCACCATACACTAAGAGTAGTGGGAGGGCTAGTGACTTATTGGTCATTATACATGAGATGTATGTGGACTATTAAGCAGCATTACTAGGGAAGGATTTTGGTGTTTCATCACATTCGCCGATGACTTATCTAGATATGACTATGTCTATATGATGAAGTTCAAAGGTGAATCGTTTGAGATGTTTCGAACATTTCAAGATGAAGTACAAAACAACTTGGCAAAACTATTAAGTACTTCGATAAGATCGAGGTGATGGATATTTGAGCCAAGAGTTTGACAATCATCTCAAAACTGTGAAATTGTTTCAGAGTTGACTCCACCCGGAACACCACATTGTGTGGTGTGTCTGATAGGAGGAATTGAACCTCGTAGGACATGGTTCGTTCGATGGTGTGTCAATTTGATATTCCTATTTCCTTTTGAGGATATGAATTAGAAATAATGCGGTTACACTGAATCGAGTCCCTACTAAATCGGTTCCTAAGGCCCCACATGAGATGTGGTATGAAAGAAGACTTAGTTTCTCTTTCAAGAAGATTTGGGTTTGCAAAACTTATAAGAAGAAATTTGTCTCTGATAAGTTAACACCAAATCTGACAAAGGTTATTTTCGAAAATTAATCTTACAACCACAAAGAGAACAAAATGTTTGTTGCTCTATACGATTCGTTTCTTGAGAAATAGTTTCTCAATAAAGAATCTAGTGGGAGTAAAATTAATCTTGAAGAAGTTCAAGAACCCGAAAATAATATGGAACCAAGAGTAGAGATGGAACCAAGTTCACAAGGAGTTGTGGAACCGGTTCAAGATGCACAAGTCCATCGTAGATCGGATAGGTTACGATCCGAACTCAAGAAATATTGATTTCTCGTTACGGAAAGTTATGAAGTGGAGTTTATCGAAAATGATGAACCTACTTGCTATCAAGAAGCGATGTCCTCTCCTGATTCGAAAAAATGGCAAGAGGCCATGAAGTCCGAATTACAATCCATGGCTGATAATCAAGTTTGGTACTTGATTGATCCACCTAAAGGTGTAAAAACTAAAGGTGCAAGTAGGTCTTCAAGACCGACATGGATGGGAAGGCGTATACTTTCATGACTAAAGATTGTAGTAAAGGAATTTAGGCAAATTCATAGTATTGACTATGTTGAAACCTTTTCGCCAGTTACAATGCCAAAATCCATTAGAATTTCAATTGTCATAATCGCATATCGTGACTATGTGATATGAAAAATGAATGTCAAACGGCTTTCTTTAAATGGAAAGATTATTAAGGATGTGTATAGTATACAACCCGAAGTTTTGTCGATCCGAGAAATTCTAATAAAGTATGCATGTTGCAAAGATTCATGAGATGGGTTGAAGCAAGCTTCAAGGAATTGAAATCTTCAATTTGATGAATTGGCCAAAGAGTTTGACTTCATCAAGCACGAAGATGAACCTTGTGTATATATGAAATTCAGTGGGAGCGTAGTATTATTTCTATTGTTATATTACAATGATATTTCACTCATTGGAAAAACGAAGTTCCGACACTTAAGACTGTCAAGTCTTGGTCAAGGAAAGGTTTCTCAATGAAAGATATGGGTGAAGCCGCTTACATCCTTGGCATCGAGATATATAGAGATAGATCTAAAAGGATAAATTGGTTTGAGTCAAAATACTTGCATTGACAAGGTTCTTAGAAGAGTCTAAGAAAAGTAACTTGTCAATGGGTCATGGTGTTTCTCTTAGCTATACTCATTATCTTATGACAACTGATGAGCAAAAGGGAATGAATGGAGTTCTATATGCTCCGGCATTTGAATCTGTCATGTATGCCATGAGTTGTACTAGACCCGACGTCTCGTATGCTCTAAGCATGACGAGTCGATACCAATCTAATCATGTTGAGAACCATTGGATGGCAGTCAAGATGATCCTTAAGTACTTAAGAAGAACTAAGGATACGTTCTTGGTATTTGAAAGGTTGGAAGATAATCTTGTTGTAAGGGTTACATAGATGCTAGCTTCCAAACTGACAAAGTTAATTTAAAATCGCAATTAGAGTTTGTGTTTATGCTTATTAAAGGTGCAGTTTTTGATTGGAAGAGTTCCAAGCAGAAAATTGTAGCCGATTCTACTACTAAGGCCGAATTTTAGCAACATATGATGTAGCTAAAAGAGGAAGTTTGGATCAAAAGTTCATTTAGTGTTTTGGAAATGTTCCAAGTATCACTAATCGGTGGAACTTTGTTGTGAGAAATATGGTGTCATTTGTGCAAAACAATGGAACCAAGGTCACAACGGTGATCCAAACACATACTTAGACATTTTTTCGAGAATTCATAAAGAATGAGAAGATGTTAAGATATGCAAAGTATCAACCAATGATGACATTAGGGATTCACTTACAAAGACCCTAGCACAGGCAGAAGCATGATGGTTATGTTAGGTCCATGAGTATTCGATACATAGATGGAGCCTAGTGCAAGTGGGAGATTGTTGGTGTAATGCCCTAGGCTTTAGTTATGTTTAACTTAAAACCGTTATGTATCATCTTTATCGTTTATTATAGAAAAAGTTTACTATTTGATTATTATATATTTTGCATATTTATTTGTAATAATCTCCGTCCCTAATTATTAAGTGAATAATTAGTATAAATATTAATGGATAATCATATGATGATTATATGCTTAGAGATGCACATTAAATTTATGGGTACTTGTTAGAGAACAAGTGACTGGACTTGACCCGTATGAGATTTATGTCATGGTCAAATGTCATAATTAAATCTCATATGGTCACTTCATTTAGTCCCTAGACCTGAGATTATCATGACCTTACATATGATGAAAGTTATGTTTGATTTTAGTCAAACGATATCTTAACACGATATTTATAAAGGCTATCTTTGGCATGATCGGATTCATGATGGGAAGGATGATAAGTCAAGATGGAATTTGTCCCTCGAAAGAGAGATGTTTTGCTTGGGCCCCTCGATGAGTGATAATGATGAAAGTGTATGGCCATACCCCAATACGATTGGATTATCATTATACTCAAGATCGAGAAAGCATTGAACAAATACAAGTTGACGTGGACCATGACTTGTGTTCAATATAACATCGTGAGACAAAGCGAGAAATGGAAGTGTACCATTGGAAACGTGAACTCTTACGTTATATTAATTGGGTAGACATAATGGCTTGCTAGAGTCCGCTTATGTTTTATGAGGGTCGATTTGATCGGACTCATTGCCAACATAATATAATCCTATTGGGTCACACACAATTGGAATGAATTAGTTAAACCAAAGGAAAAAAATGATTAAGAGTTCCTGCATATGGCATACTGGGCCGTGCGATGGACCTTGACAAATGGCATATGTCGCTGCGCGACATAACTTGCCCATAGGCTGTTGGTGGTCACGAGACAGGACGTGCCTGAGGCGGTTTACAGACTGTTTTCTAATTCGATTAGGAAAAAAATACTAATACTAATGTAGTATAAATATGAGGTCTGTGAACCCTAATTAGCTAGCCGAATTTTCTAAGGAAAAATCACAATAAAGGTTTCTCAATATTCTTCCTAGGATTTAAGGATCTAGCAATCCTCAAGAACCGTTCTTGATTCATTCAAAGGTGTGGATACTACTAGAGGGTCTTCGCTCGTACGACGATCAAGGCCTAGAGTTCTTATCTGAAGTTTCAAGTTTTTGAAGATCGAAGTTTGTGATTCAAAATCACATCGATAGATTGTTCGATAGCTCAAGAACGGAAAGCAATTAAGGTTGGTTAATTCTATCTCATAGGAATTCAATTTAATTGTATAGAACGGATCTTAGGAATCTTGGGTTTTGTGTTATTTAGATGCTAATTCCGCTGCGCATGGACACATAAAACCCAACATTATATGCACCTTATTATGTGTTGCATTTTACTTGGCATATTGTTGCATTCAAAATAGCTTATTGAGATTTATTCTCACCCTTCTCCCTTTAATGTTTTAGATCGCACTGAAACAGGCGAACCGACCCAGTAAGGACGGAAAGGAGTTTGGAAGTTGTCTTTTGGGGTTGTCAGGGTATGTGTAGGTTGGTGTTGGAAGTTGTATTTTGATAGAACTCCTTTATGGAGTTTGTATATAGAACAACTTTTGTAATAACTTATATATGTAGTGTTTGTAACTAAAATAGGTATGTTTTCCAAAGTTTGTTTATAACTTTCCTCCTAGTGGAGATGTTGAAGTTAGTTTTATAACGAAAACGTTAAAGTTTGTTTTCTTTCAAATTAAGTCAAAGTTTTTTTTTAATTCAGGTGGTTTTTGCTAGTAGGGGGACCCTCCCGCTCGGGGCACGAGCTAAGGTTCCGGGTCGGGGTCCCCACAGTTGAAGTCAACATCCTTAAGTTAAGGCAGAAATTGTGCCGAAATTTTGGCATGACCTCTCTTGACTCGCTTTGCGCCAGCTTGGGGCCTTAGCTTTTGGCGTTGGCCAAGTTGTGGCTGGCATGGTGCATACGTTGAGGGTTTGATGACACTGCATCACATTGAACCTTCGGGTATGTTTTTAGCATGGTTCTGCGTCAAAATCAAAGCTAAAAGGCTAAGACTTCGGGTCGAGAACGACCTTTGATCTCAACTTTTAAGTTTGACTTGTGAGGGAGATCGGCGTAAAAGCATACACTTAGGCTTTATGACACGAACTAAGCCAAAAACTAACCAAGGTCTTGGACGAAGTGTGACACAAAGAGTGCATGGATTACACGAGCTTGGATGGGCTGTTTGGGATGACCCCGTGCGCGCTCGAAGGGCGTAGGAAGGCCAGTCAAGCTGCAGCTGAACGATCACCCCGGGTTGAGGGTTGTAGTGTGTAGTATACCGAGGCAGAAGTGCGTGTAGTGTGCGGTCACTAAATTCTTTTTCTAAGTAAAATAGAGATTTTCATAATGAGTTTTAAAGAATTTATGCGCAGTTCAAAATATAGCATAAAGAATCAAATATGAACGGAAAATGCACGAACATGTTATGATTTTGAAAGAGATGAAAAAGCAACATCTATTTTTTTGAAACAGTCCAATGTTTTGAAAATTGGAGCTATTTGAAATTTCTTTTTTGAAAAGAAAAGTGAGGAACACGAAGCACGGAGAAAACACACATGCACACAAAACGAGAAAGGATAAACGAAAGTTTGACCCACGAAATGTTTTTAAAATAATGGCAGTTTTGAAAAAACATGTTTAATCCCCAGCGGAGTCGCCAACTGAAATTGAAATTACCCGGATCGCGCGCGGAAACGCGGCGAGCGGCTTTTGCACTTGGGACCTCGCTGAAAATAGAGGAGTCACCATGCCGTTTTGTATTATGAGCCTAAACTTTGAAAAAGGCTGGTTTTGAAAAAGGAGGTCGTTTTGATAGGAAAAGGCTTCTAAAAAGGAGATTGTTTTGATTGGTAGCCAAAACTTAGGAAAAGGCTTTTTTTAACAGAGATTGTTAGGTTCGGAGGTCACGTTACGTTTCGGGAAGAGTATATTGAGATCACACGAAATGCCTTGCATGACGGTCTTTCTACCTTTCTCGAAAAGTGTGTGTGTGTGTGTGTTCGTGTTGCTTTTGAAAATGAACTTGAATCACAAGCTTTAATCTTGGTTTGAATGACAAACGTTGATTGTGGTAAAAACGAGCGTTTGAATGACAAACGTCGGTTTTGATTTTGAAAAGGAGTTCGGATAACGAACTGGAATCTTTAGTTTGACTGACAAATGTTGATTTTGGTAAAAGAGCATTTAAATGTCAAACGTCGATTTTGAGTTTGAAATGAGCGTTTGAATGACAAACGTCGATTTTGAGTTTGAAATGAGTGTTTGAATGACAAACGTCGATTTTGAGTTGAAAATGAGCGTTTGAGTGACAAACGTCGATTTTGGAGCCGAGCATTACGATGTTACCCATTTTGATGAAAATGATGTCAAGTAAGATGCGATCAACGAGTCATTTTGTGACTTGGATGATTGAAAGTAAATACTATCAACAAACCAAACGGTTTGGACTTGTAAATGTCAGTATTGAAATGCGGTATCAACGTCTCGAACGATCCGTGACGGTAAAAGTGCGATAGGCAGGCCAAACGACTCGGATTTGTAAAGATGCGAATCAACGAACCTAACGGTTCGGACTTGTAAAGAGCGTAAAGTAAATAGCAATATCAACAGATCAAACGATCCGGACTTGTAAATGACGATCACGAACCAAACGGTTCGGACGGTAAAAGTGCGATCGACGAACCGAACGGTTCAGACGGTAAATGACATAAAGGTAAAACGGGACTCGATCTCCGTTTTAACCCAAAATCACTTTTCTCGAGGGAGAAAAGATGATAGAGGGAGGATCATCTCGAGACCCGTAGACGATGTTTCGTCTACATTTTGAAACTTTTGATCGGGTCAGAAATAGCGTATGACGCGTAGAAAGAGATGAAACGGAAGGTTGAGAGTGAGAGTTTACGAATGGCTAGGTGTTGACTCTTTGGCTCAGGAGGACGTATGTCACGACCCTAAACCTAGGCACATTTTGGTCACACGTGGAGCACGTGAAAGTGGGGTGCATTGCATCTCATATTATGCATTATATGTTATTTGGTTTTATTATGTGTTTATTTGGCTAAGTTGCTAAATTATGTGATTTTAGATGTTATTAAATTAAATTAAATTATATAATGTCTAAATGTAGCAAGTGGGAATTAATGTATTAAAATTATAATATTTGAAATTTTAAATAGAAATGTTATAAAAAGTATAAGTAAAATTTTATTATGAGACGGAGGGAGTAATAATAATAATAAAAATAAAAGAAATGGGGCGGATGGTTTAAGAAATTGAAGTGGTTTTGTTGTGTGGGACCCATAGATTATTTTGCATGAAAGAAATTTGACAGCTTGGTTCTTCACGTGGCTCTTCACATGGCAAAGGCAAGTTTGTAATAATACATGAACGGTATAAACCGAGCTACGAACATGGGCTTGCCCGAACTTGGGCCCAGCTATATTGGGCAGTGGATAGTGTCTAATTATGAAGTATTAGGGCCGAGTAAGATCTTCCTCGTATGCGAGGAACATTTATCTCGGCCTTATGTCATCATTCTTGGCCGTCATGTCGGAGTTACCGAGGAGAGAAAAGTTATTTGCTCGGCATATATCCAAGTGACGAGGAAAGAAAATCATTCTCCCCGGCATATCTCCGTGTCGGCCATTTACCAAATGACGAGGAAGCAAAATCATTTTCCTCGGCCTATCTGCAAAAGGCCGAGGAAAATCATTTGCCTTCCTCGGCGTTCCGGCTAGCAGTTACAATCCTTATTCAACGAGGATTATACAGCCATGATCCAATCAGCATTACAATTACCAACATCAATTCAAGTCAAACAATGACTCCTAAACGAGATATAATTCTTTTCGAGGATTATATCTTATCTCTTTACTAAGTTCATTCCAACATGGATTCCATCAATCCATTCCTATAAATACAAGCCCCATTGCTCATTATTCGGTACGTTACTTTTTACATTGGAGAAACTCTGTCAATTTGATTTCTCTAATATCAACCGTGAACTTACTCTCACGGAGGGCCTTTAGCCGGATCCGCCCCGGCTTAGTTTACGTGTTTTCTCTTATTTTCAGGCCTTGCAATCGCCGGAGCATTCGACGCTTGGATTTGGGCTGTTTTGACGATTTTGGCATCATCAATTGGTTCCATTGCCGGGAAATCGATTCAAGCACCCATTGTTTGGCCTGGAAAACGCTCGCTTAAAGCCAATTTTCTTGCCGAATTTATTCTTTCTTGGAACGGAATTTTTGGATCGGTAAAAATCTGTTCTTGAAGCCACCGGAATCATCAAGTTCAGCCGGAATTTGCCCAGATTCCGTTAAAGGCGATTTTAGCATTAAATTCGATCCCAATTTTGGCTTGGATTTTGTGTGCTGGAAAAATCACAATTGGCTGTTTGTTTTTGGTTAAAATTTACCATAATTTTAGCCATAAATTCGGTTCTGGTGAAATTGTGATTTTTGGAAAATTTTGCATTTAATAATCATTGTGATTCATAATGGACGGACAATTCACAAGTGTTACAGTGAGGATCCCACCAGTGAATGGGGAAACACTGGGCCGAGGAGCCACCGCTCCTCCTCCTCCTCCTCTACCTCAGACCGATGCCATTCCTCCCCTTGCCATGACTCTTCGTTCCATGGGTCAGGCAAATGCCGAGGGAGAGGGCAATGACCTTCCTCGTCCTACTCGTGCTCGTGGGAAGCAAGCAGGAAGGAAGAAAACAAAGAATGCCGACGCCGGTCAAGCGGGGAGGATCTCAACCCGTTGACCGACGCTCTTTGTTACACAAGCAAATGGAGACTTTGCAAAGGATGTATGAAACACAAGTTGCTTCTTTTGCAAATGGACCCGCATCATTCCATGGCTTCATTCATTGTGCCATCAATGGGCCCACCTTTGAGGAAGGAACAGGGAGAGCATCAGGCTCCTCCCCTAAAGACTGCTGAACTACCAATGCCGGCTCCTGTGGATTCTCCTCATCCTCGGCATACCAAGAACCATAAGGATCCCGTGGTCGACCCGAGAAGCCAAATAACTCCTAGGGAAGAGGAAGTGAACTCCAAGGACCTAAGGACAAGACTCCGGCTTGAATAGGCGCCTATCCCCTGCTCGCCTCATCATGACACCTAGGCGTCCAATGTCTCCTCGAGCTCGTCGACCAGATTCTCCTCGTCCTCGTCGTTCAGATTCTCATCGTCCTCGTCGACCGGACTCTCCTCGTCCTCGGCATCGAGAATTTGCTAGGCCAAGGACCCCAGAGCCCTACAGGATGATACTTGGCGCACAAGACCTGGAACCAAGACGTGATAAGGCCCCCTCCAAACGTGATGGCCACCGACATGAAGAGGAGCATAGTAGGGTGAATGATCGCCCCAAAGAAAAGTCAGTCAGAAGCTCCCAACGAAGCACTCGCTCAAGCAGTGAGAAGGAAATAGAAACAAAGCAATGGGAGCTGTTGAAGCAAAGGCTGGATGATATGGAGAGGGGAAAGAAATATAATGACGACGATTACGATTGGGCCACCCGTCCGTTTTCCTTGAGGATAACTGCTGCACCTCCCCATCCTAACCTCAAGCTCCCAAATTTTGAGAAATATAACGGAACCACTGACGCCAAGGACCATGTGCAAAGTTTTGAACAAACCATGAATCTCCTCACCACTGCTGATGACTTGCTCTGCAAAGCTTTCGCGAGCACCTTTTCCGGAACAGCTTTGACCTGGTTCCGTGAGCTCAAGAAAGGTTGCATCGATTGCTGGAGGGGCATGAGGAGAATGTTCTTAGATCATTTTGCCACGGCTGGGAAGAGGAAGATGAGATTAACCGACTTGGCCAACATTGAGCAAGGGAAGGGAGAGACCACCCGCCTACTACAATAGGTTCCGAAAAATGGCAGACCAAGTCGAAGAAAGCCTCACCGATAGGGGAGGTCATAGTTTGCTTCAACTCGGGTTAAAATCGGCCCCCTCATTTATGAACTCTCGCCCAGTGGAACCTAGCTCCAAGGCCGAATTGTACAAAGTGGCTTATGCCATTTCCATGGCCGAAGACAAGACAAAGAAAAGGGGAGCCGACAAGACGGAACTCCGAAGCAACTAACCCCGACGTAATGACAACGGGAACGGCAAGGGTTCCAAAGGGAAGAATAGAACCGTAAGCACCGAGAAGCCGGAGTTCACCCCTCTTACAAAGCCCATCTCCGAAATCATGCGGCTAGTGAACCTTCCTCCACCTCGTCCGCCGACCGATCACCCAGAAATATCCCCGCAACAAGAACAAATACCGTGATTTTCACAAGGACAACGGGCACACCACCGACGGTTGCCGGGCCCTTAAGAAGATAATCCAACAATGGGTTGACGAGGGAAAGTTAGGACCGTTATGTCATGAAGAAAGATGGCAAGCGAAAGCGGAAGCAAGAGGAGAGCGAAGATGACTCCAAGAGTGAGGATGAAGATCGAAGGCCTCCTAGGGCTAAACTACATGTGATCCGTGAAGAGGTGACCTCCACCGTAAAGCTAAGGGACCAGATCCACGAGCTAAGCAAAGTATACCATGTCCCCGCTTGGATCCATAAAGCGTAAGAAATCATTAGTTTTTCTCCGAATGAGTTGGCAAGGGAAGTCGAGCGCCTCGTGAGCAGCCTATCGTCATCAAGGGTCGAATTGACAATGTTGAATCCGAAAGACTTCTTGTTGACACGGGGCCTCCCGTGACATCTCGTACTATTCGGCCTTCCAACAAATGGGGTTGAAAGACACCGCGCTAGAGCCATATCATGGAAGGCTTGAAGGATTCACCAACCATAAGGTGGGAGCAAAGGGAACCGTAGAACTAGAACTCGAAGTCGGCGATCATCCCTTCCGAGCCAAAGCTACTGTCACTTTTATAGTCATGGACTTGACTAGTGACTATCATGCGATTATCGGCATTCCAAGTCAAGCCAAACTTGGGATGGTAGCCTCCCTTCCTCACCAACGAGTTAAATTTCCTACTCGTGCTGGCATTGGATGCGTGAGGGCAACCCCCAAAGATTTCTTGGAACATGTTGTCAAGAGCCGGAAAAAGTCAAAAAGCGTGGAGATAGATACGCCCGAGGAGAACATCAAGATCACCAAATCACAGAAGACCACGGAAACTAGCTCTAGGATGAACTATATCCGTGAAGTATGGGAAAGTGAGGAAGAGGAACCTATGGTCCTAGAAATTGTGGATGACCAAGGCGTAACTCTATCCACACTGGAAGAAGATCCTATGGTCCTAGAAACTGCGGATGACCAAGGCATAGTTCTACCCATCTCCGAGGAAGACCCCATTCTCGTCAATGACCGTAACTCGGGGCCAACCATGACTCGGGAAGAACGATCTTCCGTACATCGATAAACTTATGGAGGAAGAAGGCCTCAATGTAAACGACAATGAAGGGAGGAGAATCGAGAGATCATCATCGAATCCCTAGAATTTCGAGACGGACCCGTAAATGAAGCCCGTAGATGAGCTAGAAGAGGTAGTCATTAATCCCGACTATCCCGAACAAAAATCAAGCTGTGAGGCCAGCTATCACAGGAAGAGAAAGAAAGAATCATATCCTCTTGAAAATGGATCTCGACGTCTTTGCTTGGAGAGTCGAAGACATGAGGGGATCAATGAAGAAGTAGCCCTCCACCGCTTAGAAGTTGATCCTTTAGCGAAGACCATCTCCTGCATACAAGGAGAAATTTTGCAAGGGACAAGGAGGAAGCTATAAAAGAAAGAGGTGCAGAAATTACTCACCGGAATAATTCGCGAAGTCAAATACCCCGTTTGGTTGGCTAATGTCGTTATGGTGAAGAAGCAAAATGGGAAATGGCGTATGTGCATAGACTTTATCGATCTAAACAAAGCTCGCCCCAAGGACAGCCTTATCCTCTCCCCGTAATCGACAAGTTGGTGGACTCCATTTCTCGGACACCAAACTCTCGCCTTCTTAGATGCCTACTCGTGCTATCATCGATAAAAATGGCGAAAGAAGACATCGAGAAGACCGCCTTTCAAACACCTGTGGGGAATTTCTGCTTACATCATGATGCCTTTTGGGCTCAAGAATGCCGGTGCCACTTACCAACGGATGGTAAATCAAGTTTTTGCAAGTCGTAGATAGGTAGAAACATGGAGGCTTATATTGATGACATGGTCATAAAGACCAAGGAAGGCAGCCACGTTCGACCTAGAAGAGACCATTCACAACCTCCGAGCAAACAACATGAAGCCGAATCCAAGCAAGTGCGTGTTCGGAGTTACCGCAGGGAAATTCCCGGGCTTCATGGTTTCCCAAAGGGGGATTGAAGCAAACCTTAAAAGATCAAGGCGCTCGTTGACATGAAGGAACCTACCACCATCAAGGAGGTCCAAAGACTTAATGGAAGAATTGCGGCCCTTGGAAGATTCATCGCCAAATCCGCCGAAAAGTCACCGCCTTTCTTCAAGGTATCAAGGGTACCAAGAGCTTCTCTGGACTCCCGAATGCTCTAAGCGTTCCTCCGGTTGAAGGAGTACTTGGGTTCCCCTCCCTTGCTTAGATCCAACTACCGGTGAGATGCTATACGTCTTCCTAGCCGCCACCGATCACGCCTTGCCGCAAATTGCCTTAGTTCGAAAGGATGAAGGAATTGAAGCCCGTCTACTATGTCTCAAAGGCCCTGTCCGACGTAGAAAGCAGATATTTCAATGTGGGAGAAGATAGCATACGCACTAGTCATTGCTTCAAGGAAGCCGCGTGCATATTTTTCTCGCACACCCTATCACCGTCTACACCAACGAACCATTGAAGAAAATCCTTCACAAGTTGGATGGCTCTGGACGTCTCCTTAATTGGTCAATCGCTCTAACGGAGTTTGATATCACTTACCAACCAAGGAAGACCCTCTTAGCACAGCCTTTGGTTGACTTCATGGTCGAGACCGCCTTTATGGGTGAGCATCTCCCACCTCCCTAAGCAAAACGCGCCGGAGGAAAAAGACTCTCCCATTGAACTCCCATCCAACCGTTGGATCCTCGTATACGGACGGATCAGCCTACCAAGGAAAGAAGCGGAGCCGGAGTTGTACTAGCGAAGCCCTAAGGAGAATATACTATACAAGATGCCATCCGCTTCGTGTTTCTGCCTCTAACAACCAAGCCGAATACGAGGCTCTCATATTTGGCATTGAGTTGGCCTCCTTCTATGGAGCAACTAAGGTGGCCGCTTCTGTGACTCCCACTTGTTGTCAAACAAGTGAAGGGAGAATATAACACCCAAGATGTCACCCTTGCCAAGTATGTAGACTGGTCCTAGATATGACGAAGAAAATGGAATTTTTCGAGCTCAAGCGAATAGGAAGGGAAGACAACCAAGTCGCGAGACGTTCTCTCCAAACTAGCCACCATGGACGTGTCTCCTTCGGAGACCAACCCATATGTAGTTTATGCCGAGGAACCTGCGTATGAAAGATTACAAGTCATGCTTCCGGACGAGGAAGAGAGATGCCGGATCGATGACTACATCGAATACATTGAGAAGGAGAAACTCCGTAAGATGATGCTCGAGCCAAGCTTATCAAGAAGAGGTCTCCAAGATTCGTGGTGATGAACGGAGTCCTCTACCGAAGATCTTTCACGAAGCCCCCGCTAAGGTGGGCCTATCCCAAGGAAACCGAGAACCTCCCGGCGTAAGTACATGAAGGTGTTTGCGGCGGACACCCGGGGCCGTAACCTTAGCCGACAAAAATCGCCTATCAAGCTAGGTTACTACCGGCCAAACTCTTAAGGGAAGACGCGTACGCCTATGCTTCTTCGAAAATGTGACAAATGCCAAAGGTTCTCTCGACATTCCAAGACTACACACGGCAACAGCAAACACTAGTAATACCCACGTGGCCATTCGATATGTGGGGATCGACCTCATGGGACCCTTCCCACCCGCCCGTGGTAATTGCAAGTACGTGATAGTAGCCTGTTGATTACTTCTCCAAGTGGATAGAAGCGAAGGCATTGGCCAAGATAATCTTAAGAGAATAAGCGATCAACTTTGTTCATGACTTGACATGCGGGTGCAGATTTCGCCTTCCGCATACAATTGTTTCGACTATGGACTCCAATTCTCCACGGCATTTGCTAAATGTACTGGGAAGAGTCAAAGTACGCCATGCAAAATCTTCGCTAGCGAGACCCCAAGGCAACTGGTCAAGTTAAGCCTTGCCAACAAGGCCGGTCCTAACCGCCACTCACCAAAGAAACTTGAAGGTCGCGAGGGTAGATGTGGTTGGGACGAATCTTCCCCTAGCTATGGGTCAAGCCACAACCACCCTGCAGGGCCAACCTGGGAAACCCCATTCGCACTAACCTTCTGGGCTCGAGGCTAAGGCGGCACCGAAGCAGAGATGGCCATCCCTACGGTAGAGTGGAACTCCCATTATGATGAGCGAAGTCAACAAGGTCAATAGGCTCTTAGACCTGGACCTCGATAGATGAAAATGCGACTAGGCGCAGCGCAGATGAGGATGGTGAATTACAAGCAAAGGACCAGAGGCATATCACGAGCAAGAGGGTCATCAAAAGAGTATTCCAAGTTGGCAAAGTATCAAGGTACTTAGAAAGCATCGCCGTGGGTCGGAAGCCATCGGGTCGGAAGGCGAGAGCAGAATGCTTCCTCCCCAATTGGGAAGGTCCTCACTATCATCACTCAAGTCATCCGAGAAGGGACCTACGCACAGTTGAGGACCAAGGAGGGGAAGGATCTCAAGCCATCCATGGCATTCCGGGACAACCTTAGGAAAATATTATCACTAGTCTAGTTTATTTTGCAATAGATTAGCTCTTCTTTATTTTCGGTCTTTTATTTTCGAGTCTTCTTTGTTTTCTTTTTGTCTTTTTAGTTGATAGGATTGGTGTGCGGTTCTATGTATTTGATCGCATTTCGCTGACGAAAGCAGCTCTTCCAACATGCAAAGCAACTATCGCCCCTTCTCACTCCCAAAGACCGAAGATGAGGACATTACTTCCGACTCTTCCGATACACAATAGCCAAGACCAAGGATCTTCCTCGGGCTCGAGCCGGCTCACCAATGCCCCAAGACCAAGGGTCCACCTTGGCCTCGATGGCTTGGTGACATCTCCCATTAGACCAAGGATCCTCCTCAGGCCTCGATGGCGTACTGCAACCGCCAAGACCTAGGATTTTCCTCGTCCTCGACGTTCGGCTTAACACGTACCCAAGACCAAGTGGTCCCACCTTGGCTCGACGGCTTAACAATCGCCAAGCACCAAGGATCCTCCTCGCCTACGATGGCGTACCCACATCGCCAAGACCTAGGATTTTCTATCGGCTCGATGGCTTAATACGCCCAAGCACCAAGGGTCCACCCTTGGCCTCCGATGCTGCTCCGATACACAATCGCCAAGACCAAGTGATCCTCCTTGGCCTCGATGGCGTACTTCAACCTGCCAAGACCAAGGATTTTCCTTGGCCTCGATGGCTTAACAATGTGCCCAAGACCAAGGGACCACCTTGGCCTCGACATGGCTTACAACACATCCCCGTCAAGGGCCCACTCGACTCAGATACCAAGCCGCCAAGACCTAGGATTTTCCGTCTCGACGTGGCTTAACATGCCCAAGACCACGGGTCCACCTCGGGCTCGATGGCTTAACACCGCCAAGACCAAGGATCCTCCTCGCTCCGGGCGATGGCACTCAACCGCTAAGACCTAGGATTTTCCTTGGCCTCGACGGGGCTTAACACAGCCCAAGACCAAGTGGTCCACCTTGGCGCTCGACGGCTTAACAATCGCTAAGACTAAGGATCCTCCTCGGCCTGGGATGGCGTACTCAATCGCCAAGACCAAGGATTTTCTCTGGCTCCGACGGGCTTGAAGCGCCCAAGACCAAGGGACCACCTTGGCCTCGATGGCTTACAACACATCCTGTCAAGGGCCCACTCTGACTCGTGGATATGGCCAAGCAGCCAAGACCAAGGAACCTCCTCGCCTCGATGGCTTACAACGGCGCTTCCAGCCAAGGAGTCCACCTTGACTTAGGAGACTGGGAATGTACCCAAGACCGAGGACTTTCCTCGGCTTTAATGGCTTGATAAACCTCCTACCATGAATCTACTCTGATTCAGAGTTACTAACATTCAATGCCGAGAGAAAACTTCCTGAGCCCAAATGAAGTACGAGTATAGCTACAGCCGAGGAATCTTTCCTCGGCCTAACCACTTGCTCCACAAGGAACAAGGGACCTCCCTCGGATCCCACCTTCCTAAGGCTAATGCTTGCATAGCGTACCAAAATATAATGCTTGCATAGCATACCAAAATATAACCAAGTTAGTGAAGTGACAAGAATAATGACAAAGGATTTTTCATTGATATTCAAATGGAATTACAGATCCTATTGTCTATTACAAAAAGCAGAAAAGGAAAAACTATCCTAAGACTGCTGAGCATCATCAAAAGGCTCTTCAAGCCAGCTGGTAGTAATGGAGCCAGGAGGAGGAAGGGTCGTTTGATGAGCATGGGCATTAGTTTCCTCGGCCCTTCCCCCTACCTCGGCTTCCCTGGCCTCAGGCTCTTCCTCGTCCTGGATCGCCTCCACCAAGTCTTTGATGTTGCCGGGGATAACAGGGGCTGGCCTCCACACTTCCCTGCATGCTTGAGCATCCTTGGCCGCTATCAATTCCAAGTTGCTTGCAGAGAAGGGGACCAAATGATGGAGAGCCCTAACTTCCTCGCTGTATTGATCCCGGCATATTAGCATGGCTATCTTGTTGATGTCTAGGCCGGTGGAGGGATCAGCCAATATACTCCTTGCAAGATGGAGGTATCCATCTTCAAACATGGTGGCCGTTTGCTCATCCACGGCATCCTGGAAGGCCGAGCTAGACACCACGGCATCCTTGAACGCCGGGCTCTCCTTGAAGCGCACCACGGCCTCATTCTCCTTGGCGGGAAGGGCAGCCTCCAATCCTCGGTATTTGGCCTCAGCTTCCTCGGCCTTTGCCTGAAGCTCGGCCTTATCCGCTAATGCTTTGGTCAGCTCCTCTCCTTTTAGCCGGAGATGTTCCTCGGCTTTGGCCTTCTCTTCCTCGGCTCTTTTTACCTCGGCCTCCACTTTGGCCTTGGATGCCTCAAGCTCGGCATCCTTGGCCTTCAGAAGTTTGACCAAGGAAGTTTTGTCAAGATCACTCTTCGCTTGGGCAGCCTTGGCCTCATTCAGCGCCTCGGCCTTCTTTTCGCTAGCACGTTCTCATATGCCGTGACAGAAGCCAACTGAAAGAAGAATTAATATTAGAAGTGCAAACAAGTGTAAAACAGATCTCACAATCAATGATCAAATGAAAGAAGCGTTACCTCGGCAAGTAAGAGCCCTCGCGGCAGAGCAAGGTATCGTCGCTGGGAGCCTCTCTTCCGACAAGAGCATCATAGGCGTCCTCATCCATTGCTCTTCGAATTGGAGCTCGACCTAATCTTACCAAAGGTCCCTCCTAATTTGCAAAGGAAGACCCGGAGACGAGGAATGTCGAGGGCCATGCTCTTTGCTAGCTCATCGGCCGCGCTCAACGGCTTTGGATGTCCTTGATAGCCAAGGTCGGGAGGAGGTGAAGGATCGGGGGCCCCACCAACACTTGCCCGCTTGGCATACCGGCTCCTCAAGATCGGAAACTTGAGGCCTTTTGGAGCCAGATTTCCTTTGAACAAGGCCGGCTTCCTCGGCCACCGCTTCCTCGGCCTCCAGCAGGAGGGTTAGGAATATCACCAACCACTGGGTTCAGGTTCGGCCGTTCCTGATGTCTTTGCCTCCTCGGAATTTACATCCCGGTGAAGTTTGAAGGGAAGGGGTTTATCACCCCGCACGCCCAAGACCAAATTACGAGCATTGGCCTCATCCTTCCTTTCCATCAGAGCGCACTTCTTGCTCGCCTTTCTTTCGCCCCGATCGCCTCCCCGGGACTTAGTCTCTCCATTTCAAGGGCGGCTTCTTCCTCGGCGCTTAAATCTGTAAAGACAAGGAAGAAATGGTCAAGTACGAGCAAGAAAATTCAAGGTCAAGTACGAGCAAAATAATATGACGCAAAAATTACAAGTGTCCAAGATAAAAGTTTACGTCCAACAATGTTAGGTGCTCCAATACATTGATCACGGGACGCTCATCATGGCACCTAATACAATCCTCGTGGAATACGAAGCCCGGATGTACCGTCCAATCATTGAAGCGACGTCCTCTTTTAACATGTGACGAGGGAGCCACCCCGTCCTCGTTCCCAGCATCAATCCCGCCCGGGATATAGAAATGATCCGAGGATTCAACTTGCTTCCAATCCAGGACCCCTACCCTGGCAAACTCTTCCAGACGCTTGATCAAATCTTTGGTCCACCCGTATTGTTGGACGACGCAAAGGAAGATGTTGGATCATCGCAAGAGAGACTTGGAACTCCCGGCCTTGGCGGCTCTCGACGCGGATAACGTGGTTATCCCGGCTACCGGAACTCTCTTGGACATGGGAAGAAGCAACTTAGGTTTCCTATTGGCACTCCTAATAACTACAAGCCATTGTTCCTTGATGACTTGGACAATGTAGAAGTGACGGAAGGCTCCCATGGTCGGCTCATGCCTAAACTACTACGAGAGGATGATGAAGCTAACCGTAACCCTAGTACCATTGGCTCCTAGCATGGCCAGACCGCCTTTACATCATCCAAAACTCACAAATGAAGGGGTCTAGGGGAAGACGGAGTCCCTGTTGAAACTATTTGAAATAAAAATGGACGTAGTCTTGGTTATAGTAGAAGGCCGTCTCTTCTTTTTCCGTCTTCGGCTCGATCTTGCCCATATAAGTTAATTTATACTCAGCGCGGTTCACTTTGTACTTGGTGTGCAGCCTCTCAATCATGGGATCCCCAGGCTTTGGTGCCTTCTCGATTTGCTTTCCTCGGCTACCTGCTCCTCGGCCTCCTCTTCTTCAGACAAGGCGGGCATCAGCTTGCGCACCTTCAACGAAGGCGTTAACTATTTGAGTAGACGAGGAGGGCTCTCCTTCTCTTCCCGTCATATCTGCATAAAGACGAGGAGACAAAATTATTTACCTCGTCAATGGCTGATTAAATGACGGGAAGGAAGATTCCCCTCCCTCGTCATTCCATAAGGCCGAGGAAGGAAGATTTCCTTCCTCGTCATTTCATAAGGCCGAGGAGGGGGCCGTACCTCTCAGACGCTCACGCATTTCGCGATGGGAGGCCGGGTAGAACAGTTCGATGTGCTCCACCATCTCAGCCCTATCCTCAAAAACTATGATGTTGGGAGAACCAGACTCAATCCTATCTATTCTTGTGGAGTCTGGGTATTGAATGAATAAACGGGATCGGCCATAACCCCTCAACTGCTTGCTTATATCATCCAAGTTCAGCATCAACCATGGACCCTTTCTCAAGTCGATAAACCCTCAGATTGCCCGTATGATATCCATAACGGAATCAGGGGGAATGGTCCCAAGAACGAGCCATTTCTAAGGGGAATCAAAGATTAAAGGGGAAGTTCATTCAATATTTGAGGAAGTTTAACAAAATACAAAGAAAATCAAAAATTTGAAATTTTGAGAGTTTGAAACAAAAATTCGTGAAGAAAAGATTGAATCTTCAATAATGGCGGTTCATGTTCTTGATTCACATATGATTTCTCCTAACAACCCTAGAAGACGCTAAAGCAGGAAGGGAGTTCGTGAGAAGGGAAGAAAATCATACCTGAGTTTGCAAGAAAGAACGAAATCAATGCAGAAAACAACTTCGCCGGAAAAATGAAGCTCGCCGGAAACTGAGTTCAAAGATCGCTGATGTTTTCGCCGGTGAATTCTTGCCAAATACTTTCAAATGCTTGAGGTTTGTAAAGAGTAAAATGAAGAGGGTTTTAGTTTTTATACCTCCCCAAATCGGGTCGACCCATGGGTAAAGCATAAATTCGGGTGAGGCGCCCCAAGAATTAAATGCTAAACACAGTTATCAAGGCGTGACAAGACTGGGGGGCCCCAGGTCATCATCAGAATAGCAACCGTCAGTTACCAACCAATGACACGCGTCAAACCTGTTCGTATTCCATGTGCCGATGCCGAGCTGACTTTCTACTCGTCCTAAGCCAAGCTAGAAAGTCGGGGGCCACTGAACGGTATAAACCGAGCTACGAACATGGGCTTGCCCGAACTTGGGCCCAACTATATTGGGCAGTGGATATTGTCTAATTATGAAGTATTAGGGCCGAGTAAGATCTTCCTCGTATGCCGAGGAACATTTATCTCGGCCTTCTATCATCATTTTTGGGCCGCCATGTCGGAATTACCGAGGAAAGAGAAGTTATTTGCTCGGCATATAGCCAAGTGACGAGGAAAGAAAATCATTTTCCCCGGCATATCTCCGTGTCGGCCATTTACCAAATGACGAGGAAGGAAAACCATTTTCCTCGGCCTATTTGTCAAAGGCCGAGGAAAATCATTTGCCTTCCTCGGTGTTCCGGTTAGCAGTTACAATCTTTATTCAACAAGGATTATACAGTTGTGATCCAATCAGGATTACAATTACCAATATCAATTCAAGTCAAACAATGACTCCTTAACAGATATAATTCTCTTAAGATTATATCTTATCTCTCTACAAGTTCACTCCAACATGGATTCTATCAATCCATTCCTATAAATACAAGCCCCATGGCTCATTAATTGGTACGTTACTTTTTACATAGGAGAAACTCTGTCAATTTGATTTCTCTAATATCAACCGTGAACTTATTCACACGCCGGAGGGCCTTTAGCCGGATCCGCCCCGACTTAGTTTACGTGTTTTCTCTTATTTTCAGGCCTTGCAATCGCCGGAGCATTCAACGCTTGGATTTGGGCTGTTTTGACGATTTTGGCATCATCAATTTCACTTGTCCTTTTGACAATTATAGATCGTTTCAAAATGACCAAATTGTGCAGGAAGAGAAATTAAAGCCAAATGCACAAGCAAGTCTTCCGACAAGTCCAACTTGAGTGCTTTTAATTTCGTTGATAGATGAAACATTTCCATTATGTATTCCCTTAGGTTTTCGGTGCCCTTATACCTCATGGAAACAAGATTCCTCAAGGTAGCACTTGTTTCCGATTTATCGCTTTTTGCAAAGCGTTGTTCTAAGGCATCTAGGAAACCTTTTGCACCATCATCCTCGGAGACACTGTTCAGAAATGTCTTCGGGACTGCATTCTTAATTATGCTTAGGCTGACGCAATTAGAACGCTTCCACCTCTCTGAACTCAAGCGGTCTTCCGCAGTTGTGATGATGTGTATCCGAAAATTTTCCCATTTTTTGTTTAAAAGAAAATCAACGAAAACGGAGTCGCCACGCCATTTTAATTTTGAGGGCCAAAACTTTGAAAAAAACCCGAGATCAGAGATTTAGGTTCGGAGGTCATGTTACGCGTCGGGAAGGACGTTAGTGTGCACCCGACGCGCCTCGTAAAACGAGTCTTCCAAGCTGAAAATCATTTGTGTGTGTGTGTGTGTGTGTGTGTTTTTGGCCAAAATAAGTTGAAACTCAGAAAAGTAGAAATTGGGATATCTTTTTAAGACTTTAAACTGATCCCATGATTTTTGGAAGATTTTTGGATTGAGATTTGGTACTCAAAAGACCTTTTGAAGTTGAGAGCCATTTCTGCCAGAATGAAAAAGGCAGTGGACCTTTGATTTTGAAATGGATTCAAGGGTCTTAAAACTTCATAATCTGGATAAACTCAGAGAATGAAAGTTGTTCTAGACACCTTAAATAAAGTTTGTGCGAAGGAATTTTCCATTTTGGAGAAGATTTGAGGGGTCAAAACCTTCTGGAAACCTCAGATATGAGATCTGGATTCCCAGAAGCTGATGAACTAGCCTCTGAAAGAAAATTTGAAAAGAGGAGTTTTACTCACCCAAAAAGTAAAAATATGTCTGGAAATCTCTGGATGTTGGCTACAAAAAGTGTTTTGTAGTCAACACCAAATTCCAAGTTCATCTGTGTCCAAAAATTAAGACCATGGACTGAGGTCTGAGAAAATTGCTACTGGACAGCAACTTCTCAAGAAAGAAAATATGATTTTAAGGGGGGTTTTGCATCCATGCTTGTCCCCATTTCCCTAGGTTTTGGTTAGTGATCACTAGACATTTTAGTGGTGAATCAACTATACCAAACCATCCTTGGGGTACATTAGGACTAAGCATTTCATTTGCTTGGGAAGGGGATTTTTATCCTTTGAAAATGAGATTTTATGCTTGAAAATGGTTTTTAGGGTTTTGAAAATGAGTTTTCTTTGCAAGAAAGTAAGAGAACTTGAAAATAATGTTGATCTTTGTAGAAGATCATCCATGGAGATGGTCTTCCATGGTGATCTTCTTAGATCTAGAGCAAGAAGATGAAAGAACTACATTTTGTAGTTTGAAGATGCATGCATGGATGAGATTTAGTGGTTAGGAAGAGGAGGGTTTACCAATCTTCCTTGTGTTCTTGAGTGTTTGGCTTGGAGTGTATGAGTGTTTAGGGCTTTAATATGAGAGTGAGTGGATGAGTATGAGTTGGGAAAGATTGAGAGAAAATGGTGACAATTCAAGTGAATTCTCACCGTTTTCTCTCTATATTTCGCCAGAGGTTCGGTGCAAAATGTGTTGTTCCTCTTATTTTTGTGACTCGGAGGGCTCAATTTATAGCCCTCCCGAAAATGCAAACTCATCCGCGCGGACAAGTCCCCGCCGTGCACTGTTCATTAAATGCACTCCACTTTGGACAAGGGGAATATTTCTTTTCAAAATTCAAATTGACCAAATGCATTATGTTTCCAAAGATTTCTATTTGTGGTTTTATTCTTTTGTTTTTCTTTTTTAAGATTCTTTTAAGGTTTAACCTTAAATAACAATGCCCATTTTACCCTCACTTTGTTAGAAAAGTTAGGATTGTTAGGAATTGTTAGAAATGTTATAACTTTCGTTAATTTTCTAACGAAAATTCTAACAAGCTCAAATTGGAGCACTTACGCAGCCCCTGGCGACGGCGCTTTCGAAGGAAGCGGGTCGTCGATAAGAGTAAGGCTCCATATTTGGCGGGATGATCGAGTGATCGGGTGGTCGAACCTAGCGATAGGCTACCTACGTATCCCGAATGGGAATCAAGCTGCCGTAGTTCGGCCCTGACCCCGGAGATGATGGCGTTTTAGGTGCCTCGAACCCGATGAGCGAGTTCTACAAATGCTTGTCGGAAAGAAACTCGCTGGGGATAAGAGATGACCATTTTCGGTCTCGATGGCTATCCGCCCGCTGGGATAGGAATGACCATTTTCGGTCTCTCGGGGATGATTGCGATTTATCGCTTTCCTAGTGATAGCGTCTTAGGTGCCTCAAACCTTGAGATGGCGTTTTAGGTGCCTCGAACCTTGGAGATGGCGTTTTAGGTGCCTCGAACCTTGATGATGATGGCTTTTAGGTGCCTCGGACCTTGATGATGATGGCTTTTTAGGCGCCTGACCTTAATTTGAAATGGCCTTTCGGTGGACTTCGTCTCGCCGCCGAAGGAGAGGGTGACCGTTTTGGTCGAGGGGCTGGACCTAATGATAGGCTACCTACGTATCCCTAGTGGGAATCAAGCCCTTTCGTAGTTCGAGTTCTTCTCGAGATTCCGTTGGCTTTTGGGATTCCGTTAACTTTGCTGGGGATTTTGTTAGCCTTTGCTTGGGAAAATCAGACGTATTCGTCCTGGGAAATCGGTCTTACGTTTCGATCGCCGTTGGATGATTTTGATGAAAGATACGGGATCTCGTTATCTTTCTCGGGAGATCGGACTTACGTTTGATCGCCGTTGGATGATTTTGATGAAAGATACGGGATCTCGTTATCTTTCTCGGGGCACTCGGTCTTACGTTTCGACCGCGGGGAAGATTTTGATGAAAGATACGGGATCTCGTTATCTTTCTCGAGGAGATCGGACTTACGTTTGACCGCCGGAAGATTTTGATGAAAGATACGGATCTCGTTATCTTTCTCGAGGAGATCGGACTTACGTTTCGACCGCCGGATGATTTTGATGAAAGATACGGATCTCGTTATCTTTCTCGGGGCACTCGGTCTTACGTTTGACTCGGGAAGATTTTGATGAAAGATACGGATCTCGTTATCTTTCTCGGGCACTCGGTCTTACGTTTGACCGCCGGGAAGATTTTGATGAAAGATACTGGATCTCGTTATCTTTCTCGGCACTCGGTCTTACGTTTGATCGCCGGGATGATTTTGATGAAAGATACGGGATCTCGTTATCTTTCTCGGGAAATCGGTCTTACGTTTGATCGCCGGAATGATTTTGATGAAAGATACGGATCTCGTTATCTTTCTCGGGCACTCGGCCTTACGTTTCGACCGCCGATGATTTTGATGAAAGATACTGGATCTCGTTATCTTTCTCGGCACCTGGTCTTACGTTTGACCGCCGGAAGATTTTGATGAAAGATACGGGATCTCGTTATCTTTCTCGGGCACTCGGCCTTACGTTTGACCGCCGGGATGATTTTGATGAAAGATACGGATCTCGTTATCTTTCTCGGGCACTCGGCCTTACGTTTCGATCGCCGGGAAGGATTTTGATGAAAGATACGGATCCGTTATCTTTCTCGGTGGCACTCGGTCTTACGTTTGACCGCCGGGAAGATTTTGATGAAAGATACGGATCTCGTTATCTTTCTCGGGGCACCTTGGCCTTACGTTTGACCGCCGGAAGATTTTGATGAAAGATACGAGATCCGTTATCTTTCTCGGCACTCGGTCTTACGTTTGACCGCCGGGGAATGATTTTCTTGACAAGGGGCCGACTTTGGTTAACTTTGGTTAACTCGTCAAGTCGGGACCGAATTGCGCAGTCCCGAAATTTTAAGGGGCAAAAGGGTCATTTTGACCCTTGCAATCCTGTCCGCGCGGAGAGGACCTGAAAATCAGGGGTATTAATTAGGGCCAACGCCCTTTCTCTTCCCCATTCAGTTTTTTCAAAATTACGAGAACAGAGAGAGAGAACCGCGAATCCGCCATTGTTGGCCTTAGAAGCTTCAAAATCTTCCGATTTTCTTCGATTTTCGAGCAATGGAACACGGGAAGGCGCTTTTCAAGGCCAAGGACGTGGCCCTAGCTGAGAGGCGATTGGAGCTCGTCCGGATGAGGAGGCATTACAATCTTTCGCAATCGATTGCGGAGGAGCCCTACCCCGATGCTTGGCAACATTGGGCTTCGGATTCGAATCTCCGAACGGTATACTTTGAAACCCTTTGATCCCTTTGTTGATTTCTTGTTTGAAATTTGAATTTTGGGTGATTTTTGAAATTTTTTTTTTTGAAATTGAATATTGCATGTTCATTGTCTTTGAATCTTGATGATTATGTGAGTAACCCAAAATGTGCATTTTGCTTGGGAAAAAGAATTGGCATTTTCGCCATTTTTTTTTTTTAAATTCGAAAATTGCATGTGAAAATTCGAAAATTGTGATTTTTTTTTTTTTGAAATTGAATATTGCATGTTGATGATGATGATGCAATGCATGCATTTTGTTTGGAAAGAATGGGCATTTTGCCAATATGAGATGTATGTATGTTTAGGATTTTTTTTTTTTTGAAAAGTGGGACGGATTTTTCCTCCCGTTGCATGTAAGATGGATGATATGCATGTATGCAAAATTTTTTTTTTTTTTGAGATGATGGATGGTATGCATGTTATTTTATGAAAATGGGACGGAGTTTTTACTTCCGTAGGAATGCATCTTTTTTTTTTTTGAATGCATTGGGATTTGCTGAAAACTCGTCTTTTTACGCGAGAAAAATGGGGCTATGCTCATTGTATGCTGTTATGCTGTCGAATTTTTTTTTTAATGCATGTGTATGCCCTTTTTTTTTTTTTGTGTGTAAATGCAAATGCACTTTTTTTTTGACATTTTCTCTCTCTTTTTTTTTTTGCAGGGCGGAAACCGTTTTGTGACGGAGCAGCTGAACAAAATGAAGACTCGAGGATCGGTGGAGTCCGTGATTGACTTGTGGGACCGGCTTCCGAATGCGGGCCGAGGAGCTTTGCCGAGTCCGAGACAGATCGTTGTCGAGACGGGGCTTTGGGAGTTTGTCGAGTGCTTGAGGACCGGTCAAGTTCCCTAAGAGCAAGGGCTTGATGTTTGCTCCGGCGCAAAGATCGGTGGGACGCGACCCACACCTTCCACTTCTTCGGGGCGAGGCTACGGTTACGCCCTCCGACTATGCCGCGATTACGGCCTTTGTCCTTTAATGGACGCAAAGATTGAGTGGCGGGATGGCTACAGCGATGCCGATCTCGTTGTGCTCTTCGGGATTTTCCCCTATTCCCAAAAAGGGGATGGGGATGGAGTATGCCGTGGTCTACGGCAAGATCGTGGAGACCATAGCGAGTTACGAGGTCGGGAGGAGAGGATAGGCGCCGATCGATTGCTGTGGCCTTCTTGTGGTTTGCTTTTTCGAGCACGCTCTTTGACATGCCGAGGGGACGGCAGCCTTTGCCTTGCTGAGGTCCTTGGAGGACATGGAGACGGCCGAGATGTCTCGTGGGGAGAGGCCGGGCCGGCAGAGCTTTATTTTGCTCTTGATAGGTAAATCGGAAGGCCGTGAGCTCTTTGTACCGCTTTGAGTTTGCCCCGGAGGTATAAGCTCTCTTTTTGCTTTCCCTCCTTTTTTTTTTTTGAGCACGCACTTTTCTTTTCAGACCGGATTGATTGGATTTTTACCTTCGCAGTATGGGCGTTGGAGTTTTTCCACGTCACGATGTGGCGGCAGGGCGGAGTACGCCGGGCGTATCCGGCCATGCAGCCTTGGTCCAAGCATGCCCGGGAGAAGATAAGCTCCAGGGGGCGTACGACTCGTGTACGCGGATTGCCTTCCTTCGACGGAGGCCGAGACAGATGAGGGGATGATATTCTTCCCCCGGGATCGCTTTGAGGTGGCGCACGAAGGGCGCCGAGATCCGGACTGTGCAAATGAGGATTTTGAGAGGTCCGACTCGCGATGCATATTATCCGGGAGAGAGGGTGACGCGCCAAAGATGGCGTGAACTCGCCTTTGAGGACACCGGTGGAGCCTCCCGCCGATATGATGCACTCCGAGCGATCGGTCCGTGACTGGGATGATTACCGAGCCGGCCAAAGACTTCTCGGATTTCGTGGCGATTGAGCCATATGCGACATTCGTCTTGAGGAGGCCGAGGATGCCTCAGTCCCGGATAGGGAGGGGCTTGGGATCCCGCGGTACCCTGACGGATTTTTCCTATATCCAGGATGGGGTCCGATTGAGGGTGCATCCCTCACCCGAGCGACTTCCACGAGCTTTCCGCCTCGTCCGGCATGAAGGTATGGCTTCACCTTTTCCCTCTTCCTTTCTTTCTTTTGTTTCATCATCTTTAGCATCACCTCTTTTTTTTTTTTTTTGACGCTTTTGCTTTTGTGCAGTTTTCGGAGGTGGTCGTCGAGAAGCTGACGAAGCAAGTGATCGGGGCCAAGAGATTCATCAGAGGATGGTCGCTTGCGGGCTCCTCGTGCTAGAGCGAGGCGACCACGGCCGGCGCCCGTCGACGGGAGGCTTCCCTATTCGCTCGTAGACTTCTTCAGAGACTCCTCTCGTCTCCTCTCCTTGATCCCCGCGCGGTGCCGCTTCGGATCACGTCATTCTCGGGATCCACACGGGCAGTGGACACGTATGGCAAGCATGGCGGGTCGTCTTCGTACGTCCAGGAGTCCGACGCCTTCACTTTCGGATACGATTTTTTCGCAGATCTCGGCTTGCCCTATCGTAGCGTGCGCTTGGTCCCGACGAGCCTCTTTCTCGGAGACGAGGACGATTCTCGAGCCCGAGATTTTCGTGGCTCCCGAGGAGGCGGGCCCGAGTCGCAAGAGGGGCCGGGGCGACATCGGCGCCGGAGACTCCGATTGATTTTTTTTTTTTGAGATTTGAGATTTAGATTTAGATTTGTACAACTTATGCACATTTTTTTTCTTTTTTTTTTTTTTGGATGTAATAATTTAGGATTTTATTTATGTTTGTTTGTTTTTTTTTTTTATGCACACTCTTTTTTTTTTTGGAATGTAATAATTTAGGATTTTATTTTATGAATGCAATGCAGTATGAATGCAGTGTTGCATGAGCCTTGGTTTTTTTTTTTTGCAAGGGTGTTTGGTATATGGACTGGTTTGAAGAGGGTTTTTGCACAAGTTTCGAGCAACCGGGACGGAATATTCCTCTTTGGTGTAGCAAATTTGACTGCGTGCATTTTTTTTCGATGGAAAGCAATCCTATCCGCGCGGATGGGGACCGCATCTCGACATTGTCCTTTAATTTTGGTTCGCACTGGTCTTGCTTTATTTCAAATTCAAATATCCTCTTCAACCTCCACCCAAACAGCCATTTTCGGGAGAAAGAGAGAAAAACCATGGAAAACTTTAGAAAAGCTCCATCAAAATTGTCCCAAGAATCCCAAATGTCATTCTTCAACAAGTTCAAGGATTGGTCCCGGAGATCATGCATGAGAGGAGGTCCTTCTTTGAAGAAAGGTACAAGGTGAAGTGCTTATGGTCTCTCAAGGAATTGATTCCGGATTATGAGCTTTTGAGAGCTTCTTCATCATTTTGGGATACTAGAAGGCATGTCTTTTGCCTTTCCTTCAACGAGATTGTTCCGACCGTCGAAGAATTTCGGGCCTTGCTTGGAGGTCCTGAGGTGGAAGAGATAGCGGTTCCCTTTGCCCGAGGGGCTTCTTTTGCCGACAGATTGTGCGTCCTCCTTCATCTTTCCCTGAGGAAGCGCAAGGTATGATCCGCGGTCCCGATCATTTCGATATTTCCGGCCTTCCCGACGCATTTAGGGGCCTAGGTTTGGTGGATGATGCCTATTGGGATGCCTTTGCACTTTGTATGTTTGGCACCCCGTTCATGGTCTATTCCTTCGGGATTTGCCATCGATCTCGCCGGATGTTGTCGTTCACCGTCGCCCGGCGTAGATGTCGTTCCTTTGATTCTGGGGGAGACTTTTCATGCTCTCGATAGATTAGCTACCGGAAGGCGGTATATGCACGGGGCAGCCTGCTTCTTGACCCCGTGGCCGATGGAGCGTTTGGGGGTTCTTCGGGAAACCTCGATATGATCAGCCTCGACTTTTGCCAGAGAGGTGTTGATGTAGATTTTGATGATCGTGGCTCGTGGGAGCGCTGGATGGCGGGTCGCCAGACCGAAGATATCGATGGTCGGTGCCTCATTGGCGGGTGGAGACTCGCAGAGTGCTTCAGACGGGTCTCCCGTGGTCATGCTTCCGGGCTTTCTCGCCTAGCTTCTATATTCCGGCTTTAGTCCCGAGACAAGCTTTGGCTTGGAGCAGTTCCTTGGAGGGCTTTTGATGATATAGCCACTGTGGTGGTGGCTCCCGTTTCTATGGATGATCCCTGTGTTTCCATTTCTTTCCCGAGCATGGAGGTATGATGCCTTTCCTCCTCGGGTCATTCTCAGCGTCCGAGACCGGTGTTCCCGACCACTTGGTACACTGGATTGGTATGAGAGGCATCTCGGGAGAGACTCGTGTGGCTATTTTGAGACGGCGTGAGGCCATTGTGGGTGCGGAGGACCCGATCAAGCTTCGAGAGGAGGAGGGCCGAGGCGAGGGCCAACCCTCATGACAGAGCGGAGACGCCGTGACCGATTATGAGGCTTACGTCAAGAGACAGGAGAGGAGGGCTCCTATGCTACCGCCTAGGTTACAGGAGATGAGGGATGACGCTAGTGGCTACTAAGGCCCCGACAGAGGCCGGTTTGATAGACCCCGTCCCTATACCGCAGCTTGGTAGGAGGAACACCGACATTTTTCCCGTTCGTAAAAGAAGACTCGAAGGGGGAAGAAGAGGGGAGAGGCCAAGCACGAGTGGCTTGGAGTGACTCCGAGGTTTCCGAGTATCCCTTTCTTGTCATGGCGTACACATTAGTTTGATTATGTATCTTAGTTTTCCTTTAGCAGTTGCCGCGCTTGTAGGAATGAATCGGGCTTAGACTCATCAAAGAGCTTTTAACTTGTAATGAATATTTGAATTGCTTTAGAGTTTTTCGAGACGCTTTCATGGTCTCGATCAATTGTATTGATGCCAAAGTATGGCTTTTATTTGTGCTTTAGACCGAACCGTTTCCGCCGCTCTACGTTCCTCATTTTGAGGAGCTCAGTCTTCGTAGTTCAACCCGGTGAACTCTTTTTTGTTTTTTTTTTTTTTTTGTTTTTTTTTTTTTGTTTTTTTTTTTGTTTTTTTTTTGTTTTTTGTTTTTTTTTTTTTTTTTTTTTTGTTTTTTTTTGGTGCAACCCCGTTTTTTACCTAGGCCGCCCTTCTCGGGTTTTCAACCTAGTTGGGTATTACTCTTTAGCACTTTTCCTTCTTTCTTCTTTTTTTTTGTTTTACGCGTAGTATCTCGCGCAGCCTTGTCACCATTCACCGGGTGTACAAAGGGATTCCCGTCGAGGTCTCGCAAGTTGCATGGCTCCTCCCGAGAAGATCTTCTCGGACGACATATGGCCCGACCCATACAGCTCCCATTTGCCGAGGGGGTTGATACGGACCGGGGCTTTTCTTTTAAAACGAGATCACCTTCTCGGATTTCCCGATGCTTTACTTTCTTGTCGAAGGCTCTAGCCATTCTTCCTTGGTAGGCCCGGATGTGTTCCATGGCCTTCAATCGGCGTTCGTCTAGTAGGGCCAATTCGTCATGGCGACTCGGGAGCCATTCGACCTCGTTGATCCGGCTTTCCAACAAGATACCTGAGCGAGGGTATCTCTAGCTCGATTGGGAGTACGGCTTCCATTCCGTATGTGAGGGCAAAAGGTGTTTCCCAGCTTGCCGTTCCTGACCGATGTTCTCAGAGCCCCAGAGTGCCAGTGTGTAACTTCTCGGGCCAATCTCTCGCCTGGGATGCCCATTTTCCTGATGATATTTTCCAGAGTCTTGTTTGCCGCTTCGACGGCTCCGCTGGTTTGGGGCCCGTAGGGAGATGACTTGTGACGGGTTATTCGGAATTCCGCCAAATAGCTTTTTCACATTCCCCTTCGAAGTGGGATCCATTATCTCGAGATGATTTCTACCGGCAACCCGTATCTCGCACATGATGTTTTCTTTGATGAAGAGGGCAACTTTCCTTGAATTGAGGATTTTGTAGGACTTTGCAGAGCATCCTTTCCGATTCCTTCGAAGAAATCACCAATCTCGCGTCTCTTTAGGCTCTTCCGCAGCCTCCCAAATTCACACTCGTCAAAATCTCTTCGGCACTTGGGCTCGATTTTCCTCTTCCTGACAACCCGCTTAAAGATTTTTTTTTGTTGTTTGATTTTTTTTTGTTTAATGTGTCTCTGCTTTTTTATCTAATGAATTATTATTAAAAATTTTTTTATTAATTAATTCATCATTAGTTAAAGTGGCAATCAAGGGATACTCGTAAAGGTTCGTCATTTCATTGAAAACGAAAGGGAATACAAGGCTTGCTGCTGCACTCGTAGTCTTCGCGTAAGGCCATCTGGACGACCCTAGAGACTCGATCTTAACAAAGAGAGACTCGGGAGGACTTGTCCTAGATTGACACAAAGGGACGGGGACCAATCCAAGCTTGGTGATCATTTCCTCCTTGGTCGCGGACGGCCCGAGAGAGTTTTCCCAATTCTTTAGCGGCATCGCCGCTGGTGGCCTCATGACTGAACCGTGGCCGTTTTTGTTTTCCTTTCTCAATTGCCGCTATCATCTCTTGACCGAGCCGAGATCAATCAGGTCCGGCACTGACTTCTTCTTCGAACAATTGCCGCATAACTGCACCATCCCAATCATCTCGAGGGAAATTCCGTGGCCTTAGCTTTTGGCACCGCGCCCGAATTCGTGTTTCGGATCTTCCCGGGCAAGAGGAATAAGTGGTTGTGAGCTTCTCGAACCTGTTCCACCAGGTCAGTGCACGCCCGAAGGTATACTCACTCTTCATGGCAGTGGTAGCCCTGTGTATCTTGGGTAGGTCCAGAACATTCTACTGACCGGGTTAGCCTTGGTTCCTCCGAACTTGTTGAGGTTATCTTGTAGCTTTAGCCATCCCGCCGTAGGAGTGGGCTCTGTGATGTTTCCCGGTTGTGTGGGACCCTTTACAAAGTAGTCACCCAAATTAGGACCGAAGGGGAGAGATTTAGGTTGTCGTCGACCGGGACCTTTCCCCGTGGCGCCTTCAAATCTTTTTTCCCTTTGCAGTTGTCCACCGGGAGGCCTCATATCCTGTGCCGTGGCGAGTATTCTCGTCCTTTCACTTCGATGAGTTTGTGAGTTCCTTGTTGGTGCTTCCCTGCATCCGAGGCCAGGTAGATAGCTCATTTTTCTCATCATTTTCAAGACCGGTGGGATTTTATCCCGAGTGACCGTCGATCTATGTTGCACACTTGGGCCTCGGGAGGCTCGACCGTGAAGCCCGTTAGCATGTGACCTTCCTCGTCATGTTTGATTTCCAATAGGTATTCCGCCCGTATCCGTGCCTTCTAAAGTGACTAAATCTCCGTAAATGGTCGTCGATCCCCATTCGAGACGAATTTCACACACCGGTGGAGGCTTGAGGCGACCCCTTTGACTTGGTGCAGCCAAGGTCTTCCACAGGCATTGAAAGTAATCGGGATGTCGATAACCCGGAATTCCACAGTATCAATTTCTCGTCCAAACCAGAGGTCTAAAGTAGCAACTCCGAGGACTCGGCCTGATGTTGAGTCGTAAGCTTTGATCGTGAGAGAAGAAGGCTTCAAGTCTCGTAGTCTTGATATCAAGCAAGCTCATGATCTTTGCCGGAAGAATGTTCATTCCGACCCATTATCAACCAGACCCGAGGGAGGCGTCGTTCATCCAACTGGATCGTGATGAAGAGAGGCTCATTATGATCGCCCCAAATTGAGGGAGGTCGAGATCTCGTGAAAGTGATTATGTTCCCGTAGTGGATGTTTCCAATCACCGTACCACATCATCGGGAGTAGCATCAATAGGCACGAGAGTGCGAGCTGTGCTTTCTTCCAAACTTCACCATGGGGATAGGACGAAGTGAGTAGAGACCAGAGGGAAATGTTGGCCCGTGTTTGCTTCAACCGGGTGAGCACGGGATCCTCTTTTTCGTGGATCCGGAGTTTCACTGCCTTAGCATAGGGGCGGCGATCTTCTTTCGGTGCTTGATCTCGTGGCCTTCTTATCTCGCTCTTGGGATTTCCTTGGAAGATCTCGCCTGCATCGGGTCAATGCATTAACTTCCTCATCGCCGTCTCGACCGGATTTCTTCAATGCCGCTAGGGTCAATGGGGAGCCCTTTTCGCTATTGGCCATCGGTTTGACGGAGTCTAGCGACAAAGTGAGGGGCCGAGCCGCATCGGCTCCTTCCCCGGGCGGCCCTTATAACCGCTTCCCAAGTCACAGTGCTTTTGGGTTTGGGGTTGTGTTGTTGCCCCTTGGATGGCCCACAGAGCTAGGGCGTCCTCCGATTCACTCTCATGGCCGGCCTTGCTCATAGTTATCATGCAACAAGAGTCGCTATTGTCTGGACTCGCGGCTTTTCGATTTCATCCTCGATAGTGCAGCCATTCCGATTCCCTTCGTAATACTCTGAGTTGGAGATGATTATAGCGTTCGTGTGGGAGGCGCATCCGGTATCATGCCGCTTCTAGGACTTCTCCGAAAGCCGACATACATTCGGGGAAGGTGACCTCTTCGGGTAACCCCGACAAGGAGTGTTACTTTGTTCGGGGTGGATTTGATCTAACCATGGTTATCTTCTCATTTGGGTGGATGGGAGTTAATTTTCCTCTTTCGATCGTATCTTCGACTATCGCCCGGATCGGACACCCGAAAACCCTTTCCCCAAAGCATGGTAGGCAAGTGTTGAATTCTAAGACATCCACGTGCTCGCATCCATGAAACTTCATGGCCTTCATGTCCTCGGCCTCGTATTCGTCTCTCCGAAGTTTCTTCGTCGCCGCTTGCCGATAACCACCATTGTGCCCGGCTCCCATGGGCTCATTTCTCGGCATGATTGTTCCGCATTGTTTCCGGACGGGGCCTCGCTGACTCTTCACTCTCGTCATCATCATCATCATCGCCGTCATCGTAATCTTCTTCCCATACTACCGGGATTTCGCCGAGAGGGAACGTTGATCAAACCCGTTGGGAATATGGGTGCGTGCAACCGCAAAATTGTCATATGTTCCCATTCCCTAAGTGGTAATTGTGACTCGCCTTCTCCTCCCGTAAATTGCGGGGAAGAGTGAGAGGGGGTGGCACGTATTTGACACTGTGTAGGATATAGAAGGAATCCTCCTCTTCCGATTCTTCACCGTTTCTGGATCATATTCGGCTCTCCCAAAGCCAATTTGCGTAAGTGTACTAGCTCCGCATGCTCTTCGGCCTCTTTGCCGATAAGCCCCAAGACAGCGCCCGCCGGAAGCTTTCTTGTTCGATTCTTCTCGATTGTTCTAACCATCTTGTAAATGGTCCTCTCATATTTTGAACGGAACAACCCCAGCTTCTAGATCGGCCTTCCCTTCATCCGAGAAATAGCGGGCCTCGTATTCTTGCAAGGAGTCTCCGACATGAGACCAAGATGGGTTGATTCGCTCGATATCCTCAAGGCCGAGGGGGAATCCGACTCGTGGATCCTCGACGAGGTTGGCCACGGGTATTTGGGGACCTTCATCGCATCTTCACGGTCATGCGAAGATTCTCCGCATTCAATCATATTCACTCGATTATGGTTCCTCGCGTAGGATTTTTGATCGTGTTAGGCCCTTCGGGGCCTTCCAACTTTCCTTGCTCTATTAGCCCCCGGATCGCCTTTTTCGAGTAAAGCAGCTTGTCGCCGATGCCCGTGAGCTTGATGAAAAGCACAATACTTTGTAGTATCCACGGGAGCATTCGGATTTCCGGGTTGGAAATTCTCCAAAGGCCGCAAAGAAGCCTTCTTTCACCAAATTCCCTAAAGATGTCATTCAGGGGCATCCCAAAGTTTTCGAGATTTATGACCCGCGGTCCGGGCTCTACCGGTTTCCCGGGAGCAAAAGGAGTCGTGTTATTACATTCCCGTCCCGCATAGTTAATCATCTCTTTGCCTTTAGCAGAGTGTGGGCGGTGTTTGGCAGGAGGAGCCCGATATCTCGTAGGCAGTGTGCAGCAGCTGGCCGATTGTAGGCCTTTTCAAACTTAGCCGCAGAGTTAACCATGGCCCGTAAGTCTCGAGTATGGGAAGTGACCGAGGGAGGCTCTCGATGTGGTTTCAAGCATGACTCGGAAGATGTCCAGCTTGTTCCTCTTCGGAAGGAGGGATGGCCATTTCACCGAGTTTCGTATTCCACCGCTCAGAAGTCCCCAACATTCTCATCAGACGCCGCACCGTTGTTTGTAGGTCAACCCTATTTGTTTCCCATTCCAAGTTGGCCTTATATTTTTCTCGTGAAGGCATTGGTAATCTGGTCCCATGTAGCCCCGGCTTCGTGTTTCAAACTAAGAACCACTTTAAGGCACCGGACTTCAAGGATAGATCGAAATAGTCGCCTAACCGCCGATTGGTACATCCTTTCGCTTTCATTGCCAAGTGGTATATGTGTCCAAATGGGTTTTCGGACATGCGGTCCCATCAAAGAGATCCAGATTAGGCATCACGAATTTGTGGGGCAGGAACAATGGAGTCCGGGTCCAGTAGGCCTAAGGCGTACTTGCGCGTCGCCGATCCGCGCTTTCATTTCCTTGTGTTGTTCCATGAACCAGTGCCGATGAGGGTCTTGTGGCGGAACCATGGCATTCAAGCTAGCGGCCGAGCTAGAGAGAGGAGCTACCACCGGAGGCAGATCGTGGAGTGGAACGGCCGATCCGGACGTAGTGAAAACTCCGTCCCGGGGCCGAGTTACCCCGGGGAGCATGAGTAGGAGCCTCGAGCAAAAGGATAGAACCTTGCGGCTTGCCGTTGATTTTCAACTCGGCAAAGTAGGTGGAGGCAGCCCCGATGTAGCCGGATAACTTGGATTTCCAGAGTGGGGCCCGTAAGTAGGCTTCGAGTGCGGGCCGCCGTCCCTGATTGTTGAATTGCATGGCCGCTTGCGCGAAGGTGTGTAACCCGGGGGTACTGCGGTCCCGGTGATTCGGATGACACCGGACGGAGGCTTGGTAACCCATAGAAGTCTCGAGTGAGGAATGGATTTGTGTGAGGAGCAACAACTAGTACCGTTCTCGAGGAGGGGCTCCCGATCGTGGCCCGTAACCAAGCCGTGGCGGCATTCCGAACCGTGGCCGTTGCCGCGAGGGTCCGGATTGATCGGTTCCGAACCGAGGAGGGATCCCGATTAGCCGTGGCATTCCGAGATAGCCCCAACCATGAGAAGACATTCCGTACCGATTTTGCCCCCACCGATTCAGGCCGCTTCGGCCGCATGGATCCGGTGGTCTCGTGGTCGGGAGCCGGCCGACCCGAAAATCGAGGAGCATGGGTTCTCGGTAGTGGCACCATAGGAGGTGGGTGGCGGCATCCCGGTGTAATCGTGGCGACCGAGAGTGGGGTTGGCATCCTCGTCTTCTTCCACGGTGAAGGTGCCATCTCGGATTGAGGCCGGCGGCCGCACCGTGACTCTTAATAGCCTCCATAAGGCCGTTTAGCCGTGCTTCCTGTCGTAACCTCATCTCGTTCGCTAACCGATTCCACCGTTGCTCGTCCGAGGGGTCCCGGAGGCGGAGTGACGTTATCCCCATCATTACCGGCCGATGCGTACATTCTCAAACCCGGAGTCGGAACAAACGGTGAAGCCGACGATGCGCTTGACTCTTCCCAACCGATCAAACGGTGACCCGGTGCCCGAAACCAAGCTTTGTGCGGAGGCGGGGAAAGGACATGAAGGTTCGATGTCTGGGAATGGAAGGAGGGTAGGTGTTTGGGGCTTTAGGCTCATGCAACATGCGCTTATTTGTTCACGTTTACTTAAAACATGTTTTATTAACCTAATCGGTTGGAAAAGATTGCTCTTCTTTTTCGCAAACTACTCGATTCCCGGATCAGCTGGGCCCCGTCACTACGTCTATAAGCCCCTCGTATTCCACCCGTATTTCGACCTCCCAGGCGGATGCCCCGGCGAGGGTCCTATAGGGCAAGCGGGTCCCACCGACCGAAAGAAAACGATCCTAAAAGTCCGGCGGGTAATCGAGTCTTAACGAGCATTCGATGTAAATTACGGACAAAGCCGACGTCAAAAGTCAAGATCATGTCCGAGGGCTCGACGAAAAGCTCCGCATGATTTGGACCGATAAGCGTCCACAATTGATCTTGACTTGTCGTCGCTAAGCCGTAATTAGGCATGGAATATTCATTAATCCTTGATGACTCGGTCAATGCCGGGAGTCGTTGTATAATTTGTGCCGCCGTAGCCGAAGTCAAGGCGCCTGGCCAATATCTTGGTCAAAGTCCGCGGCGGAAAACCGGCGTAACTTCGACCGATAAGGGTCCCCGAAAGATATTGAGTCGGTATGCCGACAAAGGCTTGAAAGGAAAGGTCTATACACGGACAGTGGCATGACACGCACTGCACTAAAAACCAACCGGGTCTCTGACAAAGTGTGTCACGGACAAGTGCATGGTCGACACGAGGCTCCATGGGATGTTTGGGTAGTCCCGTGCTCATCCGAGAGGCGTAATAAGACCAAACGGACCGCGACAAGGATTTCCCGGTTAAGGACGTAGTGTGCAAGTGTACGGTCACGTGCGCGTAGTGTGCAAGGCCTATATTCTTTTTCTGAGTAAAATAGAGATTTTTTTATGTGTCTTAAAAATATGATGCATGATTTTTTTTGGAAATTTTCTTTTTCTTTTTTTTTTGAAAATCCTTTTTTTTTTTTTGAAATTTTTTTTTGAAATTTTTAATGAGCACATAAGCACGAAACTTCCGACGCTAGGGACATTATTCCGACAAATCAAAATTTTGACTTTCTCCGAGGCGGCCAAAACAACATGAAAACTCGTGCAAAAATCAACACACACACAAAAATGATTTTCAAAGCCGGACGGAAGCTTGACCCTCAAAAGCTTTTTTTTTTGAAAACGGTGATACCGGTACGTGGGATTGTTAGACCACAATTTATCCCCGACTCGTGTTAGGAGGCGATAACGGGAAATTTAGTGGTTTCCACCAATATACCAAATACCATTTTTTTTTAAAAAAGCTTCTTCCCCAAATGAGTCGCCACCGTGATGAATGTGTATCCGAAGATTTTTCCATTTTTTGTTTGAAAAAAAATCAACGAAACGGAGTCGCCACGCCATTTTAATTTTGAGGGCCAAAACTTTGAAAAAAGCCCGAGATCAGAGATTTAGGTTCGGAGGTCATGTTACGCGTCGGGAAGGACGTTAGTGTGCACCCGACGCGCCTCGTAAAACGAGTCTTCCAAGCTGAAAATCATTTGTGTGTGTGTGTGTGTGTGTGTTTTGGCCAAAATAAGTTGAAACTCAGAAAAGTAAAAATTGGGATATCTTTTAAGACTTTAAACTGATCCCATGATTTTTTGGAAGATTTTTGGATTGAGATTGGGTACTCAAAAGACCTTTTGAAGTTGAGGGTCATTTCTGCCAGAATGAAAAAGGCAGTGGACCTTGATTTTGAAATGGATTCAAGGGTCTTAAAACTTCATAATCTGGATAAACTCAGAGAATGAAAGTTGTTCTAGACACCTTAAATAAAGTTTGTGCGAAGGAATTTTCCATTTTGGAGAAGATTTGAGGGGTCAAAACCTTCTGGAAACCTCAGATATGAGATCTGGATTCCCAGAAGCTGATGAACTAGCCTCTGAAAGAAAATTTGAAATGAGGAGTTTTACTCACCCAAAAATAAAGTAAAAATATGTCTGGAAAGCTCTGGATGTTGGCTACAAAAAGTGTTTTGTAGTCAACACCAAATTCCAAGTTCATCTGTGTCCAAAAATTAAGACCATGGACTGAGGTCTGAGAAAATTGCTACTGGACAGCAACTTCTCAAGAAAGAAAATATGATTTTAAGGGGGTTTTGCATCCATGCTTGTCCCCATTTCCCTAGGTTTTGGTTAGTGATCACTAGACATTTTAGTGGTGAATCAACTATACCAAAACCATCCTTGGGGTACATTAGGACTAAGCATTTCATTTGCTTGGGAAGGGGATTTTTATCCTTTGAAAATGAGATTTTATGCTTGAAAATGGTTTTTAGGGTTTTGAAAATGAGTTTTCTTTGCAAGAAAGTAAGAGAACTTGAAAATAATGTTGATCTTTGTAGAAGATCATCCATGGAGATGGTCTTCCATGGTGATCTTCTTAGATCTAGAGCAAGAAGATGAAAGAACTACATTTTGTAGTTTGAAGATGCATGCATGGATGAGATTTAGGGTTAGGAAGAGGAGGGTTTACCAATCTTCCTTGTGTTCTTGAGTGTTTGGCTTGAGTGTATGAGTGTTTAGGGCTTTAATATGAGAGTGAGTGGATGAGTATGAGTTGGGAAAGATTGGAGAGAAAATGGTGACAATTCAAGTGAATTCTCACTGTTTTCTCTCTATATTTCGCCAGAGGTTCGGTGCAAAATGTGTTGTTTCTTCTTATTTTTGTGACTGGAGGGCTCAATTTATAGCCCTCTGGAATTTGCAAACTCATCCGCGCGGACAAGTCCCCTCGCCGTGCACTGTTCATTAAATGCAGCTCCAGCTTTGGACAAGAGGGAATATTTCTTTTCAAAATTCAAATTGACCGGCCAGATTATGTTTCCAAAGATTTCTATTTGTGGTTTTATTCTTTTGTTTTTCTTTTTTAAGATTCTTTTTAAGGTTTAACCTTAAATAACAATGCCCATTTTACCCTCACTTTGTTAGAAAAGTTAGGATTGTTAGGAATTGTTAGAAATGTTATAACTTTCGTTAATTTTCTAACGAAAATTCTAACAAGCTCAAATTGGAGCACTTACAATAATGTGCACTTTCGAGTTTGGTGTGTTTCAACCTATCTTCTTCCTCCGTGACATGTGAAATTAATTCATTAATATTCCACTTGTCCTTTTGACAATTATAGGTCGTTTCAAAATGACCAAATTGTGCAGGAAGAGAAATTAAAGCCAAATACACAAGCAAGTCTTCCGACAAGTCCAACATGAGTGCTTTTAATTTTGTTGATAGATGAAACATTTTCATTATGTATTCCCTTAGGTTTTCGGTGCCCTTATACCTCATGGAAACAAGATTCCTCAAGGTAGCACTTGTTTCCGATTTATCGCTTTTTGCAAAGTGTTGTTCTAAGGCATCTAGGAAACCTTTTGCACCATCATCCTCGGAGACACTGTTCAGAAATGTCTTCGGGACTGCATTCTTAATTATGCTTAGGCTGACGCGATTAGAACGCTTCCACCTCTCTGAACTCAAGCGGTCTTCCGCAGTGCTTTTATCAGTTAGAGGAGCAGGAGCTTGTTCTCTTAATGCGAGGTCAAGGTCCAAACAGCCTATGACCATAATAATCTTGTTTTTCCAAGTTTTAAAGTTTGTCCCAGTTAGCAAAGGAATTGAGTTTAAGGCAGTAGCAACAGATGAAGCACTGATCAAATCTGAATGAAGAGAACAAAAGAATGAAACAAAACATATATAAGAAACTACACAATGATTAATTATATCAAAATGAATTTCATCATAATAAAAGATAATCAATATGACATCAAGACTAATCTTTGGATTGCGAATTGACTCACAATTTGATTTATCTTAGGGTAAACAAATAACTTAAACAACACACTTTAGATACTTGCATTCCTTTGGGCCGGATCAAGTACAAAATATGTCCTAAAGTTTAAGGTACTTGTTACCCGGTAATAAAGAATATAAACAATTCACTTTAAACACCCGCCTTCCTTTGGGATGGTTCACAGCGTTTAAAATGACTAAAAGTTTAGTTCAATTATTACCCTATGAATGCAAATACTTAGTCAATAACAAGGTCTCCTTTGGGAAACAAGCATGTTATCACATATCAATATTTACATTCATCACTTTAACGAATTTGTATTTAAATAATGTAAATTGTTTTGGCAACAATATTATTTAAACAATAAATAAATTTGTTTAAGCATATAATTAATCATACAATTAATCATACTTTAGGGCACTTAAGATTTTAAAGTAATTTATGAAAATTTAAAGACAAACAAACAAATGAAATTTATTATTAAAATATAGTATCTTTTTGTTCTACCCGTTCATTCTTAAAGTTTGATAACTTCAAGAACCACCGAAGCGCGACTGGTGTCCAGATACTATAATTTACTAACAAATTTTCACAAAATTCTGGGCAAAAACCCAAAAATCTCTCTTCCCTGGGCAGAGCACGACTCGTGCCCACGAGCACGAATGGGGCACGAGTGAAAATGAAGTGCTTGGTTTTAATCAGAACGATTGGGAAGCTTGGAAACGAGTCGTGGGCACGAATGACCAAAAGGGCACGACTCATGCTAAAAGGCACGACTCGTGACCAGTGCCCAGATTTATGAAACGTTGCCATTTAAACACACTGTATCACGGCGGAATCAAAGGGCACGACTCGTGCCCATATAGCACGACTCGTGCCCACCTGTCCCGCATTGGTGAAAAGTCACCATTTTATGAACAATTTTGAACCAAATAGAGAGCCGAGTGGCGCCGGGCTTTTGCACAGGACATCAAGCCATACCATTCAATTAGACTATCAATTCTTAACTTAATGGTGAATCAATATTCAACCAAAGCAAGTAGATCCGCATATTCACATCACATTTTTAAATGCGTGGCTATGCAAATGAACAAACTCACAACGCATCCAAGGATGGTGGCTATGTTCAAAAATTGGATAATCTTACATTAAGAATTGAAAGCCTTTTGAGTAAATTTATAATTTAGAAGTAACATAATACTCTAGAATCTGAATTAGAGTATGACAATAATTCAAGAACACATGATGAACATGGAACCTTTTCAAGAAATAAAATCATAAGGCTTTACAAGAAACTCAAACTCAATCTAGTATATGAGTAGGCTCTGATACCAATTGTTGGAACATAAATGATCCATCAAACAATGAACCGTCTCACAACTAGATTAAGAATGAGAAGAAGATGAAGAAGAAGAAGAAGACGGAAGTGTGTACCTTGTGATTCCATGATTGTTCTTAGTCTTGTTCTTGAAGAAGTAAGAAGATAGTCTTTAAAGAAGAGAGGAGTAGATCTTCTAAGTGATTGTGCCTTATTCTCTTGTCTTCTTAGATCTTTATGAAGAGTTTATAAATGAGAAAAATAACCAAATTTTTTTTCAGTCCCTTCTATGGCTGATGGAATGGCCTTTATATAGGAAGGAAATAGGCACCTCACTTAGGGACTACACCTATTCATGTATAAGAGTTTACCATTATGCCCATCATTTAATGGTAGCCTTATACTATGAAATTCTACATATTATTTTTAGTTCTATACTTTATACCATATATTATAATATTGATCATTATATTATTAAGTATTTATATGTTACATTAATCCATATTCTTACAACCATCGCCCCTCTCCCCAGGCATCTGTGTGTTTCATTCCTAGACACTCAATTTCTTTCATATTTGTTTCGCCGACTCAGAAAACTCAACCGCTTCTTCTCAATTATTGTTAGTTTGCTTGTGACCATACCTCCAACAATTAAATTGAAGACAACCGACAATCTCAATTAAATTAAAGACAGAGAACAATCTCGAAGGCAAGACCAGGACGGCTAGGACTGTATAGATTTAGTAAAGATGTCGATGATATGAACAATAACTTTATAATGAACCGGGGAGAAACTGCAGGGAGTGAAAAGGAGCGAAGCATAGGAGCCCGATTTAGAGCACGCTAAAACCCCTTTTTTTTCTCAAGAAGACTAGAAAAAATTGGATTTTCACAAGATCAAATCTTATATTTGTTATCACAAGATCAAATCTTATATTTGTTATGATTTTTTAAATTTATAATTTATTTTTTGTAATATGTACAAAAAACTATCATATTATTAATATGGGTAAATGACAAATAAGAGCATGAATTTTGGGTGTCATTTGTAGGATGAGGTTTGAAATTTTAAAACTAGCATATCAGGGCCTAAAGGTAAAAGAAACTAGCAATTAAGAGCCTTTTGACAAAATTGATAGATTTTTTCAGCTAAATCAGTATGTATCGTGCACATGTAGACTTAATTAAAAATTATTTTACTATTTAAATGGTAAAATGAATATATTAAATTTTAAAGGAATAAGAGTAAATATTTCACTAATATATAATCACTAAATTATTTTTTTTTTTGAAAAAATATTTCACTAATTTAATTTTAAATTTTTTGAAAATAATTTTACTAAACTTTTTATTTTAAAAAAAATTCAATTTATTTTTTTGAAAAAAATATTTTACTACAATAATCTAGCCTAAAATCAGAATTGCTAAAATTATATCTCCCCCTCTCTCTCTCTCTTTAGTGAACCCACTTCACCCAATCTCACACCCCTTATAAGCATAAAAAAAATGAGATATATAGTTAAATTTAAGAGTAAGTGACATGAAATTTTTTGATGAGAGAGGGGGATGTGTAAATCTTGAGATTTTAATTTCATGATAGAGTAGTATTTAATGCAATTTTTTTCTAGAAAAAATATTTCACTAATATATAATTTACTATATTAATTTATTATTCTTTTGAAAAAATATTTCACCAAATCTTTTTTTTTTAAAATTATTGAGTAATTCTTGTGAAAAATTAGTTTTTTTCAAAATGTTATAAAAAAATTAGTTTTCAAAACAGTTCATCACTCTTATAAGTTAGACTTATTGCTTTAAAACTAGTTTTTTTCTTATGTTACGAAAAAACTAGTTTTTTGCAAGATTTTGACAAAATTATTTTACTAAGTTTATTTTAAATAAATATTTTAAATAAATTTTTTAGAAATATTTAATTTAAAACATGTAAAGTGGGTTCTAATTTTTTTTTTAAAAAAATCATTTAGTGAAATATTTTTTTAAAAAAAACTGTTTAGCGAAATCAATTTTTACTAAGTATAATTTAAAACATGCGACTTGGACTCTCATTTTTTCAAAGAAAATTAATAATTACTGAAATATTTATTTAAAAACAAATTAATTTATTGAAATATTTTTTTAGAAAAATAATATTAATTTTGTAAATTATATATTAGTGAAAAATTAACTTTTAGTCGTTTAAAGTTTAAAATATTCATTTCACTCCTTAACTAGTAAAATTAATTTCAATTAAGTTCACATGTGCATTGTACATGCTTATTTAACTGATAAATCTAACATTTTCGTCAATAACCCCTTAATTGCTAGACCTACCTTTAGGCACTGATCTGCAAGTTTTAGAACTTCAGACCCTATCTACAAACAATCCCTAAAATTCAGGCCCTTATTTATCAATCTCTAAAATTCAGGCCCTTATTTATCATTTGCCTTTTGAATATAAAAAAAACAAATACCTATCCCTTGAAAATGGAAAGTGATACACTAGCAGTAGCGCTAAGGCATGTATTTACATTGACATTTTTAACACACAAATTAAGAATAAGTACGTTTGGTCGGGTCGATTTAAAAACTCTTATGCTTTATAAAAAAACTAATTTTTTTCCAATATCAATTATTGTTATATACGTGGCTTTATATTATGCACGTTACTACATGAATTTGTGTGAAATCAACCCTTCATTATGCTTTAAAAAGAAAAGGTCAACCCTACAAAAAAAGTCGTGTCCTTCAGTTATAAGGAGTAGATGCCTAGTCTCTTGCACATACATTTCCTTTTTAAAACCTAATTAAAGTCAACCCCATGTTTCTGAAAGAAAAAGTCAACCCTCCGTTAAGGACGACTCAAAATGGAAATCTTAAATCACTATTCTCTTCACTCATTCTCTCTTCTATATTATTTTAATACTCACAACACCATTATAATTTACTATTCCCTCCACTCATTCTCTCTCCTATTTTTAAATTACACTCACAACATTTACATTTACCTTTTCCTTAATTCCCGTGCCATTTCAAAAAATCCTAAGTTGGCCGGGACGGAGAGAGTATTTAAATATATCATTTATTTTTATATTTTGACCTTGATTAGAATAATACTTTCTCCATTTTAAATGAATGTTCCTTTATTTTTGTTATAAATTGAATTGACTTTTGAGTTGGTTAGTACTTCATTCATTAAAAAAATGTCACCTTTTTTTTGGTTGTTCCAGAGATTAATTTCACATTATTAACCCCAATTTTATTAAACTTTAATTTCCCAAGGCTCCCTCACCCAAATCAGTTTCTTAAAAAGGACTTATGCCGCCACATCCCCGACCAACTCCCGAATATCATCTTTGGCCTAATTCGCGCAAACCTGATCGGAAAGTGTAGGAAATCAATTTACGTTTTTCTCAAAAAGTTGAAATTATTATCGATCAATCAAGAATATATAGGTTACAATGAAAGAAAGAAAAGGAAACCTATTCAAACAGGGAAATCTATTAAAAAAATAAAAAAAAATCAAATAAACCGAGAAAAGGAAACAAATCACGATTTTCGTCGCTGGGCGGTCGCCCATTGGGCCTGGGCGATCGCCCACCAATACAGAACTTTTCACGGTTTTGACAAATCGAGCTGGGCGGTCGCCCACTTGAACAGAGCTTTCCATGGTTTTGACAAATCGAGCTGGACGGTCTCCCACTTGAGCTGGGCGGTTGCCCACCTGTACAGCAGAATCTTCACACCCTCCCTCAAGTTGAGCATGGGGATTAAGAATGCCCAACTTGCTAACAAGTAAATCAAATTGTTGCTTTTCAAGAGCTTTAGTAAAGATGTCTGCCAGCTGCGTTTTAGTAGGAACGTAGGAAGGAGAAATAAGACCATCTGAAATGGCGTCACGAACAAAGTGGCAGTCAATTTCAATATGCTTTGTCCGTTCATGAAATACGGGGTTTTTGGCGATGTCAAGGGCTGGCTGACTGTCGCAGAAGATGTTGATTGCCTTCGGATGATGTACACCAAGACTCAAAAGTAATCCCTTCAACCATTTCAATTCACAAGTAAGGGCAGCCATAGAACGGTATTCAGCCTCGGCAGACGAGCGAGACACCGTAGTTTGTTTCTTTGTCTTCCAAGATATAGGGGAGTGACCAAGAAATACAAGCCATCTAGAGAGAGAGCGTCGAGTAATAGGGCAAGCGGCCCAATCTGAATCACACCATCCTTGTAGTGTGAGTTCACTATCAGCACGTAGGAGGATACCTTGACCAGGTGTGCTTTTGAGATAACGAACAACGCACAGTGCTGCATCCCAATGATCCTTGCGAGGTTCCTTCACAAATTGGGACAGAATGTGAACCGAGTATGCCAAATCTGGACGAGTGACTGCTAAGTAAATGAGACGACCAACCAATCGTCTATAACGTTCTGGATCATCCAGAAGATCACTGGTGGTAAGACCGAGTTTATGATTCGGTTCAATAGGAAAGCCAGATGGCTTAGCTCCCAAAAGCCCAACCTCAGATATAATATCCAAGGTATACTTGCGTTGGCACAAAAAGAGGCCAGAAGAGCTACGAGCAACTTCAATACCCAAAAAATACTTCAAGGAGCCAAGTTCCTTCATCTTGAAACATTCACTTAGATACTTTTTGAAAGACTGTAAGGCAGCGAAATCGTTTCCAGCTATAATGAGATCGTCAAAATACACAAGAATGTTCACATGAATCTTACCTTTGGTGAATGTGAACAAGGAATAATCAGAATAAGACTGCAAGAACCCATAATGTTTCAAGGAAGCCACAAGCTTAGCGAACCAACAACGCGGGGCTTGTTTCAGGCCATAAAGGGATTTGCGAAGACGGAAAACCATATTAGGGTGATTGGAATGAAAACCAGGAGGAGGTTTCATGTAGAGCTCTTCTTGAAGATCACCATGCAGGAAAGCATTATGCACGTCCATCTGATGCAGTTCCCAATTCTTTGAGGCAGCAATGGCAAGAAAGGCTCGAACGGTGACCATCTTGGCCACAGGAGCAAAAGTTTCCGTGTAGTCAATCTCTTCTTTTTTATGATTGCCAAGGACCACCAAACGAGATTTGAGTCGTTCAACTGTGCCATCAGATTTGTACTTAATTCGATAGACCCACTAGCTACCAAGAGCATGCGTACCATGCAGTAGAGGACCATAGTTCATGTGCCATTATCTTCCAAGGCACGAATTTCAGCCTGCATGGATTCCTTCCATCCATCTTGTGACATAGCCTCACGGAAAGTCCTAGGCTCTTTAGCCAAGGTAATAGCTGCAAGGAAGTTACGATATTTCACAGAAAAACTGTCACAATTTATATAGTGAGCTATAGGATAAGGGGTACCTGAGGAGCCGACAGGAGTGGAGTGTTCGGGGGATGGACTAGCAGAAGTAACAGTAGCAGCAATATAGTCCCGAAGTAGAACGGAGGGTACTTTCGTACGCATGCCCCTCCCTAAAGCCTCTTGCTCGGAAGGAGAGGTGTCTGTCGTAGGAGCAGAAGAGATCTCTGTGGGAGCAATATCTGCAGAAACTGTAGTCACGGGATCAGGTACATCTGTAGGAGCTACTATCAAAGGTTCTGAAACAACATCTGACATGTCCGGATAATCAAGAAAAGCAAAATCAGCCTCTTGGTTAACAATCTCCACAGAATCCGGGGAATGAGGCACCGACGACAAATCACTGTAAGGAAAATTGTTCTCAAAAAATTTTACATCCCAGGAGACAAAAAATTTCTTTGTCTCTAGATCGAACAACTTCCACCCCTTTTTGCCAAGAGGATAGCCCAATAAAAAAAAAATTCGGCTACGACTAGCAAACTTATCTCCTTTCGCTTTCTGATTATGAGCATAACACAAGGAACCAAAAATCCAAAGAGAGTCAAAGAAAGATAATTTTCCGAACAAAACCTCATAGGGAGTCTTATTGCCTAAGAGGGGAGTGGGAGTCCGGTTAATCAAGTTAGCAGCAGTAAGAACTGCTTCTCCCCAAAAGAAAATTGATAAATGAGCCTGAAATCTAAGAGCTCTAGCAACATTCAGAATGTGACGATGTTTCCGCTCGACTCGACCATTTTGTTAGGAGGGTACCAACACAAGATGTTTGAAAAGTGATGCCAGTGGAGAAGAAATAATCAAGCATGCAATTAAATTCAGTCCCATTATCAGATTGAAAAACCTTAATTTTTTGAGAAAACTGACGTTCAACCATTGCAATAAAAGCCATAAACATACGAAAAACTTCGATTTTATCGACCAACAAATAAACCCAAATAGCTCGGGAAAAATCATCTACTAAAGTTAAAAAATACCGTGCACCACAAGAGGAAGAATGAGTGTATGCACCCCACAAATCACAATGAACTTTCTCAAAAATTCTGGTGGACTTGTGATCAGTAACAGGAAAACTATCTCTAGACTGTTTAGCCCGAAAACAAGTATCACAAGGTTTAGGTAAACCGCGTAATTACTACCCGCGGAAGAAGCTTTACCACATTTTTGGATGGGTGCCCCAAGCGATTATGCCACAGTTCTAACAAAGAAGGCGATCCGGTAACAGAAATACTAAAAGCAGAAGGTGTGCCGATAGTAGAGTCCATCCCGCCTAACGCCCACTCCAATCAGGTTCCTCGACAAGTCCTGTATAGCACACATAGAGTAGTTAAATTGGACGGTGCAATGAATATCGTCAGAAAGTTGAGAAACTGAAATTAAGTTGCAGCTTAAGTTTGGAATAAACAGAACATGAGATAGGGTAATTGTGTCTGTCAGACGAATGAATCCCACTGTATGTGCCAACACCGAAGACCCATTAGGTAAACCGACTGGACATGCCGGTATAGTCTGAGGATTAAGGAGACACAAGGCGTTTTCAGTTACATGATTTGAAGCACCTGTATCAATAATCCATGAAGATGCATCAAACTTACCATGGAGGCGATTATTTAAGATTTGAAAATTACCGACGAGGCTTGCCAAAGCCTGACATCGCTCAACTGTGAACGATGAAGATGAAGCAGCAGAAGGAGTAATAAATTTGTCTGGCCTATCTTGAGGATTTAGGTAAAAGGGAGAATTATATTTGATTTTAGGAGGATTATCGATGACAACATCGTTCCCCGCCATGGATTTAGACTTTTGTATGATGCCGCTCTGATACCATGTAGGAAATCAATTTAGGTTTTTCCCAAAAAGTTGAAATTGTTATTGATCAATCAAGAATATATAGGTTACAATGAAAGGAAGAAAAGGAAACCTATTCAAACCGGGAAATCTATTAAAAAAATAAAACTAAAATCAAATAAACCGAGAAAAGGAAACAAATCACGTCAGATTTTCGTCGCTGGGCGGTCACCCATTGGGCCTGGGCGGTCGCCCACCCGTACAGATCTTTCCACGGTTTTGACAAATCGAGCTGGGCGGTCGCCCACTTGAGCTGGGTGGTCGCCCACTTGAACAGAGCTTTTCACGGTTTTGACAAATTGATCTGGGCGGTCGTCCACCTGTACAGCAGAATCTTCACAGAAAGCTAATGAATTTGAAAAATAAACTAGCCAGACGTTAGACGTTTCAATCAGCAACCAACTCTCCGTTAACTGCACCTCTGTCCGTCCTAATCAATTTCGGTAACCAGATGTGCATCTTTCCGGCTTGCTTTCCGCCGCATCTTCCTATGGTGTAGATGCGGTCGAATATAAACTAGTTATCGAGCGATCTGAGTTCGCAATGAAACAAGACATCAAGCCACATACCCTGACATTCATTCACGCATCTCCGACATGACAACAGTGTTGTCTCTAGCGCCTTCTCCACTTAATCTGCTACACAAATTCCCAGTATCATTTCTCCCTTACACCTGACAGTCTTACACTCATCAAACTCGCAACAAAGTACTCTTTTTGTTATTATTTTTTGTTTAAGATTGATGGATTTTGTAAGGATTCGAAAGTGTATTTGCATGTTGGAAAATTGATGAATTTTGTGAGGATTTGAAAGTGTATTTGCATAATTGATGGTTAGGATGTAGGCCACGAATTATTGTGTTGTTTTTTGTTCATTTGATCTCATAGTGTTGTTATTGGCTAAATTTGTAAAAAAATTATTCCTATTCTTCTATTTTTTAGTTTTTTTCTTGCACTTGCATGCAATACGTTTTGGTTAAAAAATGGGCATGATAATTAATCTATTAAAACTAAAATCGGTTTTAGCTTAGTTATTGAACATACCAAAAGTAGCGAGTTGGTCCAAGCGAGTAAGGCCCAGTCTTCAAGGATTTATTATCTTGACATGGCCTGTGGGCTAGGCCCAATCAATACATGGCCCAAGGCCCATCTCATGTACCAGTCGACTAAGTTCATCGTCCGACTTATCAGGTCCCGACTTAGCTTAGTCCGACCTGAGGATCCGAGTTCTAATACGGGTACGAACCATGCTCTACCCGTCAGTCAGGTCGACCATTCCACAAATGGCGACCTCGACCTAATCACCAAGTGTCGACCTAACAGATTGGACGCATATGAGTCAACCTTTCCATAACCGGTTCCCTACAAATCAGGAGCCGTTACCAGACACGTTCACATTATTTGTAACTGTCCCTAAAATCTCGGAGCTCATGTAGCACCACCAAAAATACAACAGTCAACACCTATAAATACATCATCACTACCAACGGTGCAAAGGTAACTGCCATTTTGTTATCTGAATTCATTATTCAATACATTTTGAGCTATATTCAACTGTAATCTTACTCTCACGCCCGAGGGTCTAAGCCGGAGACACATCCGGCTAGTCGTGGGTTCTTGTTTTCAGGTCAGAAGCCAGGTGATTAGTCCTGCCACGTGGAGGATTATTGATAAGCACAATTCCTGCAAAGATCGGGCTTTGGTTCCATTTGTTTGAACTGTGCTTTAGCTTGACCTCGAAAATTTCATCAACCTACAACAATGGTAACCCCAGATGGGCATGTGACAGAAGCTTCTGATGAACTCAATGAGGTGAATGCCAACACCAACGCGGATCTCAACACCAATGCTGAAAACGCAAATCTACCTCCTCCCCCACCAAATCGTCCTCGTGGTAGAGCAACACGCTCTACCAAGGTTTGCTGATGGCAAGGGGATTGCCGATACAAGAAGGGGGAAAAGACACATGGAGGGACAAGGAGCTCCACCTCCCTAAGCGTCCAACCGCTCATGTGAATGTTGGAAATAGGCAGTCCCTCATCCAACCCATCGAGCAGAAGGAAATGTTATCGAGCGAGCCTGCATTCGGCCGAGCTACGGCTATAGAGGAGGCCGAGAAGGCGGATATGAGATCGTAGAGGGTGGCTCCCTCTCAAATCTCCAACAGCAAGGCCAGAGTGCTAGGCCTAATGAAGGTGTGGGACAGAACGGCGAAGACAGGATAGTTCAACGACCTCCAACTCTTATTCATGTGCCGAGTAATGACTTAAGGGCTAGCCTCACCAGGAATAGGGAACAGGAAGCTCAATCGGATTTGAGGACACACTTAGAGGCCAATAGAAGCCGACGTGGTTCACCTGCCAGGACACAAAGGTCTCAATCTCATAGGGACAGGAATGGGCGCAGGTCGCCCATAAGAGAAGAAAGGCGCAGGTCGCCACTTGGAGATAATAGGCGCAGGTCGCCATCCAGGGATGAGAGGCGCAGGTCGCCCCAAAGGAATGACAGGCATAGGTCTCCAGTTCGATCATAAAGGGCTCATTCTCATCGAGACAGGAGGAGTAGGCAGGTAACTCCCCCAAGGAGTGAAGGTCAAAGGTCGAATGCCGTACCCCCTGCAGGAGATGACAGACCCGACGATAGGGAATGGCTGATGATGAAGAAGAGGTTCGAACAATGGGAGGAGGAGAAGAAAAAGGACATTGGAAAGGTTGAACGAATCGACTTTGCTCTTCAACCTTTGTCCAAGGAACTGAGAGACAGTCGACCTCCTGCTGGATTTAGGTTGCCCCTTCTAGAGAAGTATTCAGGGTCAACCAACGCAAAAAGTCATATAGCACATCTGGAAGCCACAATGTGCTTTGTCGCCAATGAGGACGACAATATGTGTAAAGCTCTTATAAGCACACTCACCGGGGCAAATTTCCTAACCTGGTTCAATGGTTTGGCAGCTGGTAGCATCTCCACCTGGACGTGTTTCAGGACAAAGTTCCTAGATCGCTTCTCGACTGCTGGAGCTCGAAAGGTGACAGTTACTGATCTAAGTAACTTGGTGCAAGCTAAAAATGAAAGCTCAATGAGCTACTTCACCAAGTTCAAGGAGATGGTGGATAAGATCGAGGAAGATCTCACTGACAGGGAAGTTATCAACTGCTTCAGGAATGGTATTTCCTCGGCAGACATGGATTATGAACTCACAGTTCGTACAGTCACTACTCGGCAGGAGTTGTTCGAGAAAGTTTATAACGTCGCACTGGCCGAGGAGAGGAAGGAAAAGATAAATGGGAAAAGCCCCAAGGTGGAGGTTGCTGATGACAAGAAGGACTCCAACAAGAATGGAGGAAACAATAAAAATGGAAAGAACAGGACTAGGGAGACAGAGAAGGTGCCCGAAGCTTTCACTCCCTTAACGGTGAGTCGAACTGAAATCATGAATGCAAATGAAGCCGGCCCCACCTCGCCCCTAATGAACCTGTGCAACAAGTTCGCACGGGACAATGCAAGTACCGTGATTATCACAAAGACACGTGTCACCTCACAGAGGATTGCTTGGGATTGAAGCGTATCATCCAGAGAATGGTCGACCAGGGAAGGCTCGATGCATATGTTAAAAGGCCTCAAGCTGGTGGGGGCGAGCAACCAGCAGGTGGACAGCAGGGACCAAGGCAACCTAGGTTGAACTTGGGAGTCATCACAGAGCAAGCCAGCAACACGGCCATCAAACACAAAATTTTTCAGCTCAATAAAGCCCCACATGTGCCTCCAAGGAGAGATGTCAGAGATGATGTGATCAGCTTCTACCCCCATGAGTTGGCAACCAATATGGCGGCTAGGGAGCAAGTTCTCGTCATCCCAGGTCTCATAGACGGATGTACGACGAGCAGACTCCTGGTCGACACGGGGGCCTGTAAAGATATTTTGTTCTACAAGACCTTCCTGGAGATGGGTCTTAATGACGAGCAGCTGGAAAGATATGATGGCAGGTTGGAGGGTTTCACCAACCATCGAGTTGACTCCAAAGGACGGATTGAGCTTGACGTCGACCTTGGCCAGCACCCCCACAGGGTAGTATCGAAGGTACAATTTATTGTGATAGATGTGAACAGTGATTACGCTGCTATACTTGGTATTCCAGGTCAGGTCGCGCTTGGAATGGTGGCATCAATCCCCCACCAACGAGTCAAGTTCCCTACACCTGCTGGAGTGGGTTGTGTGCAAGGCACAGCTCGAGCCTACCTGGATCATGTTCTCAGAGAAAGAAAGAAAAGGGAGTTAGAAATTGAGGCTACATATGGTTACTTAAGCCGTCCTGGCCAGGCCACCAAAACTACCCGACCGTCAACAATCACCAATGTGGAAGAGTCGACCTATCGCTCAAATGACGAGGTCATGCTTGAGTCGACACTTCACTCTGAAACCACAGCGGTCGATCCAGATGTAGTTATGGTCGACCAAGTCCTCATAGGCAACCTATGCCTCCAGATCGACAATAACTCGGGGGCCACCACCACCAGCGAGGTTGCAGATAAGCTGGATGATATGATAGCTGAGGAAGCTCCACACCTGGGGCTGAGGAGAGACAAAGAGTTAGGGAGATCATCATTGAGACTCGCAGCCGAGATGGTCCGAGCCGGAGGCTGTGGACGAGCTAGAATCAGTAGTCACCAACCCTTCCTACCCCGACCAAAAAATTCAGATTGGGAAACAATTGTCAGCTGAAGAAAGGATGGAAATCATCGAACTACTCAAGGGGAGCAATGATGTCTTTGCGTGGAGAGTAGAAGACATGAAGGGAATCAAGGAAGAGGTCGCCGTTCACAGGCTTGAAGTCAACCCGACCATAAAGCCTAGACCCCAAAAATTGAGAAGCTTCGCTCGAGATAAGGAAGAGGCCATAAAAGCTGAGGTACAAAAACTTTTGAGTGCAGGTATTATTAAGGAGGCCACTCATACAACGTGGTTGGCCAATGTGGTCATGGTGAAGAAATCAAATGGCAAATGGCGGATGTGTGTCGACTTCACCACTCTAAATCTTGCTTGCCCGAAGGACAGCTACCCCCTTCCTAGAATTGACAAACTAGTTGATTCCATTGCTGGTCACTCCACCCTCAACTTCCTCGACGCTTACTCAGGGTACCACCAGATTAAGATGCATGAGGACGACATAGTCAAGACGGCATTTCAGGCGGCTGGAGGCATCTACTGCTACAACATGATGCCATTCGGATTGAAGAATGCAGGTGCGACTTATCAAAGAATGGTGAACAAGGTCTTTGCCTCACAAATTGGACGAAATATGGAGGCTTACGTCGACGATATGGTCATCAAAACTAAGACCGGACGTCACGTAGTCGACCTAAAAGAAACATTCGCCAATCTGCGAGCAAACGACATGAAACTCAATCCCAGCAAGTGCGTCTTTGGAGTAGCAGCTGGAAAGTTCCTTGGATTCATGGTGTCCCAGAGAGGTATAGAAGCTAACCCGGAAAAGATCAAGGCTCTAGTCGAGATGAAGGAGCCTACAAGTATAAAGGAGATGCAGCGACTCAATGGCAGGGTGGCAGCCCTAGGTCGCTTTATATCCAAGTCGGCTGAAAGGTCTCTCCCCTTCTTCAAATCATTGAGGGGGACGAAAAACTTTGAGTGGACGGCCGAATGTCATTCGTCGTTCCAACAACTCAAAGAATACCTTGCTACTCCTCCACTATTGAGCAGCCCGACCACTGGTGAGACCTTGTTTGTATATCTGTCCGTGGGAGACAAGTCGGTGGCAGCAGTCTTGATAAGAGAAGAGAAAGGACTTCAAAAGCCAGTTTACTATGTCAGCAAGGCCCTATCAGACGTAGAGGGTAGAAACTACAACGCTGAGAAGGTCGCTTATGCCTTAGTCGTAGCTTCAAGGAAGCTGTGAGCTTATTTTTTGGCTCACCCAATAGTGGTACTTACGAATGCCCCTCTAAGGAAAATTCTTCATAAGCCAGAAAGTTCAGGTCGTTTACTCAACTGGTCAATTGCCCTCACGGAATTCAACATCGAGTATCGACCTCGAAAAGCATTGAAAGCTCAGGCATTAGTAGACTTCTTGGTCGAACTGACGTTCACCAAGGAAGACAGCGAAATGCGGGCTCAGAAAGAGAAAATCAAAGGAAAAGAGCCAGAGTCTCAGGTCGCCACTCACCTACCCGACGATTGTTGGAAGGTCTACTCAGATGGGTCAGCGACCAAGAACGTCAGTGGAGCTGGGATAGTGCTGATTGAACCACAATCTGGGACGGTGTATGAAGAGTCACTAAGGTTCAAGTTTGATGCTTCCAACAACCAGACTGAATACGAAGCCCTAGTAGCATCCATAGAGTATGCCAAGTGCTTTGGAGAGACTAAAATCATGGCTTATTGTGACTCCCAACTGGTAGTCAACCAGGTCAGAGGCGAGTACGAGGTACTTAGTTCCACTCTGATCAGATACTGCGACCTGGTAAAGGAACTGATAAAGGATTTGGAATTCTGGGAGATTCAGAGGATTGGACGGGAGGACAACGAGCTAGCCGACCTCCTCTCGAAATTAGCCACTTCAGATGAGCCACATGAAGAGCCCATCTCTTTCCTCGAAAATCCAGCTTATGAGAGGATAAAAATTCAGTGTGTAGAGGACGATTCAAGAAATTGGGTTTATGAGAAGTGTTGGATCGAAGAAATGAAGGGGTACCTAGAAAGTGGCGAGCTGCCTGATGACGAGATGAAAGCTCGAGCTATCAAAAAGAAAGCTCCGAGGTACGTCATTCAAGGAGGCGATCTGTTCAGAAGATCCTACACTCGACCATTGCTAAAGTGCATCCACCCTCAAGAGGTAGCCCTATTGATACATGAGGTACACAGTGGAATTTGTGGTGGACACCCGGGGGCCAGGACTCTAGCCGACAAGTTAATCACTTTGGAGTATTACTGGCCACACATGAGAGTTGACACTCATAACTTTGTTCAGCAGTGTGATCAATGCCAAAGGTTTGCCAACCTACCTCATGTGCCAACAACGGAGCAAACTCCTATGATCACTGCTTGGCCATTTGACATGTGGGGTGTCGACTTGATTGGACCCTTCCCTCCCGCCCGGGGAAACTGCAAGTATGTAATCGTCGCCATTGACTATTTCACCAAGTGGGTTGAGGCCAAGCCATTAGCTCGCATCACAGAGGAAAACGCCATCAACTTCATTCATGATTTCATTTGGTGTCAATTTGGTTTTCCTCGAGCAATAGTATCTGACAACGGCCTGCAGTTCTCCAGAGCCTTCGAAACAGAGATTAATCGGGTAGGTATCAATCATTGGCAATCTTCTGTCGCCTATCCTCAAGGAAATGGGCAAGCCAAGGCCGAATAAACCGGTTCTCGTCTCGCACTCAAGACAGTCTCGTAGGTCGACGCAACAACCGGTTGGACGAACTCCCCGCTCTTTCGGGGCGCTCGCACAACCACTGGGGCCTACTGGGAAACCCCATTCGCTCTCACATATGGATCAGAGGCCACGGCACCCGCCGAGCTCGCATTTCCTACTGCTAGAGTAACATTCTTCGACTGTGAGCAACAACATAAATACATTGATCGACCTGGATTTAGTCGACGAGAAGCGAGATACTGCTTACATGCGAATGGCCAACTACAAGCAAAGAACCAAGAGTTACCACGACAAGAAAGTGAAAACAAGGTCGTTCCAAGTGGGTGACTACGTACTAAGGAAGATCGAGGCAACAGGAAGGAGAACCCAACAGAATAAGCTATCTCCTAACTGGGAAGGTCCCTATGTGGTTACTCGAGTCGTCAAGGAAGGAACTTACATGATAGCCCATCCAGATGGTGAAGAGTTGAAGCATCCATGGCACGCTTCTCACCTCATCAAGTACTACTTCTGAAAGTTCAGGTCTACTACTCAGATCAGGGTTGAGGCAATCCCCAAGATTGAAATTTATCATAGTTCTAGCTTTCCATTGATGTAAACGTTTCCCTACTTCAATAAAAAGCGCAGTTTATTCGACCAAACATTTTGTTGCAATTAACCCCAACAAGCTCGACTCTTAGTCAGCTTCGTTCTAACGAGCTCGATTCTTAATCAGCTCCATTCCATTAACAAAGCTCGACTCTTAGTCGGCTTAATTTTAGCAAGCTCGATTCTCAATCAGCTTTGTTTATTTAACAAGTCCGACTCTTAGTCGACTTCGTTCTAACAAACTCGACTCTTAGTCAGTCTGTTCTAACTAGCTCGATTCTCAATCAGCTTTACCCCTAAAAACAAGTCCGACCCAGGATCGACTTCGTTCTAATAAGCTTGATCCTTGGTCAGCTTTAATGGTTTGAACAAGTTCGACTCATAGTCAATCTCGTTCACAAAAAGTTACTCAAGTCTGAGGTCGACTAAATCAATAAAGATCAAGTCGATCCTAGGCTTAAGTTGACTTATTCATCCTATAAAATCTAGCTCGACACCTACATGTAAATATCAAAAGCATACAATAAATGGAGGTCAGCTACGATTAGATATAAATAAGTCTCCCAAAGGCGGGCCAAGACTTATACAAAACAAAAAGTTATGATGTTTCATGCCTCCCAAAAACAGGGCCAAGGCATTTAAATATCTAATAAAACAAAAAGCAAAAAGTGTTTTGGGGCTTGTTCCATTACATGAAGTTCATTTCAATTCAAACAGCGTGGTCCGGGGCATTGGAGTCGTCATTGGCAGCTCGTTCCTCATTGATAGGTCCATGTTGCTGAGGGCTCAAGGGTTTACCCGACTCGGAGAAAACATGGTGATCGAACTCACCCTCTACCTCCATCTCCTCTCTATCCTCTGAATCCTCGAGCTCCTGCAAGGCCATATCAAAGGTCCTAGGAGCCAGCGCTGGAGCCACCCAAGGCTCACAATGTTCTTCTTGGTCTTCTTGAGCGATGTGGGCTAAATCATCGTCATTATAAGGCACCAATGAGTGACCTCCTCTAGCTACCATGTCGTACTGGGGGGCATAAGCCCATCGAGCTAGCTGCTCCAAAGAAACATCAGAATCAGGGTCGACTAAAGCCCGACGGGCCATATGACGCTTACCCAGCTCTAAGAAGCCCCTAGCTTTGGCAATAATGGCATCGAAGTACTCATCTCCGTCCTTAAACTTTTCAACGGCATCCTTAGCAGCAGCAGTAACAGCGGCCTGAAGGTCTTCTTGCCATTTCCCCCGTTCAAGTCGACGCTCTTCCTGCAGCTCGACTAAGAAGGTGTCCTTCTCCTTCAGAAGCTTCGAAACTGTTGCGCCCGTCCGAGTTTTCTCCAGCTCCTTCTTCTCAGCATCCTTCTCTACCTCCACCTCCTTTAGCTTGGACTCTGCAGCTTAAAGATCGGCCAAGGCTTTCTTCTTCACCATCTCCATGGCATCAAATGAGTTATCCAAGTTGTTATACTTTTCTCTTAGCTCTGATAGTTCTTGTGACTTCTTGGACAAGTCCTTAAGAGCCTGCCTCTCCCTCTCAATGGAGGCCCTCCAAGAGCTTTTAGCTTGCTCGACCATGGTAAGATTCTACATTCATGGAAATCAGAGAAGGGTTAGCTCGGAGATCAAACTAACAAACTAAAGGAACAAGCGACAAGGCAAAAAGGAAAAATAAAGGATTACCTTGCAGTGCGCCATCCCAGAGCGAGCTGAGAATTCCTCGGGGGTAATCCCCTTATCAGCAAAGTGGGCTAGGAGGTCGACATCAATGGCCCTCCTAACCACAACCTGGCCCAGACTCATATCTGGATAGCGTCGACTCAAGCTGTTAACCCCAATGAGAGGGGGCACGTCACTCAGCCTCCTCATTTGGTCCTCTAGAGATTCTTGGATGGGGGGAGAAGAGGCTGGTGGAGACAGTTGGCTTGAGGAAACGGACTTTCCCTTCTCAGTTCTTGACCTTTTCCTAGAGTTCAAGGGCAGGTCATCTTCATCCACCATCTCATCATCTTCATCAATATGTACAACCTCCAGAGGTCTAGCTTCGACTGTACCCGCACCAGAAGTCGTAGCGTTAGCATCAGAAGTTGGGTCGGAGCTCAAGCTGGGCTTATTGGACCTGTTGGAGTCATTACCATCTTCAGCCGCGTCCCTAGTGTGGCTGCTACTTCCCAAGGGGTCCTCAGATTCAACCCCCTCCATGGGAATCATTCCAGCATTATCCTTGGATAGCAGGTCATTCCTCCTCGCAGCATCTCTTTCTCTGTTAGCTCGAGCGTTGGCGCACTACGGGCTTTTCTCGGCTTTCTTCCCGTCTCGATACCACCAATATACGACCCATATTTGCCTCTTGCTCAGGGGTCGAATCGCACAAAAATCAAGGTAACAGTACTCATTAGTTCGAACCAAACCACCATATGCGAGCTACAATTTCTATGTATGAGTTCGACATACGCGAGCTAACCCATCTAGATGCGAGTTAAGCAATTAACGAGCTAAAGGTTGCATACACAATTCAAAGTGTTCTCTACCTACAAGCCACGAGCTAACCATGGAAAAGCAAAGTGTTCTACATGTAATGTTCTACATACGAGCTATAGTTCTATGTACGAGCAAGTCATATATGAATCACAAGATCTAGCACATAAGTATCACAACCAAGTCAAACTATTCATACATGCAAAATTAACAGATAAAGGGCGAGTAAAGAAAGACAGAACAAGGATATCTTACCACCAAAGATGCTCCCCATTCTCTTTGCAATAGTTGGCCTTTTTTACAACGTTGCACTTGTCCTCGAACTTAGCCAACGCGTGGGTAACCTGGGCCGGGATATATTGTGCTCCCTACCAACGGCCACCAAGGGTTGCACTTCCCCCTCTCCAGCCATCATCCCGGCTTGGATGAAGTTATATTTGGTGGTGAGCAAACTCTCCCAACTAAAAGAACCCTTGTCAGCTAGTCGACACAACTTCTTATATAATTCAAAGTGCCAGAGTGGCTCCCAATAGTTACTCTCATCTAAGGGCTCTGTATCCTCAGTCGGCAAAGGAAATTCCCATCCTAACCTACTCTCTACTACAACCACATGCGTGTTCCAAACCACTATGCTTGCCGGGAAGGTTCGTGAAAAGCTTACGGGAATCGGGTTTAGGGGTACCGACGGTCATCTCCTCTCCGCCGTACTTCGATACGTAAGAATTCCTTGAACACCCTCATACAAGGTTCATATCCTAAAAACCTACATACCATAGCAAAGCATACTAAAACCCTACAGGTGTTGGCTCCGAGCTGAAGGGGTAGGGCATTAGCACACTCCAAAAACTTATTGATAAAAGGGTCGAGTGGCAACCTAAGGCCAGCCACAAATTGGCCATAGAAGAAAGCTACCCTAGTGGCATCCTTGGCAAAGGTCGACTTAAAATGATCCATGAAATCCTTCTTGCTATAGATTGTCACTCTGTAATCCTCCTTACTCACCTCGCAGAAGTCATAAATCACACTATACCTAGAGGGTAAGTTTTTCTTTCCCCGCAATGGCCCTTGAGGGATGTAGCCTCTCTCATTCTTCCCGGGCACCACAGAGGACCCAAAAGCATCCACTATCCGAGGACTTGAAGAGGTTGAAGCCGTGTTCCCCTCCAAAGTTGCCATATCTGTACAAGAAGAAGGAGAAACAGGGGAGTCAGACCTATGATCATGTTCGGGAGTCCTGTCTAGGGGCAACCTACATAAGGGCGACCTAGACTCCCCCGGGAAACCTTTCCTATCCCTAAGGAATGACGGTTTATGGACATCCCTAACATAAAACAGGGCAATGTGATCGAGTAATTCATGGAAAAGATGAAAAGAGACAACATTTGAATCGTCAATTGTCAGTTCACCTACACCCATTCCTAGGGGTAACCCTATCTCGCTAAAGTTCAGTCCCCACCTGGTCAAAATAGAGGCACACTCGTTCAAGGTCATCTCTCTCCACTCACCGTTTATGTGCTTACATACACGACGATTAACAGTACAGTACCCGTACCAAGCTCCTGGTTCACTACTGAAGGTCCTAGCCATGGCGGAAACCAAAACAAAGCAGAAATTAAAGCCCTAATGCAAGTATACGAGAGAAATACCTCAATTGATCACAAAAAGGGAAGTTGTTGCCAAAGACGAAAGCTCGGATTAAATCCTAATGTTGCTCCGTAATTATCGCCAACAGGGTATGAGAGCTTGAAGACGGTAAAAGTTCTAAACGGGGAAGGATTCTGTTATTTGTATTTTCCGAAATTGGAAAAGGAAAGGGAAAATTCAAAAATTAATTTCCATATTAATTGGGAAAACAGTTCCCAAGACGGATTATCAAACGTCTAATTGTAATCATTATGGCAAAAACGACGCTCCTTCATCTCTGGCCATTCATCGTCGACGTCCAGGATTGTGCCACGTCACCTTGGGTCGACTAAACCTCAGAACGAGTAGAGACCTTCGAGTAACAGCAATTGCCATCAAAAAACTTCCTTAACTTCCTAGTCGACAAAGTTAACTCGAAAGTTGGGGGCCACTGAACATACCAAAAGTAGCGAGTTGGTCCAAGCGAGTAAGGCCCAGTCTTCAAGGATTTATTATCTTGACATGTCCTGTGGGCTAAGCCCAATCAATACATGGCCCAAGGCCCATCTCATGTACCAGTCGACTAAGTTCATCGTCCGACTTATCAGGTCCCGACTTAGCTTAGTCCGACCTGAGGATCCGGGTTCTAATACGGGTACGAACCATGCTCTACCCGCCAGTCAGGTCGACCATTCCACAAATGGCGACCTCGACCTAATCACCAAGTGTCGACCTAACAGATTGGACGCATATGAGTCAACCTTTCCATAACCGGTTCCCTACAAATCAGGAGCCGTTACCAGACACGTTCACATTATTTGTAACTGTCCCTAAAATCTCGGAGCTCATGTAGCATCACCAAAAATACAACAGGCAACACCTATAAATACATCATCACTATCAACGGTGCAAAGGTAACTGCCATTTTGTTATCTGAATTCATTATTCAATACATTTTGAGCTATATTCAACTGTAATCTTACTCTCACGCTCGAGGGTCTAAGCCGGAGACACATCCGGCTAGTCGTGAGTTCTTGTTTTCAGGTCAGAAGCCAGGTGATTAGTCCTGTCACGTGGAGGATTATTGATAAGCACAATTCCTGCAGCATCAGTTATCATAGTTAATTTTAATATAATATTAGATCTTTTTTTTTTGGGGGGGGGGTTAAAAATGTGAAATAATATATTAAAAATATATGTCTTATACTTGAACCATACGATTAAATTGAATCAAATAGTTAAGACATGAGAGTCAATTTTTATAAAATATTAGAGTTTTTCATTTTATTTAAAATATGAAAAATGTGACAAATAATGACTCTTTATGATTTAGGGTTTATATATCAATTATAAATTATAAGAGCGGACGAGAATTCGGCCAAAATTGAGAAAGAGCATGCATCATTCAACCGTGGGGTATTCATGTGTTTGAAATGTCAGAAGGATTTTCGTGGAATTTTAACAATGTATAGTCCTTTTATGACAATGTGCTTAGGCTGAAGGGCCCTTAGGGAAAGTGGCCCTTTTATTAAGAAAATTTCATTCCGTCAAACTGGCCATTTCAAACCTTAAAGTGACAAATTGAAAATTTGAAATGTTAAAGACCCTATTTTGAGTACATGAGACTGCTAAAGGAAAATTGGCTCCAACCCTCTATGCTACGATTTTAATTCAGTCATATACCTGAGCTTGTTTCTTGTATGATTGATTGACTCAAAACATTTGTGGATTTCACCGACGTCAATACATCTCAACCGTCGAGCATAAGGATAAGTTGATGTGGCGTGATCTTGATGGTCGGGTGGAACATTTGGCGACAACAATAGCAGCTGCCAAATTAGACCATGTTTTGTCATTTTACCTTTCTAATTGTAAGTTCACCAATTTTTCCTCTCAACACTTTTTTCTCCCTTCTTCCTCCAACTTTCTTCTTCGTGTCACCATCGCCCCTCTCCCCACCTTTATGCTTTCCTCCTCCTCACCGCCTATCCATCTTTCTCCGCCCCCATTGCCCACTCTTCTTCCTTTTCCTCGACCCCTCCATATCCTCCCTCGAATCTGGCCCCCTCCACCTTCTCCTAAACGTAAATGCCCTTTTTTTTTCCAGATTCAACACCTTCACTCAACCACATCCCCTACCTCCTCGGAAATAACAATGATTAACTAATATTCACCCTCCTCTTTTAAAAAAAAATAAAAAATTCTAACCACGTAATCTCAATTCTATCCGACATGGGTCATTGAACTTAATAATCCTACGACGGAGAGACTTAGTTTTTCTTTTCTTTTTCTAATGCTTTAATATATTGTACGATATAATATAATGAATTAAAATGTGTGGTGGTGAAGTCAATAGAAAGGGGGTGAAAGTATAAGATCTCAATTAAAACACTCTAAAATTGACTTTAACAATTAATCAAATAAAATGAGAAAATAAAAGTTTTATTCTCCTCAATATGCCTATAAAATCCCCCCAAATGACCTACTTAAATACTACAAGAGTCCATACCCCTCTCTGGCCCTCTCTAATAATCAGCCACTCCTTCCCTCCCCCTCTCTTTCTCTCTCTGAGAGCCACCAAAACTGACTACCGAAATTTCGTCGGCTAGCCCTGGTATGTAATTTGCGCCTTTTTTTTTTCCTCTTCTTGAATTTTATCTTCAATCGTCTGCAATTCGATTTATATTTCCTGTGGCTCCATGATTTCGTCTTCCATTTCGTCTGTAGCCTGTAATCACTAGTTGAATGTGATGCTTTTTGTTGTTCGTGGATTGAATTTTTACAGATTGGAAATTTAATGGCTATTTTTTTGCATCGATTATCGTTTTGTTTCCTGTTCTAATAGTGTAAATTTGAATTTTTTTTGGTTATTCATTTTTGGGACGGAGGGAGTAGTATCAAGTATGTGTTAGTATCTCTTTTGAAATGTTATAATCTGACTGTATTTTCAAGAAAAAATTCAATTTATTATGAAAGGGATTTTTACAATCTAGTACTTCATTGTTATTTTCGGGAAAATATAGAAATATACCTCCATACTTAGGTTGAGGATGCAGATCCCCTATACAAGTTAATTGCTATTTATGCCCCTGTACTTAAGAAAAATGTGCGGGTATTTGGACATCGTTAAGTTTCCGTCTAAAACTTAATGGAATGGCTGAATAAGCTGCTTATTTGGCTATTTGATGAGTACACGTGGAAAATAATTGCCAAATGGGCTTGCTGATTTGAAACAAATGACGTCGTTTGTTAATAAGAAAAAAAAAACTAATAACATAAAGAAAAGCATAAAACAACTCTTCTTCTTCCTACCCACTAAGCTGCCCACCCCCTTCTTCCTCCACCCCACTCCTGCACAACAATCGCCACCCCCACCATTGTCTACCATCGTCCATTACCACCACAACCTCCAAAATCAACACCACCATCTCAAGAAAAATCAACACCACCACCAAATTCTTTGCAAAAATTTGACAAAATCTCCCAAGAATCAACACAAGAATAAGCAAAATCAAAACCTAAATTCCACAATCAACAACTTGATTCATTTCCAGTAAACATCTAATGACTTCCTTCAAGTAATCGAATGATGGAGCTCGAGCTTGGAGGGTGGTGTCGGAGGACCGTAAGTCAACGTCAACTCAGTATGCGACGGCGTAGGAATTCAGCTCCGTCACGAAATGTGGGTTGATGTTGAAATTGATGCCGAAAAATGATGTTTCAGCACAACTATTCTATAGAAGCTCAGTAATTTGATTTTGTGCCTTGTGTGTGTGTGTGTGTATTGTGTTTGATTTTTGTGTGTGCATTTTCTCTGTGTGTGTGTGTGTTTGCGTTTGTGTGTGGTGTGTGGTGTTTGTGCTTTGTGCATTCTGAATTGGGAAATTTGTTGATGGTGATGATTTTGTTGATGGTGGTGGTGTCGGTGTTGTGGTGGTGATGAGATGGAGTTGGGAGCTGTAATATTAAATCAAATAGTAAATAAACTTGTGATATGAATGATATTTCTGTTTTTAAAACCAATTAATATTTCTAAAACAATATTAAAGGAATTATTCCTTGCAAAAGTAATATTAAAAGAATAGTTTATTATTGTTTATTATACTTTTTAAAAATAAATATAAGATATAGATGCTTAGTTAATTGTAGATTTTTCGGAGAATATTTTACAGTCTACCCTCTTCAATTAAAACGACGTAGTTTAGCCATAATAAGTGCCAAGCGACGTAGTTTTGAGCCTATCATACTCATCAAATTCCACTTAAACAATTATTTTCCACGTAGAAACTTTTACATGCCAAATAAGTAGCTTAGTCAGCCATTCCGTTAAGTTTTGGACGGAAACTTAACGATGTACAAATATCCACACATTTTTCTTAAGTACATGGGCATATATAGCAATTAACTTGTATAAGGGTATATCTGCATCCTTAACCTAAGTACGGGAGTATATTTCTATATTTTCCCGTTATTTTCCGGTGTTATATCTTGTTTAACATTGAAATTGAAGAAAATGGTAGAGATGAAATTTGTTTTGATTTATAAATTTCATTTGATTGTAGCTTTTAGTTTAAACATGGAGTTATTGGTTGTGAAATGGAAATGACTTATTCCTTGAGTGTCAAATAAAAGTTTGAGTGTCAAATAATGAACGAATGGTAAATTTGAAGTTCCATACTCCCTCCGTCTCAAATCCTAAACGAATGTACATTTTCAAGATTTTTTTTGTCCCAAAATGAATGCCCTTTTAATAAAAATCTTTGTCCCTAAATGTTTTTTACCAACTTTTTTTTTCACTATTCATCTTATAATTGTAAATCTAAATGTTTAAAATGTGGATAACACAAATGTATATGCATCTTTGCCATTGAATCGTATAAAAACTACATTTTCAGAATGTCCCTTGATTGAATGAGATTTGGACATTCATTTAGGGACGGAGAGAGCAATATATATGTATATTGTACCCTTCATCTGCAATTAGATGAACAACATTATAAATTTGTATCATAGACTTATAGTTCTTATGAGATCCTAATGTTTAGAAAGTCACGAAGAGTTCCAACTTTACTTTTTATGCTCTTTTCACTTGTAGTTGTAGATATGGTTTAGAACTTCTAGTGTATCACAGGTTGCAATGAAAATAGGGAAATAAATTAAAGCAAAAGGAGTGGCTCTTAACATTTACCAACCCATGAACTTTTCAGAAGGAACTTATTTTGCTGTTTATTTTGTATAGTTGAAATGATCCCGACCCTTCATGGGCACATTTTGTTGCTCTATACTCATCTGGAAATAGAAAATTAGTCTATCCTATCCATCGATTAATTAATGAAATCTGAAACATCTTAAGAATAATTTATTTTATTTGCAATTCAATGTCTCCCTTGGATGGTCAGTGTAGGATAACATAAACATAGTAACATACTTTCTAGTGGATATGGCGGTATTGGATACAGTCCAAATGCTGAATGCAGTGGTGCATATATATTAATTATTGTTGTTGGAGAACATGATTTATTAAGGAGGTCCAATTTATGCTCTACAGCCTAGCATCCAAAAGGAGATATCGTTCTCAGCCACTCCTCTATAATCTTGATGAGTCTGTACCTCATATGTCCGTTTCATGAACATTTCTTTTTCCTCACGCTAATTTTCTTCCATTTGACACGATGCAATTATGCTACTCTAACCTAAAGAAGAGCGATGGAGACGAGCATGGTTAAAAATCTAGAAGTGATACTTGGAATATGGATGACAATTGCCAAAAAGAAGTTGGATTTGGTTCAATGAGAGGTTGAGAGTTTTGATCTTCTAGAAGATAATAAATTTCTGGACAATAAATGTCCACCTTTGGGTTGGTTGGAGTTGTTTTTGACAAAGTTGTAGCACATTTCATGCGTGAATCATTCCGTCTCAAAATAAATGTCTATTTCTAGAAAAATTTGTCCCAAAATGAATGTCTATTTTCTAAAAAATGTCCCTAAATGATTTTTTACCAAAATGTTATTACTACTCATTATATACTTGCAAAACTAATAGTTTAGAAGGTGAATAGCAATTATATTTATGCATTTTTTGTTAAATTTTATTAAATATAAACATTTTCAGTATATCCCTTGAATGAAAATTATACATTAATTTTGGGACGGAGTACTTTAGAAAGCATCTTCACTACAAAATATATTCCCCCTATAACTAATTCTATACTTTGGGTATTATTAAATGAGAGTTGAAAACTAATCAGAGTAGACGAGGAGTACGTGTTTAAATCTTAATAATGTTGGTAAATGTCATCTTCTTACCATTAGATTCATTACCCCCTCCCCCATTTAATAAAACTTCTATGGACAGTGGGTCCATTTAATTATTTTGTTTTGTTTTTCCTACTGATTGATGTAGCATCTTATCTTATCTTTTGTCCTTACTGTGATTTATTTTATGATTATATAAAATTTATATGGAGGCCTTGAACATTATTCCTCCACATTTCCTCCTATTTTATATAATCTCTGCTGCCTAGAATTAGTTTCTCTTCCCCTGTCCTTGAATTTGATTTCCCTTGCAAGATTTTCCAGATTTATTCTCACCGTTTTGATCCTAATTTCTTTGATCAAACACCAGGTGTAAAATTGCAAGAATACAATTATGGCCCACGAAAGTCACTGTGCAGATGAACATAAATCCATATTTCCAGCTTCCATGGCAGACTCTGAAAAAACTTCACCCTGCTTCGACTGCAATATCTGCTTAGACTTTGCCCGTGACCCCGTAGTTACCCTATGTGGCCACCTCTATTGTTGGCCGTGTATTTATAAATGGTTCTTTGTCCAAACTTCTTCCCTTGATTCAGACGAACATCCAAATTGTCCCGTTTGTAAATCCCAAATATCCCATACTACAGTTGTCCCTCTTTATGGCCGAGGCCAAATAAAGTCCGAAATTGACCCTGAGGTCAAGCAAGCCCATGAGGGTATTATGGTCATTCCACCTAGACCACCAGCTTGTGGTACTCGAGCTCTACTTGAAGCATCCAACGGCCAGCAACAACTCCCATACCATGAGATTGATGGGACCACTAGTAGTAGTACGAGTTTCAGTGATTTTAATTCGAATGTGGGGTTGTTTGGAGAAATGGTATATGCTAGGGTGTTTGGAAACTCGGAAAGCTTATACGCGTATCCCAACTCGTATCATCTTGCTGGGAGTAATAATCCCAGGTTAAGAAGGTTAGAGATGCAGGCTCATAAGTCTTTGAACAGAGTTACTATTTTCCTTTCTTGTTGCTTGGTTTTGTGCCTTTTACTGTTCTAGGTTTTATAATTCTGGCATTTTTCTTATACAATGTAAAATTTTGTATAACAGTGATAACATGAGATGAAATATGATAAATTGTATTGAGCATATATATATAGCAATTTTACTATTTTTTATTTTTATCCTTAAGGTCAATCTTTGGATTAATTTTTTTTTTTTTTTGCAAATCTAATGGTTAGTTACAGGATTTTGGATAGGGATGTTATCGAGCCAAGTTCGAGCACAATGGGGAAGTTTGACTTGAGCAGATTCAAGTTTCGAGTCAACTCGCTGGCACGCGACATGAACTTTTGTATCTACAATTTACCAATATTACCCATCTGAAAGTACATGACTACTCACATTTTAAACTTAACGGCCAAAGACTAACGGCCATTAGTGTTTTAGTAACCATGAATACAAACAAATAAAAATAAAATAGTTGGATGTGTCTGAACTCTGAATAAATAAAAATAATTAGATGAGTGACCTAACTTGCAATATGCTAAGAGTCAAGTGACTTTTTTGACACTTTTTCCTTGATAAAACAATGCAATTTCTCCAGAACTGTTGCTGAAAAAATTTCTTGCTCCTTCAGTAACCCCATGAATTTCTCCATTTCCTCCGCTTTACCTCGACCATCCAAGTACTCCAAGCAGGTTGATAAAATACCCTTAATGGGGTCTGAATGAGACGGGCATAACGAAATTGCTTTCTTCAGAGCTTCAATGGCTTCCACAACTTGATTATTCCCAATATACCCTCCAGCCAAAGACCGCCATGTATGAAACATTGGATTCCCGCCTTTTTCTATACCACGACTCACAAGGGCTTCAGCCTCCTCAAGACCACCATCTTTTACATAGGCATCTATCAAACAGTTTGGTATCCGGAAATCATATGATAAGTGTCTTGATTCCCATTCATCAAGAATCTTCTTACCACCTTCAATGTCATCAAACATCAAAACTGAACTTATCATGCCCAAATAACCCCTGTTCAAGATTCTCTCTTCCTTATACAGATTCCATATCCGATACAATTCATCTTTCCGTCCTATTTTACCATATAATCTCAGTAGAAAATCATATGCAGCAGTTCTATCCTTAGGGCTAACTGTTTTTGTCAGTTCTTCAATTTTCTTGAGCATTTCTAAAGATTTATCAACCAAACCAACTTTACGATAAGCATTTGCTGCAACAGAATAAAATTTCCATTCTTTAACAATTTGGGGCTTGGATTCTACTTTTGCCATGATTATATCTATCGCATTTGTATTTGAAGCAACAGCGTAAGCACTTATGCAGGTGGTGAATGTATAAATGTCACCATTGATGTCTTTTTCTTCCATCTCGTGAAGCAAGGACTCTAGCTTCTCCAAATCACCCAGGTGATAATAAAGACCCAATAAGATATTGTAGGCAACAATATTTCTCTTATCAGTGCCCATATCCCGTAACTTTTGCATGACACTTTCAGCTTTTTCAACGGACTTGTTCTTCGCGTAGCAGTTTAGAAGGGCAGTGTAAGTTGCAAAGCCTTTGAACGTTTGTGGGATGTTCTTAAAATACTCCTCCGTTTGTTCAATACCATGAACTTTATTCATCAAATTCAGTCTGATTACTACATCTGACAGCGTGAGGGGAAAGTATCTTCTGTCCGTCATCCACTGGGATATCTACAAAGAAAATTAAAACAAATTGTAAGGCTCTGAGCACCAATAGATTATGAATGGGTGAGCGTAACTTTGATATTGCAATTACTATATGTTTAGGGTGGATATATGGACAACTGGAAAAGTCGACTAGTGGGGAGTTAATTATTAAATTCATAGTGGCAGTAATACTCAACGAGTTCTTTAAACATTAGTGACAGTGAAATGGAGCTGAGCTGCACATGCTTATGTTTTGACCAGTTTAAAGTCTCTTAATTTACTAGATGCAACAGAAACAGTAACAAACGCAAACACAATCTCTGGTTTTAGACCAATCCTTAATAGGAAAATAATTGCTTGATTCCACAGGGAAGGTATTGAAGCGCATGAAAAAGAGGCAAGTGATAACAATTAAATTAAGGGCAAATGACAAAATAGGGCCTGAAGTATATAGGGCATTGCTAGAATGGACCTCCACGTTTTTATTTTTGGCCAAAACAGGGCTCAAAATGCATTTTTTGCCAGTTTAGGGCTTTTTGACGGAATCCGTTAGAAATCTTGTTAAGTCCTCATGTGATGTGCACGTGATCAACGGATTGGTTAGTTTGATGTTGGTATTAGCTATTAAGGGGTTTAATGAAAATTCCTAAATTTAAAGGGGTAAATTTGAAAATTATTGTTTAAATATTAAATAATCAATATTTAAACGAAATAAAATAATTATCAACTATATTTAAATAAAAAAGAAAGTTAATTATTTCAATAAAAAAAGTAATTAACCAAACTTTCAAATTAATCAAATTTATGAATTTTTGTGTACTCCAATTAAACATGCAACTTTTTTTGAAACATTAAGATATATATATCACGAATAAATAATTAAATTATTAATTACTATTTAAAAATTAAATAATTTATTTATAAAAATAATAATTCAAACATTAACTAGTACCTTATTATCCTTTCAAAAAAAAATAATATTACCATAATACACATTTATAATTTTAATTATTTTAAATAAAATATACTAAAGCTTTAAAAAATACTAAAGTTTAAAAATATAGTATACTAAAAAGATAATGTTAAAAAAATAATTTATAACAAGGCATAAAAAAAGGCATAAATAAAAAATACCCTAAAAACAAAGAGAAAAATAAACTTTTGAATTGCCCAATACCCTACCCAAACCCAACATTTCTCTCCCTCTCTTCATCTTCTTTACCCAGCCCTTTCTCATCTTCCATCACCACCGATTTTCCCTAACCCACATGGGATTTCAACATCTCCTCCCACGCTTCCACACTATATTGTCGCCTCTCCTTCAATTCATCTCCACCATTTCGTCTCCCTCTTCCCATCACCTTCATTTTCTCAGGCCAAGACCTCCATATTCTTTACGGCTTTATCCAACTTCTTCTTCTACCCTTCTCCATCCCACATAGCTGCCACCGCCGCCACCATTATCACCATCTTTCTCTCTTCCTCCAAAAGACCCAACACCCTTCGGGTACCCTCCCATCTTCTCTGGTAACCTCTTCTCTCCAGCCACCTCTCTCATTTTGCCAGCAATCTCCCTTGTCTACGGCTATCATTCTTCATCGACACCACAACGCCACCGTTCCGCACCCACTTTTTCTCTCTGCCCAAAACCCCTCCTCTATCATTCTCCACAATTTCCCCTTTTCGGGATTCAAATCGATATCATGATTTGGCCAAAGGTGGGTGATGGGTTTGGTGGGATCTATTGTTACTGATGGCGGCGGTTGGAGTGGGGATGAAGATGGAGTTGAGTGAAATATTTTCTAGAGACTTTTTAAGTTTGCCCCTCCTTTTCAAAATTGTACGCTAACCCCTTTAAAACAAATATTCATTTCAAACCAATCCATTTCGTTAATCACGTGCACGACACATGGTAGACTAATGAGTTTTCTAACGATTTATGTTAAAAAGCCCCAAATTAGCGAAAATAATTCATTTGAAGCCCTATTTTGGCTAAAATAAAATGTGGGGGTCCATTTTAGGAACGCCCTATATACTTCAGACCCTATGCTGTCATTTTTCCTTAAATTAAAGGAACAAAAGACAATTTCAAAGCATTGTGGATATCTACAGTAGTTGGTGGAGACATGAATATGATTGACCAAATAGTTGAACTCTTATATTGTAAGTTTCTAACCCCTCCACCCTGTAAAGAGGTTGACATTCCTTTTTGATTGGTCTCAACCGAAGAGGTATATTTCCTTTCTAGGCAACGTTAACATAAGATATGTCAAATTACCTAACTCTAACTTCAAATCTGGCCTTTCATAACCATACTTTAGGAAGATAGTATCTTGACCATTTCCTTAATTTACATAAAACGTCATAGTATGAAACTTCAATTTGGACAGGGGGGCATTGATTTTCATCATTTCATATACTTCCTCCGTCCCATTTTTAAAGGCACAAAATGGGTCTTGCACAGAAAATAAGGAATGTGTATAGTGGAGCAAGTATTGTGAGTATAAAAAGTGAGATAGAGGAGATAAAGTGGGGTAAGGAATAGTAAGTAAATAGTTATTGTGAGTATGACAAGTGAGTCCCATAACTAAAAAAATATTAAAAACTTTCCATTTTGGAATTGTGCCTTTTCAAATGGGACACCAAAAAGGGCGTTTTTGTGCGAATGGGACGGAGGAAGTATATAAAAGGTAGGAACTACTAACATCTTAGAAGGGAAGGCCGAATAAATTGTTAGGATCGATCTCCCACAAGAGAATTCGCACAAGAGATAACAAAAGTAAACACCCACACAACACAAAGAAAAGACACACAATATTACGTGGTTCGTCCTCCTGCCTACGTCCACGGGCACAACAACAATAAATCACATCTTCAACATTACAAAGTATACCACCCTACCAGATCGAGTCCCTCACTCATGGATTACAAAAAATGATAACACTAGGCTTACTCTCACAATAGGTACAACTCCTTCATGAATGTACGCGTCTCTCTAACTCACTCTTCCCTAATGGGAGCCACTCTTGGCACCACAAGTCACACTTAAACTCTTTCTCTATGTGCCTATTTTATAGGCACAAGACATCTCCTAGTTCAAGCATTATCTAGATAGACAAATATCAAAAGTCTCATTGGAAAACCATCACATTCATGAACCACATTCATGAATCACATGAGACAATGTATGTTGACTTCTTGAACTTGAGCCAAATTCCAACATAAATTTTAAAGGAGCTGATGAAATAATTATGTGGATTAACAAAAGATGCAGCAAGAGTGAGAAAAAGTGATTTAGAACCTCAAGGGCATGCTTGTATCGTCGATATTTTTGCATTTCTTTGACAATGTCCCGGATTTCTTGTTGATCGACGTTCCTTCCTTGTCTGACCCACTGATCAAGTACTGGCACCATGGAAATTCTAGGATCACCCAGTGGTGTAAGTCTTCTGTACAGTTTATCGGAATTGGGATACGACGGTGCTGGTGCTGGTAGCGGTACTGCCGGCGTTGAACTAAAGAAGTACTTTGAGGCATTTACACAAACAGCTTGTGGGCGTGAACGTAGTAAGGAATAAAGGCAAATCTTCTTCATCGGGAGAGATGATGGAACTTAGGGTTAAGGTGGAGAGGGGGAAATCTGATTTGCTAGGGTTTATGGATCGGTGGGGAGTGAGATGGAATTGTTAATTATTCCTTAAAAGAAAAGGCGAAGTGTTGATATACTCTCACAGTCTCACTTACAAAACATATTCCCTCTTTTGGGTGTTAAAAAATGTTTACATTTTTTTTTTAAATTCATTTTTGGAAGAAAATATTTTTTATTTTACATTTATTTTAGAAGGGAAAAAGTAAATTAATTTTTTTGGCCTCTAAAATTTAAAGCATTTATGTCAACTAGATGTTTAAACAATTGATTTGTTTAAAAGTTTGTGCAAATCATTAAAAAAAGACTTGTGTTTTTCGAGCGCTTGATGTCAAATTGAGACGTCAGCTATCGGAGCGCTTGATGTCAAATCGGGACGCCAGCTATGGGACCGTGTTTGAGGGGGATGATGGTCTCTTGACGCCCTCAGCTCTTACCGTGTGGGTGCTTTAATATGCTTACAAAGTCGAGCCAAAATTGTAAAACTTAAGAGAATTTCACATCTTCATGATAGCATTTTGAACTCATTTAGTACAAACTTTAACTCCAAGAATGCAACATGTTGAATAATCTTTAGCTTATGTACATTTTTTTTTTTTTAAGCGAAAAGGGCAATGCCCCCTAAATTTTATTAAAAAATCAAAAGTACAATAATTAAAGAAAGACAGAAAATAAAAAAAAATAAAAAGGTCAATCAAATCGCCTTTTTAGGATTCCAAGGCCTTTTAGGCTTGAGATTTTTTGATTTAGCTTTCAATCCAGATTTTCCTCGTTTCCCTTTAACCTTTTGAAATCCATCTTCTTATCGTAATAATCTTCAAAATTATCGCCGTCAGCCATTGGAGCCCTCAGATCAACATGAACTCCTCCAACAATACCCCCATAAGTGCGAGCATCATGATATGCCGAAGGAGAAGTAGCAGAAAGACCGCCTTCTGGTTCAGAATCGCATTTTTCCCGAAGAACAAGAGCTTCTTTTAGCTTATGTACATTTGAATTAGATCCTGTGGTTACAAATTTGAAGACAGGGCAAAGCAGATGTTAATCTCTCCCATAAAAAGCCATCAACAATTTAAACTTCTATCCTTGATAAAAGAAAGCAATCTATCATGAACTCCTGATGAAAAAATCTTATCCATTTTCAGTTTCCTAAAGAATTCTTCTGCCTCTTTCGCCTTTCGCCTTCCTTCCAAGAATTCCAAACAAGTAAACAGCTTATCCTTGATTGTCGATTCATAAGGATATCTCGCCTGAGTTGCTTTCTTCAATGCTTCTACACCTTCCAGAATTTTATTATCCTCAAAATACCCTCCAGCCAAATAATACCAAGAAAAAACTGTAGGATCACCTCTTTTTGCTATTCCTCTATCCAAAAGGTCTTCCGCCTTTTTCAACTGACCATTTTTCACGTAAGCATCAATCATATAATCTGGTATCCGGAAATCATAAGATAACCCTCTTGATTCCCATTCCTCGAAAATTTTCTCAGCTCCTTCAATGTCATCAAACTTTAATAATGAGCTAATCATGCTCATATACCCTTTGTTAATGATTTTCTCGTTCTTCTTGTACATATTCCAGATTCGGTACAAGTCATCTTTCTTCCCAATTTCGGCATACATCTTGAGTACAAAATCATACGCAATCTTTCTTCCCCTAGGGGCTGTTATCATTATAGTTTCTATCTTTTTTAGCATTTCTAAACAATTTTCCATCAACCCAACTTTAAAATACCCATTTGCTGCAACAGCACAAGTACTCCAGTCCATATGAATTTGAGGATCAGACTCCATTGCTGTGAGAACCTTATCTATTCCTTCACTGTTGGAAGTAGCTGCATAAGCACTAAGGCGGATAGAGAATGTAAATTTATTGCCAATAATGCCCTTTTTCTCCATTTCATGCATCAAGATGTCTAGCTTCTCAAAGCTTCCGACTTGATGATAAAGATTCATTAAAAGATTGTAGGGCAGAGGTGTATTGGCAAGCCCAGTATTCCGCAATTTCTGCATTATGCCCTCTGCTTTTTCCACAGTCTTCTCTTGCGCATAGCATTTGAGAAGGGCAGTGTACACTCGATAACCTTTCATCTGTTGTGATACGTCTTCATAATATTTCTCTGCTTGCCTTAAACCGTGAACTTTATATATCAAATGCAGACGGTTTGAAGCGTCAGCCTCTGTCATGGGAAGGTATCTTCTATCCGTCATCCACTGAGATGTCTGTCGATAAAAGAAAAAGCAAAAACTAAAAAGAGATAAATAAAATAAATAAATAAAAGAAGAAGAATAAGAATTTTTCACTTTGAAATATGAGACTATTGATGAATTATAAGCTGATTTTTAATTTCCAGAAACTATGGTGAAAACAAAGATTAGCAAGCATGATCCTTTCTGTTTAGGCAGACAAGATAAGTTGTTTGGCTTCATCTTCATGTATCACTTAAACATATATGCTTCAATCAATCTCCAGCAGTCCTTTTAACTTGTGAAGTGTTTTTTTTTTTGACACCAGTGTGCACGAAATTTTTTAAAACCAAGAAAAACAGGAAATTATGGAACCCATTATTTAGCCTTGCACTGCGCCCTTGGCAGACCAAGAATTTCCAGAAACACCCATCTACCTGCGGCATTACTTGAACAGGGTATTTGCCGAAGACCAGCAGTCGTAGTAAGTAGAAATTGAGTAATATATTTCAAAGTTTTGATGCTCCACTCAACTCAACACTGCATTTGTCCCAATGCAAGATCATCAATAAGTCATACAAATTATATTCTTCTTTTCTATTGTTGACCACATTGGCTTTAGTCTTCCCTCTACTTGGTTGTTAACTTTTGGAAGGAAGGATGGCCTCCCTGCCAAAAGATTGCACAAAATGCAGGGAAAGATTAAAGACATATTCTAAGCTAGCAAGATCTCAGGATCTTTTTGCTGCACAACTCATGAATTATGTCAAACAAAGGCCAACGTAGCTCACTTCCCCTGATGCCAGACTGCCGACTAGATCAACTCTTACGTCGTTTCGCAAACTTTTGAGATCCACACTCAACGAAGGAGAGATCCAGACACGGTGTAGGTCAATGTATTGGCAGAAAAAATAAAAAAATCTAAACTCTTAAAATGAAACATGTCATGCCTATTTTTTTCGGTGATATATTCAACAAAACACAATTTTAAAGAAGTTCAAAATCAATTTTGATACACTTCTAGAATGCTTTCTAATATTCAACAAATGGTCCTTTGAAGTGCACTAGTGCAATATGATTGTTTTTTTCTTCTGGAAATTGCTGATTTCATGTGTGTGTGCGCGTTTAGTGGGGAGGGGGGGGGGGTGGAATATAATTTTGAACTTCATGGCAGAAAAGTGTTTGGTTTGGGAGGTTGACCTCAAGATGTAATACCCAATCCCACATCGGCCAGGTGTGGGAGTGTGGGAGTTTAGTGTGCTATTAAGTGAGCCACATACTACAATTGAGCACCAATAACATCCATGGACTTTTGGGTGGGCATGTGGTGAGGCAAGTGGACCCAAGTTGTTTGTGCTCAGTAGGCAGTAGGTGATGCTTATGTAGCGGACCGGGTGCGTGGGCTCGGGTCGTTACCCCAGACCTCTCACCGAAAGTAGGGGTGTAACTAGGCCAACCCCCAAAAACACTGAACCGACCCAAACAGTAGAAAGTAAGGTTTAACCACAAAACAAGTCACCAAACAGAATTGGTTGGTTTTGGTTGAATAGATAAGTCTGTTAAGGTTGAGATTCTCTTAAAAAACAGTTAGTTGAGTTTGAGTTTGGGTTTAGGTTTCAATTCCTACCTCCAAATAATAGTAGTTACTAATAAAGAAAGGGTAGATGCGAATGAGCAAAAAGCTAAAAGGCAACAACTAAGCCAACTTCCTTTTGCCGACTACAATGATCCGAACAAATATTCATTTTCTAATGATTAATGACGTTACTTACTCAATTTCGTTCTTTCGACAGTGTGTTCCAATGTGCACTTATAATGATATAAGGAGGGTGCTAATAAATTATACACGCTTAACACCAATCTTCCTCAATTTCCTTAAAAAAATTACATGGACACTAATTTCGAACGGGGATGAACCAAATTACTAGCTGTTCCTCCCTCGGTCCCTGGCAGGCAGATTTACACAGACACACATGGTCTGCTTGAATTAACAAACGATAACTGACAAGCTATGCTAGACTTGAATGGAAAGTGTCAGAATGAAACACACTAATAAGCGCCCTTGGGCATTTGATAGGCGCCAAACTAAATGGAACACCAACATTGAAAAAAACCCATAAATTTGATGCTAAGTTGCTAACCCAACAAATTGAACTTAAAAGGGAACTTAAAAGAAAGTGGACAAGAACAGAATCACCAACCTCAAGAGCATGTTTGAACCGTTTATAAAAGGTCAGTTCTTTGATAATGTCCAGAAGATCTGGTTTATTGACATCCCTGCCTTCTTGGACCCATTGATCAAGAACTGGCACAATTGAAACGCTAGGGTCTCCCAATGGTGAGATTCTTTTGTACAATACATCTGGTTGTTGAAAGCGTTTCAGTGAGGCATTTTCACAAACAGGTTGTGTGCAGGAACGGAGTAGTTTAGATAGAGGAATCATCAGTATTCAGTATGGTGAGATTCTTTTGTACAATACATCTGGTTGTTGAAAGCGTTTCAGTGAGGCATTTTCACAAACAGGTTGTATGGTTGTGGGTTTAGGGTTTATGGTCCAAAATAGTTTTTTTTTTTTTTGAAAACTTGACAGTTGATTGAGGTTTGGGTTTAGCAGTCTCAGACCAATATGATATTCGGACCAGATGGTTGCACGATATGGACCATGTGTTGTACACTCAAATTCTTCTAGCTCTTTTTGCATTTTCCTATTAATTTATTTTTTGATAGAAAACTATTTTTTCATTTAACCAAAACCATACAATTGTCGTAACCGAGCATGCCTATATATAATGGCCTATAACATACTCCCTCCGTCCCATGATAATAAGGAAAATTTCCTTTTTGGGCGTCCCACAATAATATATAACTTTCCTAAAATGGAAAGGAATCTTTACTATTCCCTCCACTCATTCTCTCTCCTACATTATTTTAATACTCACATCACCATTATAATTTACTATTCTCTCCACTCATTCTCTCTCCTATTTTATTTCCACACTCACAACACTTTCAATATAATATTTCCTCCTTAATTTTTCTCGAAAATCCAAAAGTCCCTAAAATTGTGGGACGGAGGGAGTACTTGTTTTTTTTTTTTTTTTTTTCCGAGAGAAGGGAAAAGTCTCCTAAATTTTATTAATAAAAAACGCAGTAACTAAAAGTTACAAGGAGGAGACATAATATCTTTTCTCAAACAATAAAGAAAAAAAAAGAAACAATTTACCCCCTCCCCCCTCCCCCCCTCTTTTGTATTCAACTATGAATGATGAATGGTTTATACTTTCGATGAACAAATAGGGCAAATTGCATTTTAGTTAACTGAATTTGTCGAGATGTTTCAATTGGTTATCGAATTTGCATTTGTAACAAGTTGGTTATTGAGTTTGTCATTTTGTTGCAATTATGTATATTTTTGAATGGTCAGTTAAAAAACTAACGAACTATTAAACATGTGTGTCTCACGTGACTAACTTAAGGGGTATTTTCGTCTTTTCCTTCGAATTTGACTCCCTTAATAATTTTAAGGGGCTTAGATGACATTTTTAAAAATGAGGGGAAGTTTAAATTAAAAAAAAAAAAGCCACTCCCCCTCTCTCTCTCCATTCTCTCTCTTGCTTTCTCTCTCTATCTTCTCACTACTCCCTCTGCAACCTCACCCATGTCCCCATCACAATTCATCTCCACCCCAACCCCTCTTCTCCTCACCGCCCCTCCCCCTTTTCTCCCCTCCTCAGCCCTCCACTCCTGTCGCCCCTTCTCCACCTCTTCCCACCCTCCCCAAATTTCACAAAAACAACCCACCTCCACCATCTAACTTCATCTTCTCCTCATCTCCCTTAAATCTAACCGCCCCCACCCTTCATCACCACCATTTTCCGGTGACTTCCCCCATCATCTTCACAGCTCCGTCTCACTCCCTCTTCCCCACCTTCCATTACCGCCCCCTCTTCTTTCGCTATCTGCCACTCCTTCTCTTCCACCCGCCATTACCGCCACCTCCTCTCCCACCTAAACTCTTTCAACCTTGATCGAGCTCCTATCAGTGTTTTTAGTGAGAGAAAGGAAGAAGGGTTTTAATTTCTTGTAAAGATCACCCATTACCGCCCCCTCTTTTTCCTTGCCTCTATGATAGGCTGCCATTCAGATAAGTTATGGGTTTAATTCTTTGCTTCCACAACATGTAAAGATCACCCAATTCAGCCCTAATCGACACCAAAACACTTTCTTTTTCAAGATTCTGGGTGGTTAGGGTTTTAGAGTTCTCAATTGCATCTTGGATGAGCCAATTGAGTTCTCTGTTCAAAAGGTCAGTGTCTGGGCCATTATCTAAGTCGAGAAACGAAGTGCCGACGGATGAGGCTAGGGTTTTGGCCCATTCTAGCCATTTTTTGAGGTCGGAGAGAGTTGCTGAGAATTTGGGTGGACGGAGAAAGAGAGGGATTTGGGGGTTTGATGAAATGGGTGGATAGTGAATTGAATTGGGTTGGCACGAAATGGAGCGGGAGAAGAGTTTTAGGGATAATAAGGAGGATGATATTCGCGCCAACCTTAGCTTCATTTTTGTCTGTCCTCCAAACACAAACAAACAGGTGAGAGATTACTACTATGGTGGTCAAGGTTGGGTGGGGGGCGGCAAATGAATGATGGTGATGGTTGGGTAGTGGCGGTAATCAAATGGTAGTGGGTGGCTTAGTTTAAGCAATGAAAAAGATGATTTTAATTTATTTAATTTTTGTTCAGGAAATAATTTTTTTTTACCATAAATTTTTAATAAAAGGTATAAGAATATATTGAAAAGTTATTTAGTTAAATAGTAATTATCATGTTTTTCATAATTAAATAAGTTATTTAGTTAAATAGAATTTTTTTCATTAACTCTCCCTCATTTTTAGAAAATGTCATCTAAGCCCCTTAAAATTATTAAGGGGGTCAAATTTGAAGGAAAAGACGAAAATACCCCTTAAGTAAGACACGTGCAAGGCACATGTTCCATGGTTTGTTAGTTTTTTAACTGACCATCCAAAAATATACCTAATTGTAACAAAATAACAAACTCAATAACCAACTTGTTACAAATGCAAATTCGATAACCAATTGAAACATCTCGACAAACTCAGGTAACTAAAATACAATTTGCTCGAACAAATATATAGTCACTTTCAAGATCACAATAATCCCTTTCTTCTAGCTCATACCATTCTCTTTTATCGTAAACTCTAGAAAAAAAATCTAGCTTTACTATTTAATTTATTGTCAGTTTTTTTTTTTTTTACAGTCTTCAAGTCAGGAGACGAGAATAGGTACGAACCCTAGAGCTCATGAACGGTGATACTTAGAAAATAGAAAAGGGCCATTGGTCAATAACAATATAAAATAAAATAAATAAAAATAAGAAATTAAAACTTAGAAAATAGAAAAATGACATTTTTTGCCCCTCAAATGATTTGAGATGCTAAAATCACATATAGACATGAAGTGAGACGATATTCTGATCACATTTTTTTTTTACAATGTTGAAGCCCGCGATCCCGTATGATGAAACGGGCCTAAAAATCAGAAAAAATATGGAAAAGATAAAAAGTGATTTGGTATTTAATAAGCTATTTTTTAAAACATAAAATCACTTAAGCATAAGAAAATTAATTGTTTTATATAGAAAAAAAGATAGAAAAAAACTAAACAAATGAAAGTATATAAAAGAAAAGAGAGACGGACTACCCTTTATTTTTATTTTATTTTTTAAATTTTTTATTGACTAAGAAATACTCCCTCCGTCCCACCTCACTTAAGAAAACTTTCCATTTTGGGCGTCCCACTTCACTTAAGAATTCCCAAAATGAAAACCTTAAATCACTATTTTCTCCACTCATTCTCTCTCCTACATTATTTTAATACTCACAATACCATTATAATTACTATTCTCTCCACTCATTCTCTCTCCTATTTAATTTTTCACACTCACAACACTTTTTTCACTCATTCTCTCTCCTAATACTATAATAATATTCCTTAATTTCCGTGTCATTTCAAAATTTCCTAAGTGGGCTGGGACGGAGGGAGTAATATTTTAGACTTTTTTATTACTGATATTTTTTACAAATAGGCATATAAAAAATAAAAATAAAAAACTAAACAAATAAAAGTATATAAAATAAAAGAGGAACGGACTACCCTTTATTTATTTTTATTTTTTATTGACTAGAAAATAATATTTTAGACTTTTTTTATTACTGATATTTTTTTTACAAAAATGCATATAAAAAAAGATAAAAAAAAAACTAAACAATTTAAAATATATAAAAGAAAAGAGGGACGGACTATCCTTTATTTATTTTTATTTTCTATTAATTTGTTATTGATTAGGAAATAATATTTTAGATTTTTTTTATTACTGATATTTTTTACAAAAAGGTATATAAAAAAAGAAAGAAAAAAACTAAACAATTTAAAGTATATAAAAGAAAAGAGGGACGACGGACTATCCTTTTTTCTTTTTTATTTATTAATTTTTTATTGACTAGGAAATAATTTTAGACTTTTTTGTTACAGATATTTTTAACAAATATGTATATAAAAAAAGATAAAAAAAAAACTAAACAAATGAAAGTATATAAAAGAAAATGAGGTAATAATGTAATCAATTTAATAATAGAAACTCTATGAATGTTTATTTCATAATTTTTTGGGAGGTGGAATAATAACTTCCCGAAAAAATCTTGGGTTCTCTCCTGTTGGTGATTTTAGTATCATCAACTTATTTTATTGTAATGGTGATTTACTAAGAGATCAATGTGATTCGTATTAGACTCGGATACGAGTAAGGGAAAGTGTGGAGTACACACTCGTTTGAGCTAAAACGAAGTCAACCTCGATAAAGAAGTAAAAGTTAAATGGTAGCACATTTTGCTGATGTGCTCGGCCGAGCAGAGTCCTTGACTCGGCCGAGCGCGAGCTGCGAGATTGGCCAAGTCTCTGGAGTGTCTTGCTCGGCCGAGGCATGTGCCTTGCTCGGTCGAGCAGTATGAACAACACGGCCGTGCAGTTCATAAGACACGGCCGTGCAACTTGGCAGAATTTCACTAGACATATGTGCTCGGCCGAGCGAGTCCCTTGACTCGGCGGCGGTTCTGAACAGGTGCCTTTTCAAAGTGAAAAGACACATTACTTGGCTAAAGTCATGTCTTTTGAATGTACCCTTTTACTGATACCTCTCCATCTGTTTAAATACAGATGTTTGATCTCATTTGTAACACACATAACATACAAGAGTGATACAAAAATAACGAAAGCATAAACAATTCTCAAGTTTAGATTTGTTCTCTTTGCCTAGAAACAAATTGAGTGATTGTCTTATCCCAATAAGGATTTCGTGTAACCCAGGCAATAAGGGTCGAAATACTTTATTCGGAAAGTGGATTATACACGATTCAATCACATATCCGGCCTCAGTATCAAGATCAAGACCCTATATTTTCCCTACAAACGAATAAAGTATTTGTGATACTCATGGCTGGTGGAAGTACTTTGAAGGAGATGACGACAAAGTTTGGAAAGCTAGACAAATTTGAAGGACAAGACTTCAGGCGTTGGCAGAAGAAGATGCACTTCCTTTTAACTACGTTAAAAGTGGTGTATGTTCTATCTACTCCTATTCCGGAATTGCTTGAAGATGACAACTTGGAAGCAGTCAGACGTAGATCGAAGTGGGAGAACGACGACTACATCTGCAGAGGACACATATTAAACGGTATGTCTGATTCTCTATTTGACATCTATCAAAATGAGGAATCTGCTAAAGAGTTATGGGATTCTCTTGAATCCAAGTACATGGCAGAGGATGCTTCTAGTAAGAAGTTCCTTGTGAGTAATTTTAATAATTACAAGATGGTCGATTCAAGACCTATCATGGAACAATTCAATGAACTCCTTAGAATCCTTGGACAATATACACAACATGGGTTGAAGATGGATGAGTCAATATCGGTTTCAAGTGTGATTGATAAGTTGCCTCCCTCCTGGAAGGATTTCAAACACACCTTGAAACATGGTAAAGACGATCTGTCTTTGGTTCAACTTGGTAGTCACTTGCGCATAGAGGAATCTCTTAGGGCGCAAGAGGATGACAAAGGCAAGGGAAAGGAAGTTGATGGACCCTCGGTCAATATGATTGATGAGGGTGGAAACAATAAAAACAAAGGAAAGAAACGTAGTTTCAAAGACAATGGTTCTGGTCCCAACAAGAAGCCTAAATTGGCATGTTGGAAGTGTGGCAAAACTGGTCACTTTAAGAAGGATTGTCGTGTTGGAAACAACAAGAATGGCGCAAGCACCAGTGGTTCGGGAAAGGGGTCTACGGACCATTCTCAAAACCAAGGTCAGAATTTAATACTTAGTTGGAACAGATTTATTAAAAATTCTGTTTCACTAATTTCTGAGGCATTTTATGTGCAGGATGATGCTATTGCGTGGTGGATTGATTCCAGTGCCACAACTCATGTTTGTAAGGATCGTTGTTGGTTTAAGACATACGAACCAATGGAAGACGGATCTGTCATTTACATGGGTGATGACCATTCCGCTCCTATTCAAGGAAGAGGAAGCGTGGTGTTGAAATTCAGTTCGGGAAAAACTATTTCTTTGTTTAATGTTTTATATGTACCTAAAATTCGTAAGAATTTAATTTCTGGTCCTGTCTTGAACAAGTGTGGTTATAAACAAGTTTATGAATCCGATAAGTATATCTTATCAAAGTCGGGTGTATTTGTAGGATTTGGTTATTATAATATATGGAATGTTCATGTTGAATTTAAATAAAATTTTTGTTAACTCTAGTTCTGTTTTTATGACTTCCTCTGTTGTTATCAATTCCTCATTATGGCATGCTCGGTTAGGACATGTGCACTATAAAAGAATGCTTGAAATGTCCAAAGATGGTTTGATTCCTGTCATTGATAATAATACGGAAAAATGTAATACTTGCATGTTGACAAAAATCACTAGAAAACCTTTTAAAAGTGTTACAAGGAATTCTGTAAAACTTGAATTAATTCATAGTGATTTATGTGATTTTCATGCAACTCCATCTTTAGGCAATAAAAAGTATATTGTCACTTTTATAGATGATGCCTCTAGGTTTTGCTATATTTATTTGCTGCATGCAAAAGATGAAGCCATAGATAAATTTAAAATTTATAAAACCGAAGTTGAACTTCAACTAAATGGCTTGATTAAAACCTTACGTACGGATAGAGGTGGTGAATATTATGATCCTAAATATTTTCTATCCGTAGGGATAATTCATGAGACTACGGCTCCTTATGTACCACAACAAAATGGTGTGGCTGAAAGGAAGAATAGAACTCTTGAAGAAATGGTTAACGCCATGTTGTCTTACTCGGGCTTGAGTGATGGGTTTTGGGGAGAAGCCATGTTAACAGCTTGTCATTTATTGAATAGAGTTCCTAATAAAAGGAACAAGATTACCCCATATGAGCTTTGGTATAAGAAACGACCAAACTTGACATTTTTGCGAGTTTGGGGATGTAGGGCCGTGGTTAGACTTCCGGACCCTAAAAGGAAAAAGTTGGGAGAAAAAGGTATTGAGTGCATCTTTGTTGGATATGCTGAGCATTCCAAGGCATATAGGTTCTATGTTATTGAACCTAATGAATTCATTTCTATTAACACAATTATAGAATCAAGAGATGCAATCTTTGATGAGAATCGTTTCTCTTCAATACCTAGACCCAAGGATGTTATACCAATGTCGACTGAATCTCAAATGGATGATCATTCAATTGATGTACCAAGTGAGACACCCGAACCTCGTAAGAGTAAAAGAGTAAGGAAAGCTAAATCATATGGTTCTGATTTTCAACTATATTTAGTTATGGGATCAAGAGATCAAATTAAATCTCAATACTCTTACTGTTATAGTATAGAGGAGGATCCAAGAACCTATGATGAAGCAATAAAATCTCGAGATGCTGGTTTTTGGAAAGAAGCAATCGATGATGAGATGGGTTCTATTGTGGAAAATAATACATGGGTCTTGTCTGATTTACCACCAGACTGTAAACCTTTAGGGTGCAAATGGATCTTCAAAAAGAAGATGAAAGTCGATGGAACAATTGACAAGTTTAAAGCTCGATTGGTAATCCAAGGCTTTAGACAAAAGGAAGGGATCGATTACTTCGATACCTATGCACATGTTGCTCGTATCACTACTATTAGATTTCTGATAGCTTTGGCTGCTATTCAGAATCTGTTAATCCATCAAATGGATGTCAAAACAACATTCTTAAATGGTGATTTGGAAGAAGAAGTGTATATGAAACAACCTGAAGGATTTGTTATGCCAGGTAATGAGCATAAGGTATGTAAGTTAATGAAGTCATTGTATGGGCTAAAGCAAGCACCTAAACAGTGGCATCAAAAATTTGATGAGGTTGTTTTGTCGAATGGTTTTGTATTAAATCAGTCCGACAAATGTGTATATAGCAGATTTGATGAATCCGGTAAAGGTGTAATCATCTGCCTATATGTTGATGACATGTTGATTTTTGGCACAGACCAAAATGTAGTTGATGAAACTAAGAAGTTTTTGTCATCAAAGTTTTCTATGAAGGACATGGGAGAAGCCGACGTAATTCTTGGTATAAAGATTAAACGGATGAACAAGGGAATTGCAATTTCACAATCTCATTATATTGAGAAAATTCTCAAGAGGTTTAATTGTGATAATTGTTCTAAAGTTAGTACTCCCATGGATCCTACTGAGAAACTTGTATCAAACACTTTGGTAAAGCTTGTGTCACGGCTCGAATACTCAAAAGCCATAGGCGGTTTGATGTATGCTATGACGGGCACTCGACTGATATTGCTTATGCAGTTGGACGATTGAGCAGGTTTACTAGTAATCCTAGTAGACAACATTGGCATGCTATAACAAGGGTGTTCAAGTACTTAAAAGGTACTATGGACTATGGTTTGTGTTATAGTGGACATCCTTCTATATTAGAAGGTTACACAGATGCTAGTTGGATCAACCAAGAAGATTCATCTTCTACTAGTGGTTGGGTGTTCTTGCTTGGAGGAGGTGCCATTTCTTGGGCTTCCAAAAAGCAGACATGTATTACACATTCTACAATGGAATCGAGTTTGTAGCATTGGCTGCTGCTGGAAAAGAAGCGGAGTGGCTTCGGAACTTAATATATGATATTCCATTATGGCCAAAAATCGATATCACCAATGTCTATCCATTGTGATAGTGCTGCCACCTTGGCTAGGGCCTATAGTCAGATTTATAATGGCAAGTCTAGACACTTAGGTGTCAGACATAGTATGATTCGGGAGTTAATCATGAATGGTGTGATATCAGTTGAGTTTGTTCGGTCGCAACAAAATTTGGCTGACCACTTGACGAAGGGGTTAGCCAGAGACTTGATAAATAAGTCTGCAATGGGAATGGGATTAAAGTCCATTTAATCCTCTAATTGTGAGATACCCAATTCCCTTCTAATACAACGTTAGAAGCTTGAATTCAATGTGGAAAGCTCGCAGTTGGAGATTGGAACACATGTTATAATCTTTCCCAAGGTATGTGTTCAGACCTGCAAGTAAAGGTTAGGTTGAAGAATATCTTCTTAATAGTTCCTTTGAAAAATTGCAACTGCAGGTGCAAGATTAAAGGAACTACCTATATGGACATGAAGTTTTACCGCTTCAAGAAGCTAGGACTTGGCTTCCTATATGTTCACTATTGGATATGGACACATGGCTTGTAATAGTGTCAAGGTTAAACAAAGAGAATTATGCTTGAACTTATGTGTATAATTTCTTCAGGTATTCATATGAGTTGACGGGTTCAATCGTTAGGACACCCCGATTCTCGAGTATTTGAAATGTGTATTATACTAAGATTAACATTCAATCTCAAGACATTTTCATTTATGCATTCGTTTGTTTCGTTATTTATAAAGTTTAGTAAATCAAAGGATTACACTAAAATGGAGGGGATTTGTTGGTGATTTTAGTATCATCAACTTATTTTATTGTAATGGTGATTTACTAAGAGATCAATGTGATTCGTATTAGACTCGGATACGAGTATGGGAAAGTGTGGAGTACACACTCGTTTGAGCTAAAACGAAGTCAACCTCGATAAAGAAGTAAAAGTTAAAGGATAGCACATTTCTTTGATGTGCTCGGCCGAGCAGAGTCCTTGACTCGGCCGAGCGAGCGCAGATTGGCCAAGTTTCTGGAGTGTCTTGCTCGGCCGAGGCATGTGCCTTGCTCGGCCGAGCAGTATGAACAACACGGCCGTGCAGTTCATAAGACACGGCCGTGCAACTTGGCAGAATTTCACTAGACATATGTGCTCGGCCGAGCGAGTCCCTTGACTCGGCCGAGCAGTTCCTGAACAGGTGCCTTTTCAAAGTGAAAAGACACATTGCTTGGCTAAAGTCATGTCTTTTGAATGTACCCTTTTACTGATACCTCTCCATCTGTTTAAATACAGATGTTTGATCTCATTTGTAACACACATAACATACAAGAGTGATACAACAATAACGAAAGCATAAACAATTCTCAAGTTTAGATTTGTTCTCTTTGCCTAGAAACAAATTGAGTGATTGTCTTATCCCAATAAGGATTTCGTGTAACCCAGGCAATAAGGGTCGAAATACTTTATTCGGAAAGTGGATTATACACGATTCAATCACATATCCGGCCTCAGTATCAAGATCAAGACCCTATATTTCCCCTACATCTCCACCAAGGTTTAAGTAATTCTAAAAGCTCGGTAGCTATCGACCAATCATATGCACTAATTTGGTAGTCCATTTGATGACTAGAAAAGTATTCCGTGAGGACCACCCTATATTCGACAGCTCTCTTAAACATTTTATATGTTGAGTTCCACTTAATATCCTCGGTCATTTGAGGTTTCTTGTATTTCATGTTATAAGCGGCGCTCAAATCGGCATAAATTTTCAACCTTGGGCTGAAATTTTTGATAACATGGGAGGCCGTGTTGATGATAGTGGTGATAGGCTTTAGTGAGTGGAACAAGTCTTGGACACACAGATTAACAATGTGGCATGCACACCTACATGAAACAAAGCGCCATCTAGGGGAGGATTAAGAGCTTGGATCAACATTGTGGAGGTGAGGGTATTGTAAGTCACATTATCAAAGGATATTGTTAAAATTTTGTTGGTGATAACATACTCTGTCACGACCCTAATATTAGGCACCAGTACACGTGGGGTTAGGTTGTTAATATTTCATATCGTGCCTTTTATGCTACTTGTTATGATTATGTGTTCATTTTATGCTTTACATGAGTTATGTGAAGTTAGGATGAAATTGAATTAAATTTAATGATAAAGGGCCTAAAGGGAATAAATTATAAAATGTATGGTGAGGTAATAATAATTGGAAATTTAAAGTATTAAGTTTTTTAGAATGAAGTGTTATGGTGAAATAATAATATTTGAGATTTTTTAATAAAATGATTATATTGGGTTAAGGTGCTTAGTGGCATAATGGGATAGTTAAGGTTGTTATTTGAAGGTGCAAGCTTAGAGGAGCTTTTGTGTACATAAGGTGATAGCCATCCATGGAAATTAAAAAAAGAAAATATCATTCATTTCCTTCCTCAGTAATTAATCCTTCTTCTTCAAAAGCATTTCATGGAGAAAAACCAAACCCTAGGTTCTTTCTTATAAAAAATTCTACAACCTTCGTTTCTTCTTCGTTTTCAAAACGGATTGCGGATTCTTGTTCCTGGCGGCAAGGGGATCGTTTAGAGCTATCAAATAAATATTCCATTTTTCAACATTTAGGTAAGTTATTATGGATTCCTTTCAAAACTTGTTCATTTCTTGATTTCTGTTGTTATTGATGTTTATAAATAAGTTTTTGGGAAAGGTGGAACAACTTTTAATTGGTAAGAATGATTTTGAAAAAGTGGAATTGAAATGGGTATGGGGTGATTGTGGAAATAGCAAGAAAATGGATTATTAGTATATTATGGTGTTAATTCCTTGATACCTCTAGTGCATGGCAAATTGACCTAAAGTATGGTATTAAAATGGTATGGGTTGGTGTTGGATTGGAGTGGATAGAGTATGGAATGGTTTGGGTTGGTATTATTGGTGTTTTGGTACTGATTTGTATCAACTTAAAACAGAGTAAAACTTGGTACATGTCATTTTGGCATGGTGGCTGATGTTGTTCAAGCCTTGTTCTGAATTCTGGACAGAGGGCACGACTCGTGCTCTGGGGCACGAGTCGGGCACGCGTCGTCCCTTGGATGTTAGCCTAAGTCATGCCTATGCTGGGACGACTGTAGCTGAAGGGGGTTATAAGGGGCACGAGTCGTGCCCTGGGGCACGAGTCGTGCCCTACCCTGCAGTCTTTGAATCATTTTCAAAGGCTTAGAAACCTATTCAACCTAGAACTAAAGTGAGCCCTCTTCAACTTAGATTAAAGTAGAACACTTTAGCTATATAATGATGTTTTACTTGGTTAAAATGGAATAGTGGAAGTACTTTAAATATTGTTTGAAAAATGCTTCACAACCTTGATTTGTTCTTTAGCCAAAGTGAATCCAACTTGGTAAATGGAACTTGGACCTTTATAGAGGTTATATATTATTGCATATTGGCTATGTAGGGCTAGTTTATAATACCTTGTTGCCTTACTTGAGTTCATATGCATTGATTTTACTATACATAGTGTATGAAATGAATGTTGCACTATGATATGATTTAACATGAGTATGCTTTACCATGTCGTTATATTCTTATCCCTTTGGTGGATTTTATTTCAAGTAAACTATTATGTACTTGAACTTGTGTTAATCAGCTGATGTTTAGGGGAATAACGAAATACGATCAATTATGGAAAGTGTGACCTAATGTGATCAAATTACGTTATACCTGTGACTGTCCCCTTCTGTGGCTACAGATTGGGGTTATAGCATCCGTATTGAGCCAAAAGCTTTACAGAGTTGCTAGTATCTTATATGGTTTCCTGAAAAATGGGTCTTATAAGATGTGAATATGCCTAAGAAGTTCACAGGAGAGGAGTTATCATAATAGCTCTCTCCGTTATATGTTATTGGTTTTGATGGAGTTTTATCTTCCAATATTGTACGACTTATTGGTCAGACGGGAAAAGGTAAACCAATGTAACGTATTGTGTTTACGGCTTTTCCAATGTGTTATATGCACCTTATATGTGTTGCATCTTACTTGGCATATTGTGCATTCATAATAACTTATTGAGATTTATTCTCACCCTTCTCCCTTTAATGTTTTAGATCGAACTGAGACAGGAGGACCCGGTCAGTGAGGACGGTGCGGAGTTTGTACTTGTCTTTTGGGTTGTTGGGTACGTTATGTTTAGATGGGTTGTATTTTGGTTGTTACTCCTTTGTTGGAGTTTGTTGATAAAACAAGTTATGTAAATAGGTGATTTGTGAACTTGAACTTTTGTAAATATGGTAGCTAAGTAAGTTAGTTGTTTAAAGTTGGTTTAGATGGGAACTTTTGTAATGTTGTAACTAAGTGGTTGAAGTTAGTTCATGGTTACCCCTTTTCCTCCAAGTGGAGATGTCCCAAGTTAGTCTTTGAATGTTCAGGTTAAAGTTAGTTTTCTTTCAAGTTAAGTCAAACATTTTCAAAAAATTACAGGTGGTCTTTCGTAGTTTGGACTCTCCGGCTCGGGACACGTGTTAGGCTTCGGGTTGGGGTGCCCACATACTCACTCAATACATCTTTAATGTAACTTGTACATTGCAAAGCCGTGTGGGGATTAGGCATTATTCTTAAGGAAAGCACTCTCTTTTGCAACATCCGCTACTCATCAATCCAATGAGCGGTTATACAAGTAAAGATTTCAGAACTAGAACTTAGAGTGGCCTTCGAAGCATCGTTGGTCAAGCAAACACTACCCTTGAATTTTTGGAGGTCGCTCGCTAGTTGAAGTTGACGAGTTTGGAAGAGCTTCTTTATATGCCTAGTAATAGTTTGGCGGCTCATTGGTTGGTATGACGGGTTGAGGCTTCTAGAATAGCGGGTGAGACTATCATCATCCAAAAGTGAAAGAGGCAATCGACAACTCACTAGTACCATCGTTATCAAATCGACGTCCACTTTTGGGTAAGTGACACATAGTATATTTAGTTGCGTTTGCACGGTACCATCTATCCCTTTAGCGGCTTCCTTATCATGTTTATCCATGTGCCTCTTTATATGGGAGGTACCATGTACACCCGTCAGGTTTAAAATTTTTGAGCACCTCTTTATATGCCGCATGTTACATGTCGCATGTTATACTTAGGATGATGGTTTTAGCCAAAGTTAAATATGTTGCATGTTGGTTCCCGCATGTTATATATTGATTCCCGCATGTTGCATGTTGGTTCCCGCATGCTGTATGTCGCATCTCGTTTCTCTCATCATGCTGATGTCTCCAGGTGAGAGTCATGCCACATGTCAAGTTGTTAGCATTGATCTTATCCAAACGTAATCTCATGAGAGATATCCCTCAAATGATGGCGTGACACGTGTCAAGTGAAAATGATAAGGATGTTGACTTGTTTGGTGATATAAATACTCCCCCCATCCATTTAACAAGGTATGTTTTAATGAGCTTTCTCTCTCCTCTCTCTCTCTCTCTAGAAAATAATGTATTATGTCAATATATATGTTATGTACCGGATTGATGATTCTCACGCCGGAGGATTTTTGGGAGGAAAAGCCCCACCCCTAATGGTGTTTTATCTTGTAGGTCCCACATTATATAGGACCCGAGGAGCGTTTTATCCGGACCGGACGCCGTTGCTACCCCTGTTCAGTTCATGTGCAACCATTTTGGATGGTAGCATCACAATTGAACTTTAAACAATATAAAAAATTGTCGATCCTCTTAAAATTCTAATTTTTTTTTATTGATAGTATTCTTTGTAGTGAATCAATAACGGTCATTAGAATATGATGAGGAGAATCAAATATTCATAAAAAATTGGTCAAAGTTTAATTGAGTTTAAATCAAAAACAAAAATATAACTATCTTTTTTGGACAGAGTAAGTATTTGTTGAAGGTGGATATAGTTTTTTTGCCGTCTGCCATGACTTTGGCAGGGGAGGGGGTTGAGGGTGGGATCCGTCCACAAATTTGAGAAGGTCGAGGCCGAACATGAGAGATGTGATTTGGGATTCCCATGTGAGATTGGTGTAGGGGGAGGGGCTTGCATTGAGATAATTAACAAGTATGATGGGATTGTTGGGATCAGCTTGGTTGGAAAGAGAGGTGGAGATGGTGGCGGCCATGGTGAGAGGCGGCAGAGAAAAAAAATTAGGGTTTAGAGGGTTGGATTACCATATAGAATGACAAAACTTAATTATTAGTATTATTCATATACAGTGTTTATATAGTACAATAGCTTGAAATGATTGAAATCTCCTGCCTAAATACAAAAAGCTAGTTTCCTAAGATTTTTTTTTTTTGTTAGGAAAACAGAAGTTCACAATTTCATAGTTTCCTAAGATAAGTATGAATACAAATTCATGGTAATTATTTATCTGTTTCACTACAAATTGCTGGTTCTCTTCAATCCTTTTTGTTGTTTTTGTTTTCTTAACCAGTTCTTTACATTTTTTTTGTGTACTCACAATTCCTAAAAAAAAGAGCCTCTCTTTATATTTTTAAGTTGACTTAACTGAACTTTGACAAATATATATATATATATACATATATATATATGCCTTAAAAAAAAAGAAGCTCTTCCTGAAGAAGTTAGAGATCTTAAAAAAAAAGAATAGTCTCATTACAGAAGTTCAATGAACCTTCTTATTACTCTTAATTATATTTGTCTTTCTCATTTTATTTCTTAAAAACATTAAATTTAACTAATAAATGTAATGCAAAACATTGTTTGAAATCCACTCTAGCAAGGTTAATCAGTGATTAGAGTAACCTCATATATATCAGTTCCTTACTTTGGAAATTATTGGTCTTTTGGAACAATCGAAAACGATAGGATTGCTTCTTTGTCGTGTACGATAGCTTACTTCGATATGATACTCCCAATAATTACTATGCACGTAAACATAATCTTGATATCTGCATGCAGATTTCAGAACGTGGATAGTCAACATTTGTATACTCCCTACAAAATATTATGAAAGCGTTTTATTTATGCGCGTTTGCATGGATGTGTATGTATATATACTATGTATGATCACACAAAAAACTGATATTTACATCTTCGCTTAGAAAAACTAGCTATAATCAACATAGGTCTACTAGATTAATTTCTATAATGCTACTATTAAATCTTCCAAATACACCACATGATCGAATTCCCTTACTTGTATAACCAAGTTAACATGAAATTGCAGTAAGTAAAGTGGTCGCAACTTTTAGCCTCAAGCTTGTCAAACTGAAGCCATAATTAATTGCATCTGGCATTATATCCGTTCTCTCGCCATCTACCAGAAAAAGACCAGACAACACACAAACTTACTAAACGAGATAGAGATAGAGAAAGAGACGGAATGAATTAAGTAAATTCAATAGAGGTTAATGGAAGACATCAATAGGCTATCGGTATATTGGCAACTAGCAAAATCTTTCATTAATATTTGTTTGATTATTAAAGATTGGGCATCCCTTTGGTAATATATATTTTCGCATAAATAGATAGGTTCATGCTTAATCTTTCAAGCTCAGTTCCCCTTGCTGTTAAAGGTAGAATTTTTAATTTCTTATTTATTTGTTGTATGGAGACATGGGCAAAGCGTTTTTTAGTTTTTGATGAATGAATGAAAGTGGTTTTTCCCAGAAACAGAAATTTCTATTCTCACAGGCGTTTCAGCATCATTCTCAAATACAACCATACAAACATGTAAAAAAAGCAACAATGAAGCTAGATAATGATTAACGAAAGCTCTAAATATCATCTCTTCCATTAGAACCATAAAACAAAATACATAGTTCACACACTGATCGGGATGATCAATCCCAAAAGTATTCAGGAATTTCATCAAAACAGATGGACGGAGAAGATGACGGGGATGGCAGTGATGAGAAGAGGTCATCATTAAAAACATCAAAATACATTTGATCATCAAGTGGCTGAGCAGTAACATTGGTAAAGTCATCAGAATGGTCAATGGCCACCTCCTTCCCCTTGCCTTTAGGATCTGCATGAGGCACAACAGAATCTGCAGGAGGCACAAAAGAATCTGCAGAAGGTACAACAGAATATGTAGAAGGTACGACATTAAGCGGTTCATTAATGGGGATGTCGAACAATCTATCATCTGCAGTGTCGAAAAACTTTGACTTAAGCATGTTAAACAAATCCATATGGAACTGTTGCTGCAGCTGAACAAGATTGTTTGGATAAAGGCTTGTTGCGGTAGCTTGGATGTTATTCATTGGGAACAGTTCATGATTTGGGGCCATCAAATTAGGGTTATGTCCAACCCCATCATCATTAGTAGAGAGCTGCTGCTTCTTTAAATTTGAGTTCCAATAGTTTTTTATTTCATTGTCTGTTCTTCCTGGCAGACACTTTGCTATTTCTGCCCACCTGTGTAAACAAATTTACATATATGTTATCAACATTTTTTTCTTTTTATTGTAATTAATAAATAAAAATAATTAAGAATGAACAAACTCAAAGTATTTTTTTTGGCATGAAACATAAAATTATTGAATTAATTACTATAATGAATTGGTAGGCTTAATCGCAACACCTACAAATTACTACAAGGACTCCTAATAATGTAGATAGTGAAAGTCCAGGATCGATCTCAGGAAACAGTATTGCTTACGAACTAGTCACACAAATGGGGGTTTTTGTTTGTTGAATGATTAAAAATCCTAAGACGGGAATTAAATTCTAAGTTATAAATGATAATGTAAAAGAACACTTTGGATATGCAAAATTATCCCCGTCTATCAGTCAATATCACCGGAATGATTCTTTCTTTCTTCTCCCTAATTACTTGATCACAAGATGTAAAATCTCTATCTCTTCTTTGTTAATAATTACTAGCGGCGACACGCTCAACTAATAATCTTAATCAATACCAAAACCTAGCCGACACGGTCAAGATTCAAAGTATTAATCGATGAAAGATTTAAGAGATTAAGATCAAGAAATTAACCTATTATAATTTCAAATAGAATCAAAGCCAATTTGACTTTAATTACAATCCAAGATGAAACATTCAAGAATTGCAAGGATGCTACAATGATAACCCTAGTCCGACACGATAAGAGGGAAATCTAGCAATAATCAATTCAAAGGATTAAGGGATTGATCAATTTCTCAAAACCCTAGAAATTGATTTTGAATTAAGAACAAGTAAAATTGCAATTAGGGAAGAATAATCAAAAGAAATCAAACCTCAATTGAAAGTCAAGATGGTTCAAAGATTACAAATCCAAAGCAAGAGAACTTAGCCTTCCATGGAGATTCAAAGCTTGAATATTGTTTTGAAAAGCTAATGAAAGATAAGATCCCCTAAAAAGACTGCTGAGAGAAAGTATTTATACTTCCTCCCTAAACCCTAGCTAAAAAGGAAAAGAAAATAAATTAAAAATAAAAAAATTGCAAAATTACGTCATTCCAAATGATCGTGGCACGACTCGTCCCTAGGTCACGAGTCGTCCCTTGGTCTTCCTTCAATGGGGACGAGTCGTGATGTGGGGACGACTCGTCCTGGTCTGCAGCCTCTCTTCGAACTGGCGTCCCCCCTTTTGGGGAATAGTTGGGCCAAAGGGGGCCGACTCGTCCCCTGAACTAAAATCACTGGTTTCTTCACGTTTTCTCTTCAGTCCTTGGCTCGCTTCCGAACCACCTTGGCTTGACTTCCATGGAGTAACTTTGATGAACTTTGAGCAACACTTGAGGACCAAAAACACTTACATCCAAAGACTATCTAAGAAATCTCTCAATTTACATCTTTTATCTCAAAATCCTCACAATACATAGTATCACTCAAAAGACATCAAACCAAGCAAATTACATGGAAATAACACAAAATAATACCGGAAAACATAGGAATTACATAGAACAAATCCGTGCTATCAAATACCCCCACGCTTAGACCATTACTCGTCCCTGAGTAATATCCTAAACTCCAATCTAGCACCGGCCTAAAACAGATGCATGGAGGGTATTGATTCCTAGTCTCCTTTAATCCGCCAACAAGTCAATCAAAAGTCACAACAGAGTACAAGAAACTCCGTCTCCTTATATCACCAATAAATATGATCAATGAAAACAAATGACCTTACTTGATACCAACTCCCAAAATAACGATTCAAGCTAAGGTCCTCACACAAAAGCCAAGGGGAACTAAATATAACCTACGTTTCCCCCACGCTTGGCTCTCACTACATCATCCCTCAAAATAAAAGTTGTTCGGGTGTTAATCCCTCACAACTACCTCATGAAAACAAACTCTTACACCCCCTTATAACTCCAGAATGAATGAGGATTTCTAACCTATCTCCTCTACCCGAACCTCCTACACCAAAATGAAAATCCTAACCCGAAACTCCGAACCCCCCTTATGACTTCAACACCGGTGAATTAACGGATAGAAAGAATTTCACTCACTCACCTTTTGCCTAGGTGCCGTTTCCGGTTTTCACCTAGCCACTCGTTTTTTTTTTTTTTTTTTTTTTTTTTTTTTTTTTTATACGGACTCTCTCCTTTTGCCTAAGTGCCCTCTCGGGTTTTCACTTAGCCTCTCATTTTTATAGAAATCAAAAGAAACTGCTGTATACAAACATCCCCCATACCCCACGCTTAAACTACACGGTGTCCTCAATGTGTGTGCAACAATAAAAGTGCTAGGACAAGAAAAGCGTAAAAGGGAAAAAAATAATACCATCACCGAGGTGGCCATCGCCACGGCCGCCACCGCCACTCGGGTACGCTACCGACTACCCGACTGTGATCGCGAACTAGAACCCACACCAGAGCGTGCATCCGTCTAGCCGCACGCCTCAACTCACGGGCCTCGCTACGGGACAACAAGCCGGCATCTTGCCATCATCGACACAGGGACAAATGCGGAAGGTCCTCGCGCTGCATCATCCGGGACTCCATCCGTCGCCGGCGGCTATCTATCGCACCGCTTGGCCCCGTATCTCCTCCAAAGTATCGCCATACTCCGCCCACCTCCTATCCTCGAAAGCTACCCGCTCATGAACCTCGATCCTTGTAAGCATATCTCTCCCCCGGGTCCTCCCTGTCCTCATAGGCATATCTCCCATGCCGCTCATCTAGAAACGCCCTCATCTCATCCCACCTGATTAAAGGAGCCCCGCTGCCCCGGTTATGCTCTTCTTCACCGTGACCACTTCTCCTCAAGCTTCCTGCTCCTCATCATCTTCTTCTTCAACATTATCCATCACATCCTCTACCCCGGGCATACGCCACTGCCTGGCCTGTGTGCCACTCGGAAATGCGGCTCCTGCCGTGCAAATAACCGTCCTCTTCGGATCACCATACTCAAATAATAAGGAAAGGTTGCCCGCGGCCCTCGGGTTCCTCGCAAACTTGTCATATTGAATAAGCCACTCTCTCGAATATAGACTCGTGCCCCCTGTCAACTTTACCGCCTCGGGTTTTAACTCTCCAACACAAGCTGCAGCAATCAAAGATATCATCCCTCCTACAGAAATGTTGCCCTTTTTGGTTAGGGCGAACGCCTCACATCTCTTCATAAAGATATCCACCCAATCCGGAATGACCTGATAACTCCTTAACCCCGTGCGCAAAAGATTTATCATAGCAAGATTTAATTGCGCAGGCTCCCCGTTCGCCAACCAAGTCATAGCCAAACCTCTATAAAACAACTTCCAAGCAGGGTGGGAAAGAGAAGAAGCTCTAAGATATTTTTTTGTGCAAGGCAGTCCCGTGAGCTCCGTAAAGAAAAAACAGCTAGCCCCATCAACATCCAACCAATCTCCCCTCGGCTGGTCAACCCCCAGGATTTCCCTCAACTCATCGTAGGACACTCTATAAACTACATCATCAACTTGAACCCGAATAGTATTGGCATTTGCCCCCTTTCCTACCTCCACGGTCGAAAGAAATTCAAGAGTATATCTCAAATAAGTGTCCGCTCTCTTCCCCAAGAAAGTACTCAACCCGGCTTGGTTCATTAACTCTGCAACTAAGGTTTCTAAACCCAAAGCTCTTAACACCGGTTCATGGAGGAAGGTGGTGACTTGAATTTTCCTACTCTCCAAATTCCGCCACCTTTTCTTTTGAGCGGAAGACAAATTGAGCAATCCCATATATGGCAAGGAAGCAATAAGGGAGGATCATTTGGGACCTCGGATTGGGTAGATATTCTACCTCTTTTGTTGCCACCCCCTCTAGCATCTCTTCCCCTAGAAGACATTGTTTTCAACACCACCAATTAACTACAAATCCTCCACAAAAAATCAAGAAAGACAACCCGCCACAACAACAAACAACAATCTCCTTCAATTCCCAACCGAACCACCAAACTACAATTTCAACAAGTCCCAAGTATTTAAAGTGCAAGAGATGAAGTTGAAAATTTACCTTCTTAAATCACCCAAGCAGTCAAAATCCTTCCTTGTATCCTCCTTTGTAACACCCACAAATTTTTACCCGTAAATTTTCGAATTTGAAATCTAGGGCTTGGAGAAATTTTCGAAAATTTGGTGGATTGAAGGCCAAAATGGAAGAGGGTGGGGCGGAATTAGGGAGAGATGGTGGATTAGGGCTTGGATTTCGAAGAAAAGAGAGAGATTTGGTGGAATTTTCGGATTTGGGTAGAGAGAGAGAGCTTGGAGCTTTAATGGTGGTTGAAGGTGGAAGATGAAGGTAGAGAGAGAAAGGGGGTCGGTTTTAGTGAGGGAAGAGAATGAGGTTGGGAATTTTTGGGTTGAAGGGGTTGAAGGATGGTGGATTTAGGTGGGGCTAATGGTGGATTGGTGGGTGTTTGTAGAGAGAGAGAGAGAGAGAGCGAAATAGATAGGCACGACTTTGGGAAAGAGAGAGGATTTGCCGAATCAAGGGTTAAAACCCTTCATTCTCAATTTTATTTAATTTTTTTTTTTTCAAAGGCCCAGGGGACGAGTCGTCCCTTGGGTCACGAGTCGTGCCTTTTCTTCATCTCTCTGATTCCAGCGTCCCCCCTTTGGGGAATAATTGGTTATTTCCAGGGGCCAGTGTAGTCCCCTCGTTCAGTTTGCAATTTGCAAATTTTTTTTTTTTTTTTTTTTTTTTTTTTTTTTAACGAGCCCGGAGTTTTGATCCTTTCTCCCTTGCTACTCCTCGCACAACACCACTAAAACAAATACCCTTAGTAGCACCAATTCAATTCATGATAAAAAAAAAAAAATAAACTACGACAAACTAAAAACTAAGAATGATGATTAAATCCCGTTGCCTCCCGGTTAGCCGCCCTTCTTTAACGTCTTTAGCTAGACCTAATGCCGGGTAAGCCCAGGCTAGCATCAAAGTTTAAGTCCTTGACAAGACTCAAGAAAGAAGGTCTACTCATAACTAGGATTTTGGAGATAATGCACCTCCATATCCTCATTTATTCCCACGCCATCATGATACAATTTTAGGCGTTGACCATTCACTTTAAAAACCTTGTCTCCGGAGAGACTACCAATCTCAACCGCACCATGCGGATATACCTCCCTCACAATAAAAGGTCCGGTCCACCGCGACCTTAGCTTTCCGGGAAACAACCGGAGACGGGAATCAAATAAAAGGACTTTTTGACCAACCTTAAAGTCCTTTCTATTGATCATTTTATCATGCCAAGCTTTTGCCCGCTCCTTATAGAGTTGGTTGTTCTCGTAGGCTTCTCTCCTAATCTCATCCAACTCACTTAATTGCAATTTTCTCTCCTCACCGGACCCATCTAGGTTCATATTGAATTTTTTTATGGCCCAAAATGCTCTATGCTCTATGCTCCAACTCCACCGGTAAGTGACAAGGCTTTCCAAACACTAACCGATATGGGGACATACCGATAGGTGTCTTGTAAGCCGTCCGGTAGGCCCACAAAGCATCATCGAGTCTAAGACTCCAATCCTTCCTAGACGGATTCACGGTTTTCTCAAGAATAGACTTGATCTCCCGGTTGGACACCTCCGCTTGGCCATTAGTTTGAGGGTGATAGGCGGTCGAAATCTTATGAGTAATATGGTATTTCTTAACCAAAGCTTCGACCGTCCTATTACAAAAATGGGTCCCCCTATCACTAATGATGGCCCTAGGCATACCAAACCTACTCACAATGTTGGTCTTAAGGAAATTGACCACTACCCGTGAATCATCGGTGCGTGTGGGGATTGCTTCAACCCACTTGGAAACATAGTCAACTGCCAACAAGATGTACAAGAAACCAAAAGAATTGGGAAAAGGACCCATAAAGTCGATTCCCCATACGTCAAATATCTCACAATTTAAGACGAAGTGTTGTGGCATCTCATTACGTCGACCAATGTTACCAACTCTTTGACACCTATCACAAGATTTGCAAAAATTATATGCATCATGGAACATGGTAGGCCAATAAAAACCACTCTCAAGCACTTTCCTCACCGTGTTTCTAGCACCGAAATGACCACCGCATGCATGCTCACGACAAAATCTAAGGATGGAATGAATCTCACAATCGGCTACACACTTACGGATCACTTGGTCCGCACAATGCCTCCACAAATAAGGCTCATCCCACACATAATATTTTGCCTCACTCTGAATTTTATCCTTCTTAGATTTATTAAGTCCCGGAGGGAACTTTTGAGACACAAGAAAATTGACCAAATCTGCATACCACGGTGCAGACGACTGAACCACCCAAAGAGACTCATCGGGAAACTCACCCCGAATTGAACAATGATTAGAGGGCTCATCCTCTTTAAGCACAAGACGACTCAAATGATCGGCCACAAGATTCTCGGCCCCCTTCTTATCTTTCACCTCGATATCAAATTCACTCAATAAAAGGATCCACCTAATAAGTCTAGGTTTCGCCTCTTTCTTGGTCATAAGATACTTAAGAGCAGCATGGTCGGTGTAAACAATGACTTTGGTGCCTAAAAGATATGACCGAAACTTCTCAAGAGCAAAAACAACCGCCAACAACTCCTTCTCGATTGTGGTATAATTCCTTTGGGCATCATTGAGGGTCATAGAAGCATAATAAATGACATGGGAAGCCCTCTCAACCTTTTGTCCCAAAACAGCCCCAACTGCATAATCACTAGCATCACACATGATCTCGAAGGGGCGAGACCAATCGGGTGCTTGAATTATGGGGGTTGTGGTCAACCTAGACTTCAACTCATCAAACGCCCCCTTACACCTCTCATCAAAATGAAAATCAACCTCTTTTTGTAATAAAGTGCATAGAGGCGAGGCGATTTTTGAAAAATCCTTTATGAAGCGCCGGTAAAACCCCGCATGACCGGGGAATGACCGGACCTCACGCACATTCGTGGGATAGGGGAGGGAAGAAATGACATCAATTTTCGTCTTATCAACCTCTATGCCTTTCTTTGACACCACATGACCTAACACAATGCCTTGCTCAACCATAAAATGGCATTTTTCATAATTTAAAACCAAGTTTGTTTCAATGCAACGGTCCAAGACAAGAGCAAGGTGAGCAAGGCATTTGTCGAATGAGTCTCCATGAACAGTGAAGTCGTCCATGAAGACCTCCATGAAATTCTCAACAAAGTCGGAAAAGATGCTCATCATACACCTTTGAAAAGTCGCAGGTGCATTACGCAATCCGAACGGCATCCTCCGATATGCAAAGGTGCCAAAAGGGCAAGTAAACGTAGTTTTCTCTTGGTCTTCCGGGGAAATAGGTATTTGAAAATACCCGGAATACCCATCAAGAAAACAGTAATACGCCCTTACGGCTAACCTTTCAAGCATTTGATCAATAAAGGGGAGGGGAAAATGATCCTTACGTGTTACCTCATTAAGGCGCCGAAGGTCGATGCAAACTCGCCAACCCGTTTGCTCCCGGATTGGCACCAACTCTCCCTTATGATTTATGGAGACGGTGATCCCGCCTCGCTTTGGAACACACTGAGTGGGACTCACCCACTTACTGTCGGATATGGGGTAAATGATCCCCATCTGTATTAACTTCAGCACCTCCTTTTTTACCACCTCCATCATTGGTGGATTCATCCTCCTTTGCGGTTGCTTAACCGGCTTTGCATCATCTTCCAGAACAATCTTGTGAGTACACAAAGATGGACTTATGCCCTTAAGATCGGCAATAGTCCACCCAATCGCCTCCTTCCTTGCCCGAACCACCTCTACCAATTTCTCTTCCCGCACCTCATTCAAACCTTGCTTGAGATTACCACCGGCAACGTATCATTCTCTCCCAAGTAAACATACTTCAACCCCTCCTAGTAGGGTCTTTAACTCGAGCTCAGGTGCCTTTTCAATAGACGGCACGGGTTTCCACTGGCGGAATCTCTAATCGCACCTTCACTTACCCCGAGTATCACTGTTAAGCACATTATCGCTTCCTTCAAACCGTCGAAATTTCAAAATCCAACTCCGCCAACCCCAAGGCATTCTCTAAAACCGCCTTCAAATCATCATTGGTGCCGCTCACCTCAAAAATATCCTCTACCATGCTCGATTACATCCATGAAACATAAAGAGTGGACGTCCTTTGGGTATTTCATGGAGTCAAAGATGTTGAACTCCATGACCTCGCCCATCGAACTCCATAGACAACGAACCATTGGCCACATCCAACTTGGTTCTAGCCGTAGACATGAAAGGCCTTCCAAGAAGAATGGGGGCCTTAGGATCGAATCCATATCCAACACGTAAAAGTCAGCCTAAAAATCATCTTACCAACCCTGGACGAGAACATCCTCTACTAACCCTTTCGGATAAGCGTTGGACCGGTCACCACTCGTATAATTACCCGGGTGTCTTGCAATGGCCCCAATTTTAGGTTCTCAAACAATGTGTAAGGCATCACATTGATTGAAGCCCCCAAATCGAGCATTGCCTTGTGCTCCGATGAATCCCCTAGAGAAATAGGGATCACAAACATTCCCGGATCATTACACTTCTTAGGCAGCTTCCTTCGATAAACGGCGTAAACATGCTCATGAACCTTAGCCTTTTTCTCGACTCCTCAACCTCGGTCTCTCTTAGTGGTACACAGCCTCCTTCGTAAACTTGGCATACCTCGGGACGGTCAAGAAGGTCCAGAACGGAATGTTCACCTCAAGCCTCTTGAAAGTATCAAAAATTGCCTTGTCGGGCTCGGGTTTCCTCGTCTCTCTCAAGGCTTGAGGGAACGGCACATCTCGGCTCTACTACCGGTGGCACCGACTCGATGCGGTACTTTCTCTTCCACGACTTTTTCGTCGGCTCGCCTTTCTCAACCTCTAACTCCGGTTCCTCGTTGATCACCGTATCTATCAACTCCTTACCACTCCTCTTGTTATGGCACTCACATTCTTCTCGATTTGGATTCGGTTCGCCTTGATGGCAACTTTCCCGACTCCGAGCCTCCAACCTACCAACAAAGCATTCGCAATCCGCCCCATCCGTCTCTGCACCACCGATACTCATATCGCTCCCTTCCGCTGATATCGTCAAGACCGCTGGATAAGGTGCTCATACTTTGAGCCAATGTGCGAACATATCTTCGTAGATCGCCCTCGTGTGACCGCTGCTTGCGGCTGCCGCTGCGGCCGAAATCTTGGGCCGAAATCCGCGAGGGCCGCATAGGTGGCCTAAACCGCATGGATCGCCGAACCGGCATAAAACCCCGCGGATTACCGATTCGATTACCGAACCGCGGCTGCCGCGCCCATTCGGATTGGACCAACTGAACCCTGGGTGATTCTTCCAATTCGGGTTGTAAGTGTTCTGTCTCTGGCCCCCGAATCCTACTGCATTCACATCTTCATACTCACCCGTTTGTAATGTCGGACACGAATCCGTCGGATGAGTCACATCGTAACAAATACCACACTGCTTCGGTGGCTATCCTAGCATCATTGCTTTCATCATACTTTTGATGTCCTCAACATCGCTTTAAGTTGATCCGCCACCCCACTATCGGACCCACCGCATTAACCTCGCCCGACACTTGACCTCATACCATGCGTCCGGTACTCTTTGCTAACTCCTCCAATAATTTCGAGCTTACGCAGTAGTCTTGTTTAGTATGCTACCCCACATGAAGAGTCAACCATTCGCTTGTCCCGATCGCAAGCCCTCCGTGGAAATACATAATCGCTTGATCGCATCATACCCGTGGTAGGGGCAACTCCGAGTGAGTGCATGAAATCTGTTGAAGTAATCGTAGAATGATTCATCCCCCTTCTGCTCTATATTGCTTATGTCCCTTTTCATCACATTGATTTGATTCACCGGGAAGAACTCATCCAAGAAAGCCTCCTTTAACATCTCGCCAGTGGTAATGCCGTTTCGGGGCCGTGGTAGTACCATACATTAGCCCTGTCCTTCAATGTGAATGAGAAAGCTCGGAGCAGAAGCTGCTCAATTGGGAGACCCGAAGGCTTCATACTGTTGCATACTTGCACAAATTGGGAAACATGCCGATTCGGGTTTTCACCGGCAGCCCACCGAAGCTAGGCAATTGATTTAGAAGCCCCGCTTTCAACTCAAATGTGACTCCCGCCGGCAATGCAGAAAAGTAACCGCCGCGGTTGCTCCGCCCAGCTTTGGAGCGCTTTTCTCTAAGTGTCATACGCTCTATCCCCCATCTCTGTCTCCCCAACTATTATAGTTCAACCTCCTGTTTGCTTTACGTCCTTTCCTGAAAGAACGTTCTATTTCTGAATCAAGAGGCACCAGTAAATTATTAGTAGAACGGGTGTGCACCATGCACGGTTACACACCACAAGAGAGCGGTGGTATATCACTTTGCGTATAACACAAATACTAAAATAAAAATAAATAAAAAGAAAAAGAAATAGATTAAGAAATGTAATATGATCGTAAACAATTACACCGTTCCCAAGCAACGGCGCCAAAATTTGGTAGGCTTAATCGCAACACCTACAAATTACTACAAGGACTCCTAATAATGTAGATAGTGAAAGTCCAGTGATCGATCTCAGTGGAACAAGATTGCTTACGAACTAGTCACACAAATGGGGGTTTTTGTTTGTTGAATGATTAAAAATCCTAAGACGGGAATTAAATTCTAAGTTATAAATGATAATGTAAAAGAACACTTTGGATATGCAAAATTATCCCCGTCTATCAGTCAATATCACCGGAATGATTCTTTCTTTCTTCTCCCTAATTAATTGATCACAAGATGTAAAATCTCTATCTCTTCTTTGTTAATAATTACTAGCGGCGACACGCTCAACTAATAATCCTAATCAATACCAAAACCTAGCCGACACGGTCAAGATTCAAAGTATTAATCGATGAAAGATTTAAGAGATTAAGATCAAGAAATTAACCTATTATAATTTCAAATAGAATCAAAGCCAATTTGACTTTAATTACAATCCAAGATGAAACATTCAAGAATTGCAAGGATGCTACAATGATAACCCTAGTCCGACTCGATAAGAGGGAAATCTAGCAATAATCAATTCAAAGGATTAAGGGATTGATCAATTTCTCAAAACCCTAGAAATTGATTTTGAGTTAAGAACAAGTAAAATTGCAATTAGGGAAGAATAATCAAAAGAAATCAAACCTCAATTGAAAGTCAAGATGGTTCAAAGATTACAAATCCAAAGCAAGAGAACTTAGCCTTCCATGGAGATTCAAAGCTTGAATATTGTTTTGAAAAGCTAATGAAAGATAAGATCCCCTAAAAAGACTGCTGAGAGAAAGTATTTATACTTCCTCCCTAAACCCTAGCTAAAAAGGAAAAGAAAATAAATTAAAAATAAAGAAAATTGCAAAATTACGTCATACCAGCGATCAGGGCACGACTCGTCCCTAGGGTCACGAGTCGTCCCTTGGTCTTCCTTCAATGGGGACGAGTCGTGATGTGGGGGACGACTCGTCCCTAGGCCGCAGCCTCTCTCGAACTCGGCGTCCCCTTTGGGGAATAGTTGGGCCAAAGGGGGACGACGTCCCCTGAACTAAAATCACTGGTTTCTTCACGTTTTCTCTTCAGTCATTGGCTCGCTTCCGAACCACCTTGGCTTGACTTCCATGGAGTAACTTTGATGAACTTTGAGCAACACTTGAGGACCAAAAACACTTACATCCAAAGACTATCTAAGAAATCTCTCAATTTACATCTTTTATCTCAAAATCCTCACAATACATAGTATCACTCAAAAGACATCAAACCAAGCAAATTACATGGAAATAACACAAAATAATACCGAAAAATATAGGAATTACATAGAACAAATCCGTGCTATCAAATACCCCCACGCTTAGACCATTACTCGTCCCTGAGTAATATCCTAAACTCCAATCTAGCACCGGCCTAAAACAGATGCATGGAGGGTATTGATTCCTAGTCTCCTTTAATCCGCCAACAAGTCAATCAAAAGTCACAACAGAGTACAAGAAACTCCGTCTCCTTATATCACCAATAAATATGATCAATGAAAACAAATGACCTTACTTGATACCAACTCCCAAACTAACAGTATCCAAGCTAAGGTCCTCACACAAAAGCCAAGGGGAACTAAATATAACCTACGTTTCCCCCACGCTTGGCTCTCACTACATCATCCCTCAAAATAAAAGTTGTTCGGGTGTTAATCCCTCACAACTACCTCATGAAAACAAACTCCTACACCCCCTTATAACTCCAGAATGAATGAGGATTTCTAACCTATCTCCTCTACCCGAACCTCCTACACCAAAATGAAAATCCTAACCCGAAACTCCGAACCCCCCTTATGACTTCAACACCGGTGAATTAACGGATAGAAAGAATTTCACTCACTCACCTTTTGCCTAGGTGCCGTTTCCGGTTTTCACCTAGCCTCTCGTTTTTTTTTTTATTATACAGACTCTCTCCTTTTGCCTAAGTGCCCTCTCGGGTTTTCACTTAGCCTCTCATTTTTTTTTATAGAAATCAAAAGAAACTGTACAGATACAAACATCCTCCATACCCCCACGCTTAAACTACACAGTGTCCTCAATGTGTGTGCAACAATAAAAGTGCTAGGACAGTAAAAGCGTAAAAGGGAAAAAAATAATACCATCACTGAGGTGGCCACTGCCACGGCTGCCACTGCCACTCCGGGTACTGCCACTGACTACCTGACTGTGACTGCGAACTAGAACCCACACCAGGAGCAGGCATTCATCTAGCTGCACGCCTCAACTCACGGGCCTCGCTACGGGACAACAAACTGGCATACTGCTCATCTGACACAGGGACAAATGCGAAAGGTCCCTGCTGCTGCATCATCCAGGACTCCATCTGTCGCTGGCGGCTATCTATCGCAATCTGTCGGTCCTGTATCTCCTCCAAAGTATCGCCATACTCCGCCCACCTCCTATCCTCTAAAGCTACCCGGCTCATGAACCTCTGATCCTCGTAAGCATATCTCTCCTGGGTCCTCCTGTCCTCATAGGCATATCTCCCATGCTGCTCATCTAGAAACGCCCTCATCTCATCCCACTGATTAAATGAGCCCTGCTGGCCCTGGTTATGCTCTTCTTCACCGTGACCACCTCAAGCCCGCCTGCCTGCTCCTCATCATCGTCTTCTTCAACATTATCCATCACATCCTCTACCCCGGGCATACGCCACTGCCTGGCCTGTGTGCCACTCGGAAATGCGGCTCCTGCCGTGCAAATAACCGTCCTCCTCGGATCACCATACTCAAATAATAAGGAAAGGTTGCCCGCGGCCCTCGGGTTCCTCGCAAACTTGTCATATTGAATAAGCCACTCTCTCGAATATAGACTCGTGCCCCCTGTCAACTTTACCGCCTCGGGTTTTAACTCTCCAACACAAGCTGCAGCAATCAAAGATATCATCCCTCCTACAGAAATGTTGCCCTTTTTGGTTAGGGCGAACGCCTCACATCTCTTCATAAAGATATCCACCCAATCCGGAATGACCTGATAACTCCTTAACCCCGTGCGCAAAAGATTTATCATAGCAAGATTTAATTGCGCAGGCTCCCCGTTCGCCAACCAAGTCATAGCCAAACCTCTATAAAACAACTTCCAAGCAGGGTGGGAAAGAGAAGAAGCTCTAAGATATTTTTTTTGTGCAAGGCAGTCCCGTGAGCTCCGTAAAGAAAAAGCAGCTAGCCCCATCAACATCCAACCAATCTCCCCTCGGCTGGTCAACCCCCAGGATTTCCCTCAACTCATCGTAGGACACTCTATAAACTACATCATCAACTTGAACCCGAATAGTATTGGCATTTGCCCCCTTTCCTACCTCCACGGTCGAAAGAAATTCAAGAGTATATCTCAAATAAGTGTCCGCTCTCTTCCCCAAGAAAGTACTCAACCCGGCTTGGTTCATTAACTCTGCAACTAAGGTTTCTAAACCCAAAGCTCTTAACACCGGTTCATGGAGGAAGGTGGTGACTTGAATTTTCCTACTCTCCAAATTCCGCCACCTTTTCTTTTGAGCGGAAGACAAATTGAGCAATCCCATATATGGCAAGGAAGCATTAGGGGGAGGGGGATCATTTGGGACCTCGGATTGGGTAGATATTCTACCTCTTTTGTTGCCACCCTCTAGCATCTCTTCCCTAGAAGACATTGTTTTCAACACCACCAATTAACTACAAATCCTCCACAAAAAATCAAGAAAGACAACCCGCCACAACAACAAACAACAATCTCCTTCAATTCCCAACCGAACCACCAAACTACAATTTCAACAAGTCCCAAGTATTTAAAGTGCAAGAGATGAAGTTGAAAATTTACCTTCTTAAATCACCCAAGCAGTCAAAATCCTTCCTTGTATCCTCCTTTGTAACACCCACAAATTTTTTTCCCAGAAATTTTCGAATTTGAAATCTAGGGCTTGGAGAAATTTTCGAAAATTGGTGGATTGAAGGCCAAAAATGGAAGAGGGTGGGGCGGAATTAGGTAGAGATGGTGGATTAGGGCTTGGATTTCGAAGAAAAGAGAGAGATTTGGTGGAATTTTCGGATTTGGGTAGAGAGAGAGAGCTTGGAGCTTTAATGGTGGTTGAAGGTGGAAGATGAAGGTAGAGAGAGAAAGGGGGTCGGTTTTAGTGAGGGAAGAGAATGAGGTTGGGAATTTTTGGGTTGAAGGGGTTGAAGGATGGTGGATTTAGGTGGTGCTAATGGTGGATTGGTGGGTGTTTGTAGAGAGAGAGAGAGAGAAATAGATAGGCACGACTTTGGGAAAGAGAGAGGGGACGGCTGAACTGAAGGGTTAAAACCCTTCATTCTCAATTTTATTTAATTTTTTTTTTCAAAGGCCCTGGGGACGAGTCGTCCCTTGGGTCACGAGTCATGCCTTTTCTTCATCTCTCTGATTCCAGCGTCCCCCTTTTGGGGAATAATTGGTTATTTCCAGGGGACGAGTCGTCCCTTGGCCTGTTCCAGCTGCAATTTGCAAATTTTTTTTATTTTTTTATTTTTTATTTTTTAACAGGCCCAGGTTTTGATCCTTTCTCCCTTGCTACTCCCTGCACAACACCACTAAAACAAATACCCTTAGTAGCACCAATTCAATTCATGATAAAAAAAAAATAAACTACGACAAACTAAAAAACTAAGAATGATGATTAAATCCCGGGTTGCCTCCCGGTTAGCCGCCCTTCTTTAACGTCTTTAGCTAGACCTAATGCCGGGTAAGCCCCCGGCTAGCATCAAAGTTTAAGTCCTTGACAAGACTCAAGAAAGAAGGTCTACTCATAACTAGGATTTTGGAGATAATGCACCTCCATATCCTCATTTATTCCCACGCCATCATGATACAATTTTAGGCGTTGACCATTCACTTTAAAAACCTTGTCTCTGGAGAGACTACCAATCTCAACCGCACCATGCGGATATACCTCCCTCACAATAAAAGGTCCGGTCCACCGCGACCTTAGCTTTCCGGGAAACAACCGGAGATGGGAATCAAATAAAAGGACTTTTTGACCAACCTTAAAGTCCTTTCTATTGATCATTTTATCATGCCAAGCTTTTGCCCGCTCCTTATAGAGTTGGTTGTTCTCGTAGGCTTCTCTCCTAATCTCATCCAACTCACTTAATTGCAATTTTCTCTCCTCACCGGACCCATCTAGGTTCATATTGAATTTTTTTATGGCCCAAAATGCTATATGCTCCAACTCCACCGATAAGTGACAAGGCTTTCCAAACACTAACCGATATGGGGACATACCGATAGGTGTCTTGTAAGCCGTCCGGTAGGCCCACAAAGCATCATCGAGTCTAAGACTCCAATCCTTCCTAGACGGATTCACGGTTTTCTCAAGAATAGACTTGATCTCCCGGTTGGACACCTCCGCTTGGCCATTAGTTTGAGGGTGATAGGCGGTCGAAATCTTATGAGTAATATGGTATTTCTTAACCAAAGCTTCGACCGTCCTATTACAAAAATGGGTCCCCCTATCACTAATGATGGCCCTAGGCATACCAAACCTACTCACAATGTTGGTCTTAAGGAAATTGACCACTACCCGTGAATCATCGGTGCGTGTGGGGATTGCTTCAACCCACTTGGAAACATAGTCAACTGCCAACAAGATGTACAAGAAACCAAAAGAATTGGGAAAAGGACCCATAAAGTCAATTCCCCATACGTCAAAAATCTCACAATTTAAGACGAAGTGTTGTGGCATCTCATTACGTCGACCAATGTTACCAACTCTTTGACACCTATCACAAGATTTGCAAAAATTATATGCATCATAGAACATGGTAGGCCAATAAAAACCACTCTCAAGCACTTTCCTCACCGTGTTTCTAGCACCGAAATGACCACCGCATGCATGCTCATGACAAAATCTAAGGATGGAATGAATCTCACAATCGGCTACACACTTACGGATCACTTGGTCCGCACAATGCCTCCACAAATAAGGCTCATCCCACACATAATATTTTGCCTCACTCCGAATTTTATCCTTCTTAGATTTATTAAGTCCCGGAGGGAACTTTTGAGACACAAGAAAATTGACCAAATCTGCATACCACGGTGCAGACGACTGAACCACCCAAAGAGACTCATCGGGAAACTCACCCCGAATTGAACAATGATTAGAGGGCTCATCCTATTTAAGCACAAGACGACTCAAATGATCGGCCACAAGATTCTCGGCCCCCTTTCTTATCTTTCACCTCGATAACAAATTCACTCAATAAAAGGATCCACCTAATAAGTCTAGGTTTCGCCTCTTTCTTGGTCATAAGATACTTAAGAGCAGCATGGTCGGTGTAAACAATGACTTTGGTGCCTAAAAGATATGACCGAAACTTCTCAAGAGCAAAAACAACCGCCAACAACTCCTTCTCGGTTGTGGTATAATTCCTTTGGGCATCATTGAGGGTCATAGAAGCATAATAAATGACATGGGAAGCCCTCTCAACCTTTTGTCCCAAAACAGCCCCAACTGCATAATCACTAGCATCGCACATGATCTCGAAGGGGCGAGACCAATCGGGTGCTTGAATTATGGGGGTTGTGGTCAACCTAGACTTCAACTCATCAAACGCCCCCTTACACCTCTCATCAAAATGAAAATCAACCTCTTTTTGTAATAAAGTGCATAGAGGCGAGGCGATTTTTGAAAAATCCTTTATGAAGCGCAGGTAAAACCCCGCATGACCGAGGAATGACCGGACCTCACGCACATTCGTGGGATAGGGGAGGGAAGAAATGACATCAATTTTCGCCTTATCAACCTCTATGCCTTTCTTTGACACCACATGACCTAACACAATGCCTTGCTCAACCATAAAATGGCATTTTTCATAATTTAAAACCAAGTTTGTTTCAATGCAACGGTCCAAGACAAGAGCAAGGTGAGCAAGGCATTGGTCGAATGAGTCTCCATGAACAGTGAAGTCGTCCATGAAGACCTCAATGAAATTCTCAACAAAGTCGGAAAAGATGCTCATCATACACCTTTGAAAAGTTGCAGGTGCATTACGCAATCCGAACGGCATCCTCCGATATGCAAAGGTGCCAAAAGGGCAAGTAAACGTAGTTTTCTCTTGGTCTTCCGGGGAAATAGGTATTTGAAAATACCCGGAATACCCATCAAGAAAACAGTAATACGCCCTTCCGGCTAACCTTTCAAGCATTTGATCAATAAAGGGGAGGGGAAAATGATCCTTACGTGTTACCTCATTAAGGCGCCGAAGGTCGATGCAAACTCGCCAACCCGTTTGCTCCCGGATTGGCACCAACTCTCCCTTATGATTTATGGAGACGGTGATCCCGCCTCGCTTTGGAACACACTGAGTGGGACTCACCCACTTACTGTCGGATATGGGGTAAATGATCCCCATCTGTATTAACTTCAGCACCTCCTTTTTTACCACCTCCATCATTGGTGGATTCATCCTCCTTTGCGGTTGCTTAACCGGCTTTGCATCATCTTCCAGAACAATCTTGTGAGTACACAAAGATGGACTTATGCCCTTAAGATCGGCAATAGTCCACCCAATCGCCTCCTTCCTTGCCCGAACCACCTCTACCAATTTCTCTTCCTGCACCTCATTCAGCTTGCTTGAGATTACCACCGGCAACGTATCATTCTCTCCCAAGTAAACATACTTCAACCCCTCCGGTAGGGTCTTCAACTCGAGCTCAGGTGCCTTTTCAATAGACGGCACGGGTTTCCCTGGCGGAATCTCTAACTGCACCTTCACATACCCCGGAGTATCACCTGTTAAGCTCATTACTGCTTCCTTCAAACTGTCAGAAATTTCAAAATCCAACTCCGCCAACCCCAAGGCATTCTCTAAAACCGCCTTCAAATCATCATTGGTGCTGCTCACCTCAAAAATATCCTCTACCACAGGCTCGATTACATCCATGAAACATAAAGAGTGGACGTCCTTTGGGTATTTCATGGAGTCAAAGATGTTGAACTCCATGACCTGCCCATCGAACTCCATAGACAACGAACCATTGGCCACATCCAACTTGGTTCTAGTTTGTAGACATGAAAGGCCTTCCAAGAAGAATGGGGGCCTTAGGATCAGAATCCATATCCAACACGTAAAAGTCAGCCGGAAAAATCATCTTACCAACCCGGACGAGAACATCCTCTACTAACCCTTTCGGATAAGCGTTGGACCGGTCAGCCAACTGTATAATTACCCGGGTGTCTTGCAATGGCCCCAATTTTAGGTTCTCAAACAATGTGTAAGGCATCACATTGATTGAAGCCCCCAAATCGAGCATTGCCTTGTGCTCCGATGAATCCCCTAGAGAAATAGGGATCACAAACATTCCCGGATCATTACACTTCTTAGGCAGCTTCCTTCGATAAACGGCAAAACATGCTCATGAACCTTAGCCTTTTTCTCGACTCCTCAACCTCTGGGTCTCTCTTAGTGGTACACACTCCTCCTTCGAAACTTGGCATACCTCGACACCAAGAAGGTCCAGGAATGGAATGTTCACCTCAAGCCTCTTGAAAGTATCAAAAATTGCCTTGTCAGGCTCAGGTTTCCTCGCCTCTCTCAAGGCTTCGAGGGAACGGCACATCTCGGCTCTACTACCGGTGGCACCGACTCGATGCGCACCTTTCTCTTCCACGAATTTTTCTGTCGGCTTAGTCTTCTCAACCTCTAACTCCGGTTCCTCGTTGATCACTGTATCTATCAACTCCTTACCACTCCTCAGTGTTATGGCACTTACATTCTTCTGATTTGGATTCGGTTACCCTTGATGGCAACTTTCCCGACTCCGAGCCTCCAACCTACCAACAAAGATTCGCACCCGCCCCATCTGTCTCTCCAGACCACCGATACTGTATCGCCCCTTCTCGCTGATATCGTCAAGACCGCTGGATAAGGTGCTCATACTTTGAGCCAATGTGCGGAACATATCTTTCGTAGACTGTCCCCTGTGGTGACCGCTGCTGCGGCCGCTGCTGCCGCGGGCCGAAATCTGTGTGGCTGAAACTGCGGTGGCTGCATAGGTGGCCTAAACTGCATGGACTGCTGAACCGGCATAAAACCCCGTGGATTACCGAACTGATTACCGAACTGTGGCTGCTGCGCCCCATTCGGATTGGACCAACTGAACCCTGGGTGATTCTTCCAATTCGGGTTGTAAGTGTTCTGTCTCTGGCCCCCGAATCCTACTGCATTCACATCTTCATACTCACCCGTTTGTAATGTCTGGACACGAATCCGTCTGGATGAGTCACATCGTAACAAATACCACACCGCCGGTGGCCGTCCTAGCATCATTGCTTTCATCATACTTTTGATGTCCTCAACATCGCTTTAAGTTGATCCGCCACCCCACTACCGGGACCCACCGCATTAACCCGCCTGACACTTGACCTCATACCATGCGTCCGGGTACTCTTTGCTAACTCCTCCAATAATTTCTGAGCTTCTGCAGTAGTCTTGTTTAGTATGCTACCCCCACATGAAGAGTCAACCATTTGCTTGTCCTGATCAGTAAGCCCTCCGTGGAAATACATAATCAGTTGATCAGCATCATACCCGTGGTAGGGGAAACTCCGAGTGAGTGTATGAAATCTGTTGAAGTAATCGTAGAATGATTCATCCCCCTTCTACTCCATATTGCTTATGTCCCTTTTCATCACATTGATTTGATTCACCGGGAAGAACTCATCCAAGAAAGCCTCCTTTAACATCTGCCAGGTGGTAATGCTGTTCGGGGCCAGGTGGTAGTACCATACATTGGCCCTGTCCTTCAATGTGAATGAGAAAGCTCGGAGCAGAAGCTGCTCAATTGGGAGATCCGAAGGCTTCATACTGTTGCATACTTGCACAAATTGGGAAACATGCTGATTCGGGTTTTCACCGGGTAGCCCACTGAAGCTAGGCAATTGATTTAGAAGCCCCGGTTTCAACTCAAATGTGACTCCGCCGGCAATGCAGAAAAGTAGCCGCGGTTGCTCCGTCCAACTTTGGAGTGCTTTTCTCTCTAAGTGTCTCAAGGCGCTCTATCCCCCATCTCTGTCTCCCAACTATTATAGTTCAACCTCCTGTTTGCTTTACGTCCTTTCCTGAAAGAACGTTCTATTTCTGAATCAAGAGGCACAAGTAAATTATTAGTAGAACGGGTGTGCACCATGCACGGTTACACACCACAAGAGAGCAGGGTATATCACTTTGCAGATAACACAAATACTAAAATAAAAATAAATAAAAAGAAAAAGAAATAGATTAAGAACAGAATATGATCGTAAACAATTACACCGTTCCCCGGCAACGGCGCCAAAATTTGGTAGGCTTAATCGCAACACCTACAAATTACTACAAGGACTCCTAATAATGTAGATAGTGAAAGTCCAAGATCGATCTCAGGGAACAGTATTGCTTACGAACTAGTCACACAAATGGGGGTTTTTGTTTGTTGAATGATTAAAAATCCTAAGACGGGAATTAAATTCTAAGTTATAAATGATAATGTAAAAGAACACTTTGGATATGCAAAATTATCCCCGTCTATCAGTCAATATCACCGGAATGATTCTTTCTTTCTTCTCCCTAATTACTTGATCACAAGATGTAAAATCTCTATCTCTTCTTTGTTAATAATTACTAGCGGCGACACGCTCAACTAATAATCCTAATCAATACCAAAACCTAGACGACACGGTCAAGATTCAAAGTATTAATCGATGAAAGATTTAAGAGATTAAGATCAAGAAATTAACCTATTATAATTTCAAATAGAATCAAAGCCAATTTGACTTTAATTACAATCCAAGATGAAACATTCAAGAATTGCAAGGATGCTACAATGATAACCCTAGTCCGACACGATAAGAGGGAAATCTAGCAATAATCAATTCAAAGGATTAAGGGATTGATCAATTTCTCAAAACCCTAGAAATTGATTTTGAATTAAGAACAAGTAAAATTGTAATTAGGGAAGAATAATCAAAAGAAATCAAACCTCAATTGAAAGTCAAGATGGTTCAAAGATTACAAATCCAAAGCAAGAGAACTTAGCCTTCCATGGAGATTCAAAGCTTGAATATTGTTTTGAAAAGCTAATGAAAGATAAGATCCCCTAAAAAGACTGCTGAGAGAAAGTATTTATACTTCCTCCCTAAACCCTAGCTAAAAAGGAAAAGAAAATAAATTAAAAATAAAGAAAATTGCAAAATTACGTCATTCCAGCGATCAGGGCACGACTCGTCCCATAGGGTCACGAGTCGTCCCTTGGTCTTCCTTCAATGGGGACGAGTCGTGATGTGGGGGACGACTCGGGCCCTGGCCCGCAGCCCCTCTCTCGAACTCGGCGTCCCCCCTTTGGGGAATAGTTGGGCCAAAGGGGGACGACTCGTCCCCTGAACTAAAATCACTGGTTTCTTCACGTTTTCTCTTCAGTCCTTGGCTCGCTTCCGAACCACCTTGGCTTGACTTCCATGGAGTAACTTTGATGAACTTTGAGCAACACTTGAGGACCAAAAACACTTACATCCAAAGACTATCTAAGAAATCTCTCAATTTACATCTTTTATCTTAAAATCCTCACAATACATAGTATCACTCAAAAGACATCAAACCAAGCAAATTACATGGAAATAACACAAAATAATACCGAAAAACATAGGAATTACATAGAACAAATCCGTGCTATCATGAATATATTTTTCTTAATATAATTTGAAGTAGTTACCAATATGTATACCTGTTTCCATGAATTTTCTGAAGAGAAACAATGCAAGTAGCTTCATCAGAAGTGAAGTCTCCATGCTTTACTCCGGGACGTAAATAATTCACCCACCGCAGCCTGCAGCTCTTCCCACAGCGTTGCAGCCCTGCACGAACAAATTAATCCACACGAGAGTCATGAAATCAAGAAATGACAGCTAGATAGATAAAGAGAAACAATACAAGAAATTTAAGCAAACAAAATAAATATAAGCAGATGTACACATATAACTTGTATATGTGTGAGACTCAAATAAAAGGATTTTCTTCATCATTCTAAATGATGATGAGATGAAAGTGTCTATAAGAAAGAAGAAACCTGCACGTTCCGAAAATGTAGTCCAGCTTCCCGGGCCTTGATATATTGAAATGCAATTTAATAGCTTTTCATCTTCTTCTTGAGTCCAATATCCCTTTTTCACTGGTTGTTTGTTGCAGCATGGGTGTTCAACCATCTTCTGCTCTGTCTCAACCATTGTTTCTTTGAAAAAAGTTGCAGCCAATGACAAAATGTAAGAAAAATATGTCTATGTAAATATGAAAATTTAACTGATACAAAACATACATTTTCTGATACAAAGAACAGAAAATATATATTTAAAAAAAAAAGAAGGCAAATTTAGCCCTAGCTAAAGATTGGTTGCAAAACTCAAGCAATTGTACTATCAATGGATTTAAATGGTGTCAACTTTCATGCATTGACTGATTTATGAGTGTAATATATGTAAACTAGATTGACAAACCAAAAGGAGAGATTGAGAGAGAAACCTAGCTAGATTGAATGAGCTAATTCTTCTTGGCTCCAACTTTGAAATTAATAAAATGGGTGTTTGCATGTTTTGAAGGGCTAACCATGTCTCTCTCTTATAGAAGTCCTAAGGCATAGTAGTCCCCAAATCCGACGGTCTAAATTTCATCTTCATCAAATGAACGGTACTTGATTTGTAAAGACTGTCTGCAGTGTCGAAGATACCACTCAAATCAAAATGAACGGTCCAGATTTGGATGTCATTATCATGACATGGGATGCCATACACATAAAATCCATGTGTCCTACTTTTGTTTGTATTATATACTCCTTCCGTCCCATACCTACGTGCACACTTTTCATTTTGGGGGTCCCAAACCTACGTGCACATTTCCTAAAATGGAAAGGAATCTTTACTATTCCTTCCACTCATTCTCTCTCCTACATTATTTTAATACTTACAACACCATTATAATTTACTATTTACTCCACTCATTCTCTTTCCTATTTTATGTTCACACTCACAACACTTTTAATATAATATTCTCTCCTTAATTTACGTGAAAGTCAAACCGAGCACCTAGGTATGGGACGGAGGGAGTATTTGATTTTGTTTGTATTATATAATATTTGACTAATGAGTATTCAAGGTGATGTCATGCATGAAGGGTCAACGGTACAAGAGTTTGGGTGGGTCCACCTAGTTTCTATCGAACACAAAAATGTTTTATGCAATTAATTCAAGCGTTATGAAAGGATGAAATAATTATGCAAATTGTATTCATACATAAACACTTAATAAATAAGTAAAAGAAAAAAAATACTTATTTCATTCTAAAATAAATATTTCATTCTAAAATAAAAAATACACAAAAATTGAATATTAACTTTTGGACGGAAAGAGTACTTCATATATTAATTTGTATTTCCTCTTTTTGGAAAAATAATTTCATTATTATAAGCATTTTTGTGATGTATTTGCTGTTTGTATCTTCTAGAAATTGCTTTTTAATTTAATTATTGATATTTTTTTGAATGTGATTTATTTTGAAACTGAAAGAATATTAGAAGTATGTGACAAAGATTAGCAATAGGACAAAATTGGAAATGAAATTGAGCTGAACTACAACACAACAAAACACACACGAGGATTGTGATCGGGTAGGCATTTTTTGTGCTCCCATAAAAGAAAAGAAAAGAAAAAACTATTCCATCCATCTTAAAACAAATGAGATAAAAATTATATAAATTAATAATGTCCGGACCAATGAAATATATTGATTTATAGAGTTATTAATTTATCGATATATTGATAATTATTAATTTAAAATGTTTTTAGCCGATTTCCGATGAAAATCAGATTTTCGTATATACTATAAATTCATTGTATTTACATAAAAAGTTGAAGAGCAATGAAAGAATTACAAAAAAAGTTTACAAAGTTTGAATTATAATACAAATGACTGAATATTGAATTAATGAGTAGTGGGATCCATAAACACAACATCCAATTATTCATTGCCAGCTGTATTTGTAACCCAAATTTTGTAATTTTTTTTTTTTTTTGTAACTTTAGTTTTACTTAAATTGAAAGACATTGTAAGTTGATGATAACTTTAAGTATTGTAAACAAGAAGAATATCTATATTCTATGTATTTTTGAAACAACTTTGATTAACTAAATTGTAATAAGATTTTTTTTCCTAAATATAGCTTTTTAAAAATTTATATTCCAAAATAATATTATTAAAACTTTAAGTACCAAACTAACACTTTTCAACCAAATTCGGAATTGGTAATTCCGGATTAATGCATTCCGGAATTACCAATTCCGGATTTGGTTTTTTTTTTTTTTTCAAAACTGAATTTCCCAAAATAATGTTTCCGTTAATAGAGAGGGATCGCGCTTCTAGTATGGAGCGATCACTCCTAATGTATTCCGGTGTTACCAATTCCAGATTCCTTTTTTTTTACAAAACTAATAAAGCAAATTAATATTTTCTGAAAAAAGAAGAGAGCGATCGCGCGGTTTATGGGGGGCGATCGCTACTAAAGGCGTACTTTCAAATTCGGAAATGCAAATTCCGGATTGCTTTAAATTGAAATTCGGTGATACCATTTCCGGATTCAAATTTTCAAAAGTTACTCCTCTTTTTCCAGATTCAAAGATTCAAGGAAGGAAGGAGAGGGAGTTCAGTGCAGAGTGGGAGAAAGAAAGAAAGAAAGAAAGAGAAAGAAAAAAAGAAGGAGAAGAACTTCGGAGAAGAAGAAGGAGAAGGTGAAAGAGTTGTGAGAGAAAGAGTTTGAAAGGTTAGTTTTATTTGTTTTGAGTTGTTAATTTTAGCTATATAAATTTTTCTAAGAGTTTATTTGTGCATTTTTATATAATTTGTTGTTAAAACTATTATGATTTATGTACTTAATTGTTGATTGTCAATAAATTAAACAATTGTAATTTAATTTTTGTCTAGTTAGGATTTTCTTAAGTTAGGTTTAAAATAAAGTGCTTGTTAAAATTACTTTGACAAACTTGTTGCAATTTTTCTATTTAATTATTAATTTTAAGTGTTCAATTTAAAATTTGAGCTTAAATGTTGCAAAACCTTAAGTATCATTTAAATTTAATTACTATTAAATTTTTGTGTTTCAGATGAACCAACATGAACAACAACCATTTATTGATCTTGGGCCAATCGATCCACATGTATTGACTTCTCAGGATACACATAGATCTAATTATATTTGGGGTGGACAACAGTTAACCAATTTAAGACCTAGGCGTGGTACAGAACTTCCAACTAGAGTTTATTGGAGGATAGAAACTAAGCTTATGAATACTGGATTTTATGGAGTGTATTTATTAGGTCATTTACAATATGATTGGCATTTGATTGAGGCTTTGATTGAGAGATGGCGTCCAGAGACCCACACTTTTCACTTACCTGTAGGGGAGATGACCATCACCTTAGAGGATATTGGTATGTTGTGTGGTCTTCTTGTAGACGAAATGGCGGTGACTAGTTCAGAAACTAGTAGGAGTACGGGGGCATGGGTTGAGATTGTTGAGGAGTTATTTGAGATTACACCCTCACCCGCAGACATCAAAAAAAGGTGGAATGGTTTATATGAGATGGGTTCTAGATCACTTCCCTCTTTTTGATCAGCTTTCCAATAATGCATCCGAGTATATGATTGAGACATATACTCGAGCCTACATTTTCCTGTTATTGGGGTCATACATTATGCCAGACTCGTCTGATAACCTAGTGAAGTTGATGTACCTCTCACTTCTTAGGGAAATAAATAATATTGGTGAGTACATTTGGGGTAGTGGAGCGTTGGCCTTCTTGTATAGGGAGATGTGTGTAGCATCTCAGCACAATTCGAAAGGGTGTGGTGGCTTCTTGACCATTGTACAGGTATGTCAATTATATTTGATTACATCATCTCCTCCCCAATAACACATGAAAATAAGGGAAACTCCAGCCATATTTATTCCTAAAAATTAAAAAAATAAATTATAAAAAACCTAATTTAACAATATCACTACATTTACAAAAAAATCAAATAAATACTAAATTTAAATTTCAAACAAAAATTAAGAGGGATTAAATGTACCTTCTTAATCACCTCTCTTCTCTTCTTCTTGAACTTCTTAATCAACTTCTTGAATTTTCAGATTTTTTTGGAAAAAATTCACCTACTTTCCTCTTCTTCTTCCTTCTTTTTTCCTTCTTCTTCACTGAGTTTTGATTATGAGTGGGTTGTTTACAGATTTGCTGGAGAATAAGGGTTTTGTAAAGCAAATCCGGAATTAGCATTTCTAGATTTGAAATTTTCAAAAAAAAAAATAATTACTTAATTCAATTCAGTTCAAATCAGTATTAAAAAAAAATTTAAAAAATCCGGAATTACCAATACCGGATTACATTACGAGCGATCGCCCCATAAAACGCGCGATCGCTCGCTATTTTTTCCAGAAAATATTAATTTGCTAATTTAATCAGTTTTGCAAAAAAAAAAAAAGGAATCCATAATTGGTAACACCGAAATACATTAGGAGCGATCGCTCCATTCTAGAAGCGCGATCGCTCTCTATTAACGGAAATATTATTTTTGGAAATTCAGTTTTGAAAAAAAAAAAAAACCAAATCCGAAATTGGTAATTTCGGAATGCATTAATCCGGAATTACCAATTTCGGATTTGGTTGAAAAGTGTTAGTTTGGTACTTAAAGTTTTAATAATGTTATTTTGAAATATAAATTTTTAAAAAGCTATATTTAAACATTGTAATAACTATTTTTTTCAATTCCTAAAAGTTATTAATTTATGATTTTCGTGAGAACTAAAATTATAAAGGAGTCCCCCAAAAAAACATCTTATTGTTTTATCGATTTTGTAATTTTTCAACTGATTAGGTCTGAACCGGACAAATTTATTATTTTAGAGAATTTATTAATTTATCGAGTATTAATTTAAATAGTTTATGTACTTACTTTTTGGTTGACTTGGTTAATATTGGCAAAAATTTATAAAATTTCATGAAATTGTAAATGTTTTACATAAAATTATAAAAAGTTATTGATTGAATTTTAAGGGCATATCAATATAAATGTTTAGAATTGCGTGAAAATATTAAACTTTAATCAAGTTGATCAAGAAAGTCATAATATAATATTTATATTTGACAAAAACTTATGTGAGAACAGACCCGTCTCATCCATGAGACGGGTCATTCCGACCCGAAACCCGCTCCATCACCCGGAATATAAATAGATAAACATCCATCTCTCTCCAAAACTCTCAGTCCACCACCGCGGCACCGCCCCTCTCTTCCGGATCTGGAACCTATCAAAACAACTCCGGCATTTCCTTCTCCCTTCTCCGGCACCATTCCAAGTCAACAAGAATGGTCGCATCTCTTTACCATCGCCGGGTGATATGGAGCAGATCTGAGCGAAATCTGAACTTCTATTGGATAATGGTCTCGCCGACGGTGATAGATTGGCGCGGTGGTGGCAAGGGATAAGAGTGATTGGAATACCCTTAATAATGTGTAAGGAGCTGTTATTAGATCTCTTCTCTCGGTATACCAAAGTCCAGCTGCAAGCCTCAAAATTTCGAATGGCTCTCTCACTCCTAAAGTCAGACTCTTGCTTTTGGAACTTGCAGTGTGTGTGTGTGTTTGAGCAGAGTGTGAGTTGGGGTGGTTGGGATGGAGAGAGAGAGAGAGAGAAAGAGAGAGAGAGAGAGAGAGAGAGAGAGAGAGAGAGAAGGGATTAATGTACAAAGCTAAAAGAGAATAGGAGGTAGAGGAGATGATGGGATCATCTGAATTGCCATGTTTAGTTTAGAGCACAGATTCCATTTGCAGGCTTTCTCCACTGTCTCTCAACAATTCCCAACTCAGTAACTCGACGGATTCAGAAGTTTTGTTTAACAGTGTCAAAAATTGCGTTAAAATTTTTAATTTTAATTTATTTTCTATACAAATATAGTACAAAACATCTAATTATATACTTACGAGATTTAAAAATTTTAAATGATTATTTTATATTTATATATAATCATTTAAAAATTTTAAATGATTATTAGTTGGTATTGTTATAAGTAATAGTACTATACTTGTGAAGTAATAGTGTTTTTTTTAACTAATAATAGTTTTAGGAACTGTTTTTGATAGCAAACGGAGGCTAAGAGAATAGAACGGCTGAACGATATTGACAAGAAACAATTTATGAAAGCTTCAAGCTTTTCTTTACTTTATTCAATCAACAAAAACTGCCTCAATACAAAAGCCCTAACATTGTTTAAATACTCATCCTAAGAATATTCTAGAAACCCTAATTAATAAATAACGAATTACACAACTAGCCCTACTTAATATTAAAATAAAAGCATTAAAATAAAACATTAAAATAAGACATAAAAACTCTAAACCAAAAACCCAAGCCAGCGTTGAAGTCCAAAGCCCATTCTGCCGTGTTGCACTTCCGCCTTGGCTGCTCTTTGAGGCGCCCGCCTGGGCTCACATGGGGCGGCCGCCTCACTCCCAGTTCCTCTGTTTCTGCCGTCGCTGCTTTGTTGCTTGCCGCTGCTTCTGTACCGAGTCATACTGAATCATCCTCCCCTCCTTAGAAAAGACTCGTCCTCGAGTCAATGCCCTCGATAGGAACACCACTATAACTCGAAAGATTCGCACTCCATCTGCAAAAGGAATTCTGTACCCTTGACGAACTTTAAACTTTAATGCCTTCGTGACTACATCCATCCAATCGCTCCACTGTGTTGAGACGAAGTAATCAATGATCAATCTCTTGACGAACCAAGGAGCCGAAAGATTTGCACAATCAATATCAAAGGGGTCTTTATAAGGCTGTTTAATTGCAAACTCGCACCTCAACTGGTTGTCAACAATATCACTTGCAGCTTCAACCGGAAGAACACCACTTTGGACGGGCGATTGATTTTCAGGAACAGTAATAATAGGTTCAGAATATTCAATTTCCGCACAAATGGTATAATTTGGTTTCGACATATCACAATTGCACTCATCATACATAGGTGGTTGTGACGAATCAACAAGTTTTTCATGACTTGAAGATTCGATAACAAACCCCTCTTTAAACTCAATGGTATCAATCCCCAAATCAATCAAATCTCCAGGATTTGAATCAAACAGAGGAGGTTTTGACCAATCAACAAGATTTTCCTCACTTGAAGATTCGACAAAAACAACCTCTTGACACCCAACGGTATCAATCCAAAAATCAACGGAATCATTAGGGTTTGCCTTACCTTCGACATCCGGAGTTTCGATCTTCCTATCGACTTCCCTCGAATGGTGAGTTGCATACCTATCATGAAGTCCATGATTTTGGCCGAGGGAATCCATCCCCTCTTGATAGTACTCCTTTTCCTCGGCTGGAACAACCGGATCTGAACCCCTCATCGCGAGAAGTCTTTCTCTGCGATCCAAGCGGATCTGGAGTATTTGAATCCGTCTTCGTACCTCCTCTATCTCGATATTGCGACGGCGTCGTCTGTACTGATGGATATCTTCTTGGGGCTCCGCTGCACGGCTGCTCCATCGACCACCATGTCCACCACGACCCACGCTTCCTCGTTCAGCCATTGATATGCGAACCGGAGCTCTGATACCAAATGATAGCAAACGGAGGCTAAGAGAATAGAACGGCTGAACGATATTGACAAGAAACAATTTATGAAAGCTTCAAGCTTTTCTTTACTTTATTCAATCAACAAAAACTGCCTCAATACAAAAGCCCTAACATTGTTTAAATACTCATCCTAAGAATATTCTAGAAACCCTAATTAATAAATAACGAATTACACAACTAGCCCTACTTAATATTAAAATAAAAGCATTAAAATAAAACATTAAAATAAGACATAAAAACTCTAAACCAAAAACCCAAGCCAGCATTGAAGTCCAAAGCCCATTCTGCCGTGTTGCACTTCCGCCTTGGCTGCTCTTTGAGGCGCCCGCACAGGCTCACATGGGCGGCCGCCTCACTCCCGGTTCCTCTGTTTACGTCATTGCTTTGTTGCTTGCATTTGCTTCGTACCCGAGTCATACTGTATCAGTTTTCATTTTGAGTAATACTTCTCATTTGTTTAAGTAATAGTTGGTATTGCTATAAGTAATAGTACTACACTTGTGAAGTAATAGTGTTTTTTTTTAACTAATAATAGTTTTAGAAACTGTTTTAATTCTGAGTAATACTTCTCATTTGTTTAAGTAATAGTTGGTATTGCTATAAGTAATAGTACTACACTTGTGAAGTAATAGTGTTTTTTTTTTTTTTAACTAATAATAGTTTTAGGAACTGTTTTCATTTTGAGTAATACTTCTTATTTGTTTAAGTAATAGTTGGTATTGCTATAAGTAATAGTACTACACTTGTGAAGTAATAGTGTTATTTTTTTTTAACTAATAATAGTTTTAGGAACTGTTTTCATTTTGAGTAATACTTCTCATTTGTTTAAGTAATAGTTGGTATTGCTATAAGTAATAGTACTACACTTGTGAAGTAATAGTGTTATTTTTTTTTTTAACTAATAATAGTTTTAGGAACTGTTTTCATTTTGAGTAATACTTCTCATTTGTTTAAGTAATAGTTGGTATTGCTATAAGTAATAGTACTACACTTGTCTATAATAATCCAATCAATTTAATCTTATAACAGAATAAACTCAAATTAAAACGATAATAATCAATACCTGTATACATTATTATACACACACATATATTTGATTTGCCTAATTAGATATATTTGATTTGCCTAATTAGATCGAATGGAGGAGTAGCTAAAGCTTACATGAGGAGATTCAAGGGCAAATCCAAAGCTTCGAATTCCGAAACGAAACTCCGAACGGAAGTGAGAGAGCTAAGATCGAGAGGCATAACGAAAATCTCTGAATCCGGAACCTCCGACAAAATACGCGCCTTAGCATCCTCGGCAACTTTCAGATTCCGAGCCGGCAAAACAAGCCTCGCACCACGCTTAGCCAAAACTCGAGCCGTCTCCGCTCCGATTCCCGACGTCACACCTTTATTTAGAACATCAACAATTACAGCCGGAATTAACAAACATTTCCGGCAATAATTATTTGCATGTGCATGGAGGAGAGAGAAAAACAATAAATGAATTACCAGTGATGATGGTCGTGACGGAGCGGAAATTGAAGCAGGTTTTTGGTCACAGATTTTCCGGATACGAAGCCAGAAAATGAAGACTATGGTAACTTTTACCCAGGAATGGAGTATTTAGAAGGTGAAGATGGGGAACTGACATGGTTTAATGCTGGCGTGAGAGTGGGTGTTGGAATTGGACTCAGTGTTTGTCTTGGTCTCGGAATAGGGGTTGCTGTTCCTCTGTTACAACCATCAGGACTTGACCTGATGGTCAGAGCACTGGGTCACCAACACGGAGGTCCTGGATTCGACTCCCCCCAGTGGTTAGAGTGGATGATTATCCCTCCCTATTAATATTAGGCGCCTCTGGGGGGAATTTTAAGAGAATTTCAGAAAATTGAGGGACTTGTTAGTAAAATTGACTTACACAAAAAAGGGGCTTGATCCGAGATGGGCAAGCCTCAAAAAAAAAAAAAAAAAAAAAAAAAAAAGAAATAACGCCATGGCAGAATTAACACCGGAAAGTTTGCACATGATCATGGGTCGGGCTTCGGGTCATTCCGACCCGTCTCATCCATGAGACGGATATAGTTGTTCTCATGGGAGACCAGCTCTTTATATTTAGGCGGATAAATTATATTTGTTGATGACACATGTACTAAAAAAAGATATTCTAAATTTGATCTTTATAATCAACTCAAGCGATTTTAATTTTGACTATGTAATTTTATGAATGTTTATTTATGCAATTCTAAATATGTTATTAATTTACTAATAATAATATTATTAATAATAGTTTCTTGGGTTCGTTGATATTTCCTAAAATTAAAGTTAAAGTTCAGTTGAATTAACTATAAGTATTGAAATTTAAAATTAAATTAACTATAAGTATTAAAATTTAAAATGAGATTTTTTATTATTATTTTTTTAGCAAAGAGATTAGATCAGAAATTAAAATTTGGTATGAGAACATAAAAACTCTTATTGTTCTCACAAAAGTATAATTGAGTGTAAGTGTAAAACCCTTGTTATTTGAAGAAGAAGAACTTTATAATTTTGGGACAAAGTTTTGGAAAAATAAACATTCACTTAGACATGTCAGGTTCACGGTTCATGACAGTTCACGGTTCATCAAAAATCAAAACCGTTTATGAATCGTTAACTCACGGTTCACGGTTCGACAGTTCACGGTATGGTTCACCAGTTCATCTGGTTCATCTTTTTTTAAAAAAATAAAATATTTTGAGCAGTTTTTAGCTAAAAATATTTCAAAGTTTGTTTTTTTTTTTCAATTTTTTGATACATTATAAATTATTTTACTTTACATAAGTACTAGTGAACAACCCGTCGAAATTCGACGGGCATATTAAAGCTTATTATTACTTATTGCTATAATTTGTAATTTCATTAGGTCATATTGTTTTCGTTTATTTAAATGAAATTACAGAGTATATGGGACGGAGAGAGAGTATACCTCATAGCCATGTTGCCTTTTAGGATGCAAATGATGCTTATACTATGTTTTTCCTAATTGTTTTGGCTTAGACCAGGGTGGTCATCATGCAAAAGTATCTGCCGCAATAGTTTGTTCATTACAATGAGTCCAATAAATGTTACCTGACCCATTTACTATATTATTCCCATCTAGGTTCCTGTCAGTTATAGTTTCCATTCTTACATTCCTTGTAATTGTCTTAAAGTCAAGATACTGATCCAATACTGTGTATGTACTATCCAAACTACTCCATCCATCCCAGATAGGGATGGCAACGGGGCGGGTTCGGGACGGGTTCTTCATTTCCCAAACCCGCCCCTATAATCATCTACCCTGTCCCGAACCCGCCCCGCCCCGTGACTTGGCCTACCCGAGCCCGCCCCGCCCCGCCCCGATTAAGCTTGAAAAACACAAAAATTTAAAACATATACCAGAAACAGAACAGAAACAAAGTCCAAGAGGCTTCCTTGATTCCATCAGTCAACAATTAGAACAGAAACAAAGTCTAAAAATTACAACTAGAACAGAAACAGAACAGAAACAAACTCTAAATATTACAAGTTTACATCTCCAATACGCAAATTCTAAATATTACAGAAACAGAACAGAACAATTTTAGAAAATCCAAGAGGCTTCCTTGATTCCATCAGTCAACAATTCGAAGAGGCTTCCATCAGTCAGCAATTCCATAGCTCAAGAGGTTCCAAGAACTGCAAAGCAAGAATTTGAACTCATAAACTACCCCCACCCACCAAAACTCGATGAAGAATTTGAACATTTCAAGGAACAAAAAAGAACGAACTGAATGATGATAAATTACCAAGCGATGCCATAACCTAGCAAATAATAGACTAGTCTTGCAGTGGAAGTCAAACTATATAAGAATTAGATAACTTCCCCTTTATAGCCTTAATTTTTGAAAACATTATAATTGTCTACATTTAAATTTCAAATTCAATGCAGCAAGATAATTTTGGAAGCTCAAAATTAGTATATATGAGGACATACCAACAAGAACCAAGAGTGAAATGCAGATTCAATCTTGGAGCTCTCTGGCTGAATTGATTACAGAAGAATATAACCTAAAAGCAAAAAAGATTTGTTCAGAATGTTGTACTATAACTTACAAGATCAATCATCTTCGGCATCATAGTTGCAAGTGGCAAAATTACCCGGCTTATCGACCTCCAAGAAAGGTGCTAAATAGAAAGGAAAAACCATTTAGATGAAATAGAATCAAAAGGAAGAACAAAAGGTTAAACAAAATGAAAAGTTGTAAAATTTACCATGAGTTTCATTGCGTAACCAACTTTGAGAGCACATCAATGCTTCCAAAGTGTTCGGAGCCAACCTACTTCGATGCGGGCTAATTAACCTACCACTTGTACTAAAAGCCGCCTCAGATGCTACACTTGAAATTGGTTTCACCTTTATCTAATCTTCTTCACTCGGCACACATGTATAATGCTTATCTTTTTGCCTCAATAGCGGAAATACCGACTTATATAGTAAAGCGGTTTCAAGCATGATATGTGTTGAATTCCAACGAGTAGGACAATCAAGAGACAAGTGTTTGGTGTGTGGGATTGATAATTGACGTGACGCTTCTTCAAACTTTTGGATTCTACTAGAAGACCCTATCCAATACACAACACTATTCCTCACCTTCTCCAACTCCTTTTTTATGACTTCTAATCCATCTTTTACAATCAAATTTAATATATGAGCACAACAACGCATGTGAAGAACCTTTCCTTTCATCAAAAGTGTACTAGGATCAAGCCTAAGACCAATTTTATCCATCATTGCATCATTTGAAGTGGCATTATCAACGGTAACCGTAGACACTTTTCTATCAAGATTTAAGTCCATTAATGCATCAACAAGAAAATCTGTAAGCACCTCACTATTATGTGGAGGGGGAACATATATAAACCTAAAATGAAAGAATTACCAATAGAAAGTTATTATAGGCAAAAGAACACATAAGTATGCACACTTTCAATAAAAAGTTATAATAGATAAAATGCTATTAATGATACTAGAATGTACCTCACAATACGGCTTTGCAAAATCCATGAATCATCAATATAATGTACTGTGATAGCCATGAAACCTCTCTTAGTTGGTTTTGCACTCCATAAATCGGTGGTAATAGCAACTTTTGAATCTAAAGCCTCTAACAATTCAATCATTTTTGTCTTCTTTGATTGATATATCTTTAATATAAGACTCTTGACAGTGTTCCTTGAAATCATCTTGAACAAAGAATGCAGTACAAAAATGCAGTACAAAAATACGAAATGAATAATCGGAATTCGAAACCGTACCTAGCTGAGTTGAGTAGCCTGATAGCTTGTTTCTCTCTCTAGATTTTCTCGCTCTAGAATGGTGTTTCTCTGTTCTTTGCTTCAGCTGTTGTGTTAAGGAGAGAAGAGGAGAAGAGGAAAGGAATTGGGAAGTGGGAGGGAAGAGGACAACATTACATCAAAACTTCATCAATTAACAGAATAGAAACAGAGCAAAAAACAAAGTCTAAAGGAATTGGGAAGTACCTGCGAGGCTGCGACTCTGCGAGCTGCTAGCTGCGATGGCGAAGGCGATGGAGATGGCTCACGGTAACGGCTGCGGTGGGGGAAGGACGACACTGCGGTGGGGTGCGGGCCGCACCGTGCGGCGCAAACTGGGATGGGAAGTGGGAGGGAAGAGGAAAGGAATTGGGATTTGGGAGAGAAGGGAAGGAGGCGATGGAAATGAACCCTAACCCTAAGGAGTCGATGTGTGGTGACTAGTGCCGTGGTGCGTATTACGTATAAAGCAGCAGGGGTATTTCAGTAATTTCATAGGTAATCGGGGCGGGTCAGGGGCGGGTCGGGATAAACCCGAACCCTATAAAAAACCCGGCGGGTTTTCAAAATTGAATCCCAAACCCGGCCTATTAGGGTCGGGTCTTTTCGGGTTTGGGGCGGGTTCGAGTTTTTTGCCATCCCTAATCCCAGAGAACCTTAACCATTTACTATTCTGATGGTCAATACAAGTGAACTTTGACCGAGCTTTAATATCAAACTAATCATTCTAATGAATTCATATAAAAAATTATTGATAAATCTTAATAATATCAATAACAATTTTTAGATTTTCACTATCATGATTAAATTGACATTATTGTCTGGTCAAAGTTCATTAGTGTTGACCGCCAAAAATCAAAGTGGGTAAGGTTCTCTGGGATGGAAGGAGTATATAGCTAGGCATTTTTCACAGCTTAAACACGTGTTGTTGGTTTTCAAAACTGTGAATGTCTGCATGGAGTAATTTTTAGAAATGTCCTCTTTTCTTTTCCATACTTAAACTTTAGAGGTTCTTCTACACTGTAGTTTAACTGCATATCGTAGATCAGAATAATCATGCTGTACGAGAATGCATGGCGATTTAATCTCAAGTATAAATTTTACAATAACAGTAATTTGGTGCAGATAACAGAATATGTGTTTGGAGTGCGAGTGATGGTAGTTTGGTACATTCCTTGACTGGCCATACAATATCTGTAAGTCGAGTACTTTTCATACCTTTTTAACTAATTAGGTATTCATTCATAATGGTTGCTTTCATTATCCAACACAAACTTTTTAGCTTTGCATTGCCTAGCTGATTAGGTTTGATTAGTTGTATTTTCTCCCTTTAGAAATCAACTTCATCAGCTTGAGATCACCACATTTATCTGCATATGCCCCATTTTTCAGTCATGGCGATCTGATGATACCTGAGCTTATTTTTTGCTATTATTTTTTGCGTGTTTTTTTTTACAATTTTATTTATAATGATGATTATTGTTTTTATTTTAAAATTTCATTACGTTATTGCTTGTAAACACTCAACTACCTCAAACTGGAAGCAAAATAAAATTTCTATTCCAACTCCTCGATGTGCCCATACCTTACTACATTAATTCCCTTTCTCTTCATCCACCATGATTAACTTCTTCAAACATTTCACTTGAATCATATTAATATGTTATATGCTGCTAGAAATTAAATGTTATAAAGTTATCTCTTGCCGTGGCAACTGATTTACAGAATATCATCTATCTGATAGGATTATGAGTTGAGAAATGTATGCAAATTCTACTTTATGATGATGACATGACCTGCCTTAATTTTTTCTTATTGTGCTTGGATAGCTGAAGGTCTGGGGGAGGCCAGGCCTAGTACCTATAAGGCTATACCTGATATGATATAGAAATGAATATTTAATATAAAATTTAATTTTTTAATTTTCTGTCTTGCTGGATTGCCCTTACAGCATATGTCCTGGATGTTCATAACCCGCGAATAGCAATGAGTGCTGGTTATGATGGGAAAACAATAATTTGGGATGTAAGTTTACATCTCTTAACTCTTGTTAATTTATGTTCATAATACAATTGTTTGTACTGCTTGTTCGTTTTTCTTTTAAGCTCTTTTTTGTGTTGTTTCTAGATATGGGAAGGCACACCTATCCGCACTTATGATATTGGACGTTTTAAGTTGGTGAATATGAACCTACTGATTCTGTCTAACTCATACTTGAATGGTAGAACTTATTAGATCATGCATTTGATACGTTATGCTGTTTATATCCTTCAAAAACGTGTCATACAATATCAAATATCCTTCACTTTTTTTGTACTAAAGGCGTGAGGCCTTCTGACTGAACCATCCAATTTCAAGGATGAAATTATGGCATTGTTTGCATTTGCTCTTTATCTATTACTCCCTCTGTCCCTAAATGAATGTCCATTTTCAAGATTTTCTTGTCCCAAAATGAATGTTCTTTTTGAAGAAAAAAACTCCATAAATGTCTTTTACCAAAATTTTCCCCTAGTCATTATGTAAGTGCAAAAGAAAAAAAAAAAAGTATATAAAAATATATCTCAGGCAAAGACCGCTTATCTAAACACATACTGTAGTATACAACCAAATTTGAAGGAGCTTTCAAACACATGGAAATGTTCAACATATCGCATCACTTTTTGCAGCTTCCAATTCGATCATTCTGATTGATTAAACAATTACAGAAACCTCTTTCGAATTAGAAATTGCAAAAAATAGCCCGATTCCTCAAACACTTCCAGATATAAATCGTTCCTGTTCATAGTATACAACTTAATGATGTGCTTGAATAACACAAAAGCCTAATGATGTATATAGCTAAAATAGTTTACATCATTGTAAAAAATTGTCTAAATAGGATACAAATCCTAATACATTATCAGAGAAGAAGATACATAGATCTCTTGAAGCATTATGAGTTTGATGAAGTATATGTAAAAATGACTATAAAGAAATAAGTAATACTCCCTCCGTCCCAAAATGAATGTTAAAAAGAATACTAACTTTTGTCAAAACACAAAAGCTTAATGTTGTATATAGCTAAAATAGCTTACATCAAAGCAAAAAACTGTCTAAAACTTAAACAAAAAATAAGTAAACGAAAAAAGAAAAAAAATAAAATGACAAATTTTGTGACTTGCCTTCGCATCTCTATTCATGTCTTTCGTGGCCTTTCCTGGATAAAGGGTGAAACTAAACTCTCAATGTAAGTATTAGCATCAAGTTGATCAACATAGCCTTGAGAGGCATGAATATATGAATTCTTGAATGATTTACTTTTGAGATCAAACAACAAAATGCGGTGGTTGAATTCCAATAAAATTTCATCCTCTGTTGACATATATAATAGTGTCGGATACATGAATTTCCACGAACTATCAAGATAAGGAAAGCTAGCCAGTTTATTCCAATAGTCACTCACACCATAAACTTTCATTATCCATACATCCATATGAGATTGATGGCATCCAGACAGTAAGAAAAGACATTTTTCAAGAATATTCAAACTCAATGAATGCTCACGTTCATGATATTTAGGTTGTGGAACTTCACTATATGTCTCCGTATTTAACTCAAGACAAAAAATTTGATTAGGAGGAGACAAATTTGAACCATTAACTGGATCTTTTGAATAATTAAGCCAATGAATTGCCCCCTTAAAAAACCTTCCCTTCTGATTTGGGAAAAGACTAAAATCCGAAGGAAAATTGCCAATATTTCTCCAAGAATTTGATCTTAATGAGTATACCATGGCTTCAACAGACTCATTACCATGGACTGAGAAAATCTGTGTTGAATATGATGTGAGGGAGTCATAAGCATATATAAAGAAAACATAAGAAGAACACTAAATAATCTCTGCAAAGTGTGCCAGAGAGATTTGAATTGCACCACATAAGTTTAGTACTCAAATTTGAATTGCATCACATAAGATAACAGTTAATTTAGAATTACATATAAAAGTGTGAACAGTAATGAAAGAAAATCATAATAATAGAAAATAAAGAAATTAAAATTACCTAGGATGAACTCAGAGCTTGAGCGTTTGAAAAATGAGTAAAACCCTAGCTATATAAAAGAAGAGGAACGGAATAAAAAAACTAAGAGAATCGTGTTTATCATTTAGAAGGAGACGTCTCCTAAATTATCATCTCCCTAAATTATCTTTATCATTAAATTAGGAGCAATAATAGGTAATCATATGTAGAATGAAAAAAAAAAAAGTTACGGGTGTTTATTTAGGTAAGATACGGAAATATGAAGGAGATTAGTATAAGATTTCATTTTCAAATCCTTAATACGGAGTATTATTTGCACCCCACCCATATTCTGTAAATATCTTCACCTTATAGTTAGGAATAATTATAGTCTTTCCTTATAGATAGCTTCGAATATTTGTATAGAGATTTATTTACTTTCCCTGCCGTACAAAGAGTCTACATATATAATGAAAAGGATACAACCTAGCAAATCACGCTGGTTTCTAAATTTGATCCTTTAATTTCGCTATTATACAAAATTTAAGCGCAATATTAAATTTTCAGTTTATTATTTGGTTTATTTTTTTACTAATTAATATTCTATACTGATTTAATTCAATACACCAATAGGAATACTTGGACCAATAGGAATACTTGGAAATAACTAATTAGGCATAATTGACTTGGTGTTAGGTATATCATATTTGGTGTTATGTAAATCACTTCATATAATATATAATTTAGGCCAAAATTTCTTCTCTTTCTTTTCTCTAGCAAAAATAATTAATTAGGCATATTTGACTTGGTCTCATTCTCTTTATATCTTTCTTAATTATCTAATGTTCAAGGAAAAATAATTAATTAGGCATATTTGAGTTATATAGTATAATACTCTCTCCGTCCCTAAATCTTTGTCCCATTGACTTTTTTTATTGAACTTTGACCACAAATTTATGAGAAATTAATCATGTTCATGAAATTCTAAAAGTTATTGTTGATAATATTATTAACGGTGAGTCAATAGAAATTTTTAGAATTTCATGAACATAATTAAATTGTCATATATTTGTGGTCAAAGTTCAACTAAAAAGTCAAATGAGACAAACATTTAGGGACAGAGAAAGTATTTGCCGGCGGTCTTTAAAGAAAATGAGACGGAGGGAGTAATATTATGTAAATCACTTCCTATAATTTAGGCCGAAATTTCTTCTCTTTCTTTTCTCTAATTTATATCTTTCTTAAGAAATTTACTTTTAAATAAATAATGAATGACATATACTATATAAGTAAAATTAAGGTTGCCCTAAATCAATTCCTCCAATTACAAAACAGTAATCCAACATCTGAAATATTTTACTCACAATCACAAAACAATATGATCAATTCATAAACCAGCCAAACAAAATCGAAGAATAATCCATCAATTCACGGGAGGGCATTATCGGAAACTTAATCATCACAAAATTGCATAAACAATTACCCAGCAAACACAAGGTTCAATAATCATTACCCAAATAATCAAATTTCAAATGAAATCAATAATATATTCAAAGTATGTGACCTAAAATAGTGAAATCCCCCAAAAAAAAGCTGATAAAATTGCAGAAAAGAAAGCAAAATAATTGGGGGAATTAATTAAGAAACCTCAAGAGCGAGGCTAATGAAATCATCAGAAGGGTTGGATTGCATTTCTTTGACCTCCGGCAAAATCCTCTTCACATCAGGGTTCTTCAAATTATACTTGTCCCCCATTGTTCTACGCACACCTTTCCAACGGTAGATCTGAGATTACCTGACTATTTCCAACCAACCCACCTTCGGAAATTGTTGCAGAAATCGTGAGAAGAATGCAATTGATGGAAAGACGATGATGAATTTGAGATCGAGAGAGAGACAGGATGGATTTGGGGAGTGTGAGAGTGGAGAAAGGAGCTTGCTTCGCCGGAGCTTGTAGTACCAAATTTCCATTAAGGCCATGCCGGAGCTTGCTTCGCCGGATTCCACGGCGAAATTCATTGAGGAGATACTGGAGCCTGTCAATAGAAGCAGAAGGACGCAGCGTGGTGTAAGGTAGGGTTTGATCTGGATGGAGAAGAGACGGAAGATTAAGAAGTGAAAGAAGTAGCAGGGTTTCAAAATGAAAAAAATATGAATTGGCTAAAATGGTATAATTTTATGGATCAAAATGCAAAAAATTGGTTAAAATTAAAGAATTTTATGGATCAAAATGCAAAAAATTGGCAAAAATAGAAGAATGTTAAGGACCAAAATGCAAAATATCGGCGAATAAGAGCTTGCCATGTGGCACACTGTGGAGCTTGGAATTTCTTCTGCTTTAATATTATATATAGATTAATAAAATTTTAAATTTCATATTTTTATAGGAATTAATGGGTGGAATGAGACAAAAATATTTTATTTTATTTTTTAAAAAGGGACGGTACACTTATAATTTTATTAATATTCAGACCAAACGGTATGAAATTTTGTAGATTTTCGAATTAATACAATATGAACTGCGGGTATGAATCGTATGAATCGCCGGTTTCGAAGCCTAAACCGCATATGAGCCGTAAACCGCCGGTTCACAGTTCACCCGGTTTAACGATATTCATCCAATTCACAATTTTCAACGATTTTTCAACGATTCAAAATCATGAATTCATCCGATTCAAACATCATGAATCGTGGACATGTATCTACATTCACTTAGGAATGATGGAGGGAGGGGGTTACTTTTTTCCTTTATTACTATTTTATGCTAGGGGTAAGTCAAGTCTCATCCCAAGTGAGTAATTGGGTTTTTGATCTCTCTCCTTGTCTCATAGCTTGGCTTGCTAGAGAAATCGTAAAAAAAAAAACATGTGACGTCAATGTTATTTTATCCCATTATTTTTTCGATTTTATCTATAATAAGTGATGCAGCTAATATGTTAGAATAAATATTAGCAATATGTTAAAATTTTAAAGAATGTGTTTTATTTTTTGTATATTGATCGATAAAATTATACTAAAATTTTTTGTTTTTATTTTAAAACACAAAATCTATTTTAAAATATACCAAAAATAAACACGACAATACTTCTAAAATGACTTAAAAAAAAAAAAACAACCTCATTCGTTTTAAAGCAAAAATCAATGAGTGCGTCTAGGGAGAAACGCGTTTCTCCATCGCGTATGGAGAAACGGGGCTTATAATGTCGCGCGACGTAAGTAGCCAGTTTCTGGATATCCTTTACAAAGCTTCTGGATATCCAGAAGCTTTGAAATGGATAGCCAGAAGCTTTGTAAAGGATATCCAGAAACCAAGTATTTTTCGGATATCCTTTACAGCTTCTGGATATCCAGAAGCTTTGAAATGGATATTCAGAAGCTTTGTAAAGGATATCCAGAAAAAATATTTGGTTTCTGGATATCCTTTTCAAAGCTTCTGGCTATCCTTTTCAAAGCTTCTGGATATCCTTTCCAAAGCTTCTGGATATCCAGAAGCTGATGAAGTGATATCCAGTTTTTGTGGCTAGATATGTCGCACGACATAACAAGCCCCGTTTCTCCATAAGCGACGGAGAAACGCGTTTCTCCCCAGATTTTTGTAAAATCAATTGTGATTGCTCAAAACATTGGAATACAAAGAAAGTAAATGTTTGATTAGAATGGCACAACTTGTTATGAAAAGCTTTTATAAAAAATTCTTATGAAATTCCGATAATTATTTTTTATAGTATTTGATGCTGTCAAAATCGATCGGATTAGTTCTTGTTGGACCTGAATTTGTATAAGAGGTGGTTACAATTGTAGAAAAATTATACTTGCTCAATGTCCTTATTTGAATAGGACTGGTATAAACTGCAATTCTGCATGTGAGCCGAGCTGGCCTCTCCTCGTCATACGTGGCCAGGTCGGCCTACGTTGAGTCGGGGCAGAGATGTGAAGGAACTGGGGAAGCCCAATTCCTGGTGATTTGATAGCTGAGGAGGCCTCCTCGTCTTCAAAGGAGATCAGCTCGGCCTTGGAGGGAGGTCTCCCTCGGTATTGAGTTGGGTCTTAGTCATTTCACCTGCTAAGTTTAGGTCAACCTAGGGGAATGACGAGATGACTTGCTACGAGGAAGCCCATTTCCTTCCTCGTATATGAGACTTGATTGGATTATGTTTTAGGGCCCAATCCATTTGGGCCTTGCCCGGACTAGCCCAAGTTCGTATCTCGATTTATACTGTTCAGTGGCCCCCGACTTTCTAGCTCGGCTATGCCGAGGAGGAAGTGAGCTCTACCTCGGCTTACGAGAATACGAACAGGCGTCATGTGGCAGGTGTCGCTTCAATATCCGTGTCGTTTCATTATCCGCCGGTTAAATAGTACAATGATGGGGCGTGGTCCACGACATCTGACACGTCTTGGGAACCCACTACCACATTTAATGCTTGGGGGCAAGGACGACGTCTGACCCATTGTGACCCGTTTCTACCTGGATCTGACCCGTTTTTGAGGGTATAAAAACAAAACCCCTTTTCAATTTCAATCTTTTATCACCCTTAGCATTTGAGAGCGAAATAGCCAGATTCAAAACCTTCGTCGTGTTCTTGAGTTCGAGTGCCCAGATTCTCACAAACGTTTGATTTTTCCGTTCGTTTTCATCAATCTTCAACAAAAAAAAGGTATAATTTCTTCTCCCTTTGCTATTTTTGCATTTAATTTATAATTTTCTGGGTTTTGTTGAATTTTCTCTTGAAATCGCCATTGATGAAGCTTGAAGCTTTTTTCTGAGTTTCTGTTCTTGATTCCTTTCTTGAACCTTCTTGCCCATTCATCCCTTTTTAGAAATGGCCCGTTCTTGGCAACATACCCCAAGTGTTATTCATGGCTATCACAAGGGCAATCTTAGGATTTACCAAAGGGACAATGGGTCATGGCTTTTGGTGCCCTTGTTAGAAATTGGTGAGATGTTGACGAGGTACGAATGTCCGAGGGAAGACCTCCGTTATCCCAGCAAGTATAGGATTGACCGAGTTGATGCAGGATCCCAAAACATTGTTGTATTCCATAGATGGGCCGAGATGATTGACCACATCATTATATTTTACCTGACGTCGGACCATCTAGATCGTCCTCCCTTGTTGGGTAAGGCTCCCTCCTCGGCCTTAATTTATATGAAAAGGAGGGGGTAGTCTTCCTCTTCCCCGTCCTTATGCCTTGGACGATTTTGCTGATACTTGTTTCCTCGATTTTATGCAGATATGACGGGAAGAGGGAGTGGAGCCAGTACGAGTGGTCCCTTGTCGTCGACCAATATAGTAAATGCGTTTGTTGAGGGAGAGAAAGTTGAGGGCCGAGGGAGATCTGGCCGAGGAGGAGCCGGCCGAGGTAGATCTGGCCGAGGTAGGGCTTACGTTCCTAGGCCCAGAACAGTTAAGGCCGGTGAGCCGACGTTGGAGGAGTTGTACTCTAAGTACGGGGTACCGAGGGAAGAATACAAACTAAGTTATTTCCCTCGTACATCGTTTGAAACCTAGGAGGAGGAGGCTCAATTTTATTATAGTTTAAACCACGTCCATTTTTTCTTCAAACAGTTCCAGTTCGGACTCCGACTTCCCCTAGATCCCTTCATCAATGAGTTTTTAGGAGACATGTAGGCCGTCCTGGCCATGCTAGGAGCCAATGCAATAAGGTTCCTCATAGGCTTTATTGTGCTGTGCCGTAGTTTGGGGTTTGAGCCCACCCAATTAGCCTTCCACCACTTTTTCACCGTAGGTTACATCAAGGACTCCAAGCTGGTGGTGATAAGGAGTGACCCCAAGAAACCCAAACTAATCCTCCCCATGACTAGCAAAGTGTTTGGATGGGATAATCATATTATCAGAGTGGAAAGCCGTCAGGGCTGGGAGTTTGCTGCTCCCACGCAGCTTCCTGCCAAGCCTAAGGTTGTAATGAGAGCTGAGTGGATCGAGGCTTTGATAGCTCGGCTAATGGAATTTGCCGAGGTAGGCCTCCTCGATTGGTCGGCGCTGGAGATGGATGACATGTACTATATCTAAGCCGAGATCCTGCCAGGACCTAGGGACGGTCTGGAGCCCCTCGTCCCCATCACTAGGGGAAGGAGATTTCCCAATTTCAGGATTCATCCCGCTCTGGTCTTCCATTCTGAGTGTGATCGGTGCAAGCTTGATCCTAAGGATCAGTGCCTGAGAGAAGACGACGTCGTAGGCTGTAATTTTTCATCTTTCCTCAGACTTCATACTTGTGCAATTGTCTTTTTTATTTATCCGAGTTGTATGATCTAACTGATTCTTCCTCGTATATGCAGACTTGACCGCCGAGCAAGAAGAAGAGATGTCTTCGAAGAATGCTGATCCCCTTGCTCTGGCTAGAGCAAAGAGAAGGTCCTCAAAGTCCTCGGCCATCAACTAAAGACAGGATGACGCCACACGTTGTCAAGTAATTATGTCCACCAAGGAGGTCGTCGCTGAGGGCGCCTCCCAACTCCCGGACCTATAAACCGTGTCCCAAGATGGAGGGTCCCAAAATACCATCTTTAAAAAAACTTTTCCTTATATTACTTGAAAAGTATAAAACCCATTTTCAAAACCATTTCAAAATAACCTCTCTACTCGGAGGCGATATATAAACCTGTTTTAAACCAAACACAACCTGTTTTTACAAACTATACAACTGGAAAGGCTTACTCAAGCCAACTTTAAAACAACCAAGTTATTACAACATAACACCATTGAAACATGTTTGTAAAAGTTTTATATACAAAACTTTTCCCAAAAGAATAACAGCCATGACAATCCCAACTCCCCAAATCAACACATACCCTGACAACCCAAAAGATGTCCAAACTCCTCCCCGGCCTCACCGGTCCGATCCTCCTGTCTCAGCGGGATCTAAAAACAGTAAAGGGAGAAGGGGTGAGAAATAATCTTAGTAAGCTATTATGTATACAATAATATGCCATACAATATGCAACACATAATTATGTTGCTCAATATCACATACGCAACACATAAATAGGTTGCTCAATATCACATTGGTAAAGCAGTAAACACATTTCGTTACCTTCTCTTTATCTTTCTCATCTGAATCATACACAGTATAACGGTGGGAGTAGTACTCCGCTCATTTGTGAACTGCTGGTGCATATTCACGTCTTATACGATCTCTATCGGAGGCCCATATAAGATGGCAGCTATCATATGAACTGACTGCACATATCCATAGAAGTTGTACACCCCCAAACCGTGGCCACAGAAGGGGGAACGGATAGGTATAAGGAAATCTACACACCTTATAAAATATCTTCTCATAAGTGATAGTATTCCCTATGCCCCCGATAATCAGCTGATACAACAATATTCAAGCACATAACAGATACTTGAAAATAAGTCCACCTCATGGGACATCCATATATATATATATAATATGGTACTGCAACTCATGTTAAACCAATCACAATAGTGCACATATATTTCAACACTATTGAATAACAGCAATCTAATGACATGGTATTAATACTCATGCTCAACAAATGAAAAAGTGCAACACGTATTTAACACTATGTGCACATCCAACTATGAATATGTAAACACATATAGGCACAATGTATATCACGTAAGCCCTACATATTCATTACACAATCTATAACCAAGTAACAGGGTATTCTTACTCCTGCCCCCAAACCAATGTAATAGTGCAACATCTATTTAATGCACTATATAAACCAATAACGCTATACATGTCACCACGTAGGGGTACAATATCATATAAGTGGCCCTACGCATTCACAATACAACATTAAACACCTTCTATAAAGGTTTCATAACAAATTACCAAGTTTTACTAACTTTGGTTCAAGTTTCATAATTGCCTTTCAAGCATTTTCAGGTCAATATTTAAAGACCTTCCCATTATCCATTTGAACCATTTCAAGTTCCAGTGTATAGTACCAAAGTTGTACTATAAGCGTAGTTAAAGAGGAATTAATTCCATACTCATTTGCTTAGGTCCACAAGCATACAAAGTCATCCCCAGAAACCTGTCCTGGGCACGAGTCGTGATGAGTGGCACGAGTCGTGACCAACCCCCGCACGACTGATCAATTTTCACGACTACTATATACGAGTGATGAAATTGTCTATGGCTAAGAACTTATGAGACGAAACTCACAAGGTGAGATAAAACTCACAGGTGTTGTTCTTAGTGTTGATGACACTAACAACAACACATTCACCAATTCTAGAAAAAGCACAAATCAATAGAAATAAATATAATTTGCAGCGGAAGAATTAAAGCAATACACAAGAATATAATTTTTATCAAGTTATATAAATATATAACTTGATGGGTGCCTAAAAGGCAAGACCTTTCTATTAATAATATGAATTCAATACAAGGTCGAGGTTGTTCCTTAATGATAAACGAACCCTGATATAAGGAACAACATACACGAATTCTCTCAGTAAATAAACACTCAAAAACCTCACAAAAATATAAAAATCTATATGAAATATTCGAGTGTTGGACAAAGTGTTGCCGACACTTGAATGGCAACACTTGAGAGCGTAATTCTACTTTTCTTGTGCAGCATTTGCGTTTTACGAATTGGATGATCTTCAATGAAGATCCATTGCACTATTTATAGGCCACAAAGTCTTGGAGCCTACTCAAATGATCAGCTAACAGCCTTGGGTTTGTTTCCTCCAAAATAGCCTTCTCGCCTTCATTGTAGGAGACCTAGTCTTCTCTTGCTTCTCATGCTTGTACCTCTTAGCTTTGATTGCCTTGTACTCGACTTGTTCTCCCCCGAATAGCTGAATAAAATATCTCTGGCTTGGTCATCAATTAAACAAATAAACACATGTTTATTTGTTAACTTCTTCTTCTCTTCGTGATTAACGCCCGGTACATTTACATTGCTGATTTTAAGCTCATTTTAAGGTGACTAACTACTGTTATATAAACATTAATTTACCCATTAATATTTGTGAAAAATACAAGTAACTAACTCGTGTGTCGCCAATTCCAAATGGCAACACTTTTGGCAACACCAGTGGCAACACTGGTTTGCAACACTTGGGATGACATTCATGACAACACATGATCTAACATTAACAATCTCCCCCATAGTTCCTGATTTCTTCACAAAATACCAATGTGATGATCTTTTCAAAAACAGTTAGTCAAACTTAACTAAAACCACAAAAAAATGCCACGAGATTTTGATAGAGGCAACATAAACCTTCGTGCAATGTTTTGAAATATTTTTCAATCCAAAACATCAACCATTAAGCAAATGAAGTATCAAAATCTTTACAAAAATCTCCCCTTAATACGAAATTAATAACTAACCAAAATAATTATTAAAATCTTAAACCAACCATTCCATCATTCAACAAAAACATCCATCCAAGTTTGAAGAAAATTCCAGTAAAACAAAGAAAAAAATAAACAGAAATAAAATTTGTTTAAGCATTACAAACCAAAATAAAACAAATAAAATTGTTTTTGTTCCAAACCACCAAAATCAACCACCATTCAAACCAACCATCTTTAAACCGCATTTCCAGCTCCTTCACCTCCCTCTGCTGTCCCACTTGGCCCAAAGACCATTTCCACTCCATCATCATCATCACGCCTTGGTGGCTTATCTCCCTATTTTGGAAGAAATTAAATCCACCATTTTCATCATGTCGGTGCGCATATCCAACCATCCCCGAATTCTTGAGTCAATGTGCTTCACTTGACCATTGAAAAAATTAAGAATCATAGCGGCATCAACCATTACAGGAGCGGTGTTGCCGTAAGTGTTGCCGGTTTCAGGAGCGACACTTGGGGCGACACCGGTAGCAGGGCGATAACAGGAGGAGCATTTGTAACCAAAACCCAAGGTAAATCCCTGTGCCTATCACCTTCAAAGTGCTTGGTAATTCGATAATACACAGGTCTTTCGTAAAGATTATCACCATTCCAAGGCTTAAGGTTTTGGTACATTAGGACTTGGAAAATAAGGGAAGGAAAAATGAAGGAGGAGGTCTTTTTCTTCTTAGCCCATGCAGCAAGGTGAGCAAATACAAGTCTCCCAAAGTTAACTCTTTGTTTCTTGCCTAGTTTGTACAACAAATTAGCTTGCTCAAAAGTGACCGTGTTCTCGTTTGCCGTAGGAAGCCAATTTGTTATACAAATCTTGTGGAGCACGCTAAACAAAGAAGTGAGATGGGTAGACCTAAAGTGATCAGACCAAATGGTGATTCTCCCTCCAGTTAAAAAGGTGGCTAAGGCATTAGGATCATATTCCAAACTCTCATCTTCGACATTAGGGAGGCCAAATGCCTTGTTGATGATCAAGGGATTAAAATCATAGATATTGCCCCTAACAAAAAACTTTCCATAATGAGGGGTATTCCTATCATCAATATTATCCCTAAGATGAGCATAGAAATTCCTAACCACACTTTCAATGTACGATGACACTTTAGTCACCGTAGGCAAAAACATCCTATCCTCCAAAATCGATACACACCTAACTCCTTGAATTGGAGTCACATACATATTCTTTTCATTCAGAATTTTCTTCTCGTAATCTTCAACAAACTTATCTAAATTTGTTTCACCATAAAATTCATCCGAAAGAAAAGGACGTTCATAAAATCCAAAGGACTCATAATCGACTTTGTATCCCGAGAGGGATTAGGAGAGTGTACCTCGTGCCAGGAAATAGGAGAATACGAAGGAGAACTCGATTGTGCTTTGGTCTTGGCAAAGCAGTGTTGCTTCAGGTGTTGCCATTTCATCGGCAACACTTGGGGCGACACTTGATGAAATTTTCTCGTTTCTTCTTCATTTTGACTGGGCTTCAAAGAAGAGTTTCCTCATCTTCCAACCAAGCTTTCTTCATCCTCATCGAAGATGATGAGGGCTCCTTTGTCTCTTTAAAAGCCGGGTCCGAACCTTCCTCGGACGAAATGTTGAGAGAAGAACTCGAGCTATCCTCCACATTTACCGGATCATCGGCCCGTGTTGGAAGGAATCTTGGACCTGAACAAGGTTTTGATCCTCTCAGATTGTCTACGCACTCCACCCCTAAAAGACGAAGAGGCATCAACCGCCTTTCTCTTCTTGGTCTTCTTTTGAGGGGCGAAGGTGAGCTCTATGGAGGGGGTAGCTTCTGGAAGATTAATAGGAATGGGAATTTTGGAAGGATCATAGACAACAATGTCTAATGAGGGTGAGGTTGAGGGTGTGGCCGAAAGTGTCGCAGGGGATATCTCCATTGGAACGGCGACATTTGAGGCAACACTAGAGGGAGCTAGAGGCGAAATTTCCATGGGTGATGAAATTTGGGGTGAATTTTTGGTGCTTGCCATGGAGGATTGAAGAAGGATGACGAAGACGAAGGGAACAGGGGAAGGGTTTTGTTCAACGCCTAGAGAGAGAGAGAACACGGTGAGAGAGAGAGAGAGAGGGTTTTAGGAGTGGGTTTTAATGAGTGAATAGTGGTAGGATTTAATTGATTTGACAATGTCAAATTAATTAAATCTCCACTTATCTCTCAAAAATCCCAACAAACTCAAGCTGATATCCGACATTTTTTTTTTAATTTTTTTTTTTTTAATTTTTATAATTTTTATAATTTTTAATAATAACTAAACATAATTTTAGTAATATCCATAAAATTGTGTTTTTCAAAATTCAAAGAGATGAATTTTAAAAAATAGATATTACAAAATTACACTTAGATTGACAAAAATAAAAATTTTTGCTAAAAACCTTTTAAATTTCACAAACTCTAAATATAAGCAAATAGACTTTTGGAAATTTAAAATTTAATTAACAAAAACAAAAACAAGAAAATAAAAAATAATGTAGCATCTACTAATGTGTTACTAGCAATGTTGCGTGACACACAAGGCAACATTTTTAAACAAAATCCCCTTGATATTTTTCAACATATATAACTTATCATTCCTTAGGCAATTTATAAGCACACTTTACACTTTCTTTATTTACAAGGAAGCATCGTAGTAGCGAGCTCCGTGCCCCGAGTTTTTTATTAAAGTGTAAAGCTACAATTAGTAAGTTTTATACCTTTCAAGTAGGGTACACTGTAGTAGCGAGCTCCATGTCCCTAATACTTAGTATAAAACACTACATTATATTCCCTTTGGGAATTTTCACAAGCTTTGCCTTTTTCAATATCAACAACAATGTGAGTGACTTTGTCACTTTTTAGCACAAAGGGGTATTTTATAAAAAAATGTTAACCTTAAGAATGTACACATACTAGAACAAAAAGGTCAAGAAATGCCCCCATTTGGGGATTAAACTAGCTATATTTTTTTTTTTTTTTTTTTTTTTAAAGATAATATACAACTTCATACAAAGTGTTGCCGATGTTGTTGGTAACACCGACGGCAACACTAACAATGATTTATAGAAAACATAGACCAAGAGATTTTTTCAAACTTGAAAATCTCTCATGGTCCAAGGCTTTGGTCAATATATCAGCAAGTTGATGTTTTGTATCAATATGCTCTATTTGGATCAATTCCTTTTCTACTAAATCTCTTAAAAAATGATGGCGGATATCAATGTGCTTAGTGCGTGAGTGTTGTACAGGGTTTTTGGAGATATTTATAGCACTCGTATTGTCACAATACATGGTCAAGATATTACTATCAAGACCATAGTCATCAAGCATGTGTTTTAACCATATTAGTTGTGAACAACAACTCCCCTGTCGCCACATATTTAGATTCAAGTAGCCGAGAGAGAAACACAGCTTTGCTTGCGACCGTACCATGACACTAGATTATTACCCAAGAAAAACAACCCCCACTAGTACTCTTTCGTCATCTATATCCCCGCCCAATCGTAGTCACTAAAACCAACTAAGTTGGTATTAGTGTCTTTGGTGAACCAGATTCCCAATTCACTTGTCCCAGCACATACTTGATGATTTTCTTGACAAAGCATTTAGGTGAGAAATTTTAGGAGCGATTGATATCTAGCACAAACACCTACGCCGAACATTATATCGGACGACCGGCAAGAAGATAAAGAAGACTACCTATCATGGATCTATACAGAGTTGGGTCAACATCCTCCCCGCCCGATCTTTGGTTACCTTAAGAGATGATCCCATAGGTATTTTAGAGCTCTTGGCACTCTCCAATCCAAATCTTTTCACCGGACTCTTAGCATACTTGCTCGAGTGATGAAGACTCCATCATTTGATTGTTTCACCCGCAATCCTAGGAAATAATTAAGTTCTCCTATCATGCTCATCTCAAATGTAGATGTCATAGCTTCCACAAAATTTTGTAAACTTGTTTTAGATGTGGAACCATAAACTATGTCATCAACATAGATTTGAGCAATGACAAGCTCTTTATTTTCCCTAAGAATAAATAATGTCCTATCGGCTTCTCCTCTAACAAATCCATATTCAAGAAGGAAGCTTGTTAGACGCCCATACCATGCACGAGGAGCTTGTTTTAAGCCATATAAGGCCTTATCAAGTCCGTATACATGGTCTCGGGTGGAATGGATCTTCAAACCCTTTGGGTTGCTCAACATAGATCTCTTTATCTAAGTACCCATTCAAGAAAGCCGCTTTGACATCCATTTGGTGCAATGTGATTTTGAGATAACAGTGCTATAGCAAGAAGAAGTCTTATTGACTCAATTCTAGCCACAGTGCAAAGGTCTCGTCAAAGTCGATTCCTTCCACTTGTGTATAGCCTTGAGCCACAAGACGAGCTTTATTACGAACAATATTACCCAATTCATCGATTTGTTTTTGTAAATCCATTTAGTTCCAATAATGTTAGTATTTAAAGGACGTGGAACTAAACACCAAACCTCGTTACGGGTAAATTGTTCAAGCTCTTCTTGCATAGCTTGAATCCAGAATTTATCATTTAAGGCCTCAATCACATTTTTTGGTTCAACAGAGGAAACGAAACAGAGTGTTTTACCCGAGAGTATGTGGAGGACATACACACATATCTAACCATATCTCTCGTAATCAATCGGCTCCTTGTTCCTTGTTCTAACCCCTTCATTAACATCACCAATTACTTGAGTAATGGGATGATAATTTCTAATTCGAGCCGGGGATCTCTCCCGCCTTGATGGTACACCAATCCATCTTCTCCTTCGAGTCACCGTTCTCGTAATTTCCAGCCACTGTTCTGTTCTCCCGTGTTGCCTCAGTGTTGCCATTTCAGGGCGACACTTGGAGCAACACTTGAATCTCGTGGCCGCAATGGCCGAATCGATTCTCGTTCTAGCCCTTTGTTCGACTTCTTCTAGTAAAGTCGAGGTATATCATCGCCGGTTCTCTGTGGCACTCAAGTAATCGTTAAATTCAATATTTACCGATTCTTGAATCACTTTTAACCTCAAATTATAGACACGATAAGCATGACTGTTTTGAGAGTAGCCAAGAAAGATGGCTTTGTCACTCTTAGAATCAAGTTTTCCTAAGTATTCCCGGTCATTTAAAATGTAACACAAACACCCAAACACATGAAAATAGTGAACCGTAGGTTTCTTTCCATTTAAAATCTCATAGGGTGTCATAGTTGTACCGGGTCTTAAGAAAACTCTATTTGTAGTGTGACAAGCCGTGTTTAATGCTTCGGCCCAAAAACCTTTAGAAATATTTCTAGCAATTAGCATAACACGAGCCATTTCCATTAAAGTCCTATTTTTCCTTTCAAAGAACACCATTTTGTTGTGGTGTTTTGGGTGCCGAAAACTCATGGTGTATCCCCTTTTACTACAAAAAGTAGAAAAGGAGATGTTTTCAAATTCTCTACCATGATCCGATCTTATTCGAAAAATAGGAGAACAAAACATGTTTTTGATTTTAGAGGCTAAGTGAGTAAATTTATCAAAAGTTTTGTATTTTTCTCTTAAGAAATACACCCATGTAAACCTAGAAAAATCATCAACTATTACATAAACATACTTCTTACCTCCCAAGCTTTCTACCTCAATAGGACCCATCAAGTCCATATGTAGAAGCCGAAAACAATGTGTTGTTCCCGAGTGTTGCTCATTGTGTTGTTCAACACCGTGAGCAACACGAGTTTGCTTACCCTTTTGACAGCCACCACACATCACGGTGTTTTTGAGGTCTAGTTTAGGAACACCTTTGACGGCATTATGTTTGATAATCTTCTCAAGATTCCTATAATGAGAATGACCTAACTTTTGATGCCATAACCTAATATCATCAAGTTTTGTCAAATTGCACACCGATTTATTACCAACCGTATAGCAATTATCACTTGATCTTATTCCATCATGACACAAAAGTTAGTGTTATCAAACACTTCACGGGTATTTTTATTGAATTTTACCTCCAAATTGTCATCACATAGTTGGCTAATGCTAATTAAATTAGCAAGTAAACCATCTACGTGCAAGACATTTTTCAAAGGAGGAAAACCAACAATATCCAAGTGTTCCTTTACCAACTATTTCACTCTTGCCTCCACCACCATAAGTCACCGAGCCTCCTTGAATAGGTTGGTACTGTTAGGAATGATTTTGTACCGGTCCATATGACGTGAACAACCACTATCAAAGTACCAAGTTCCCGCAATGTTAGTCCTTAAGGCCGTATAAACAACATAGCATTTCGCTTTTCCTTGGGTAACCAACCCTTTTTGAAAATACGGATTGTTCACCCGGTGTTGCCATAAGTGTTGCCCCGAGAAACCGGCGACACTTGAGACGACACTTGAAGACTGGACATTTTCTTTTGTAGGAAAATGCAATCCGGTTTTAAATGTCCACTTTGTGACGATTCCACACTCATTGGATTGATCAGGAGGAATCACTAGAAGTGCTACCCTTTTCCTTGACACGCTCTTTTACAAAACAATTTTTAGTTTCAACATCAAACAAGGAAGAGGTAATACTTTCAAGTGATTCTTGGAACCCAAGACCACTTTCAGAGGCTTACTCAATTTGAGTATTTCATCCAATTTGGATGAACTCGTGTTGAGTTTTTGAAGGTGGATTCGGCTAGGTTGAGTTTGGCCTTGATTTTATCAAGATCCAATTCTCTCCTACTGAGTTGAGCTTCTAGCCGAGTCAAGGAGTTCTTAAGATCCCGATTTTCCTTTTCAAGAAAACCACCATCTTATTCTCCTTTTTCCATTCCACGAGGAGAGATTTATAGAGGTTTTTTAATTCACAAATAAGTTCATCTTTATCAAGATCATCCTCTATAGTCTCTTCTGAATTTAAATCAGTTGAACCATGCAAATTAAGATCATTTAAAGAATCATACCCGTGAGTGTTGTGCCAAGTGTTGCCAATTCCTCGGACGACACTGGGGCAACACTTTCTCGAAGAAGTCACCAATGTTGTGTCAAGTGTTGTCAAATCTGTAATGACACTTGAAGTAACACTCTCAGTCGAAGGTAGCTCCTCTACCGTGGCCATCATGACCACTTGCTCCGTCTTTTCTTCTTTCTCCGTTCCTTCCTCCTCTCCATCACTAAGAGATACCCACAAGTTTTTGCCCGCCTTTCTTAAGGTGTTTGCACATTCATTGGCATAGTGACCCCAACCGGAACAAGCATGACATTGAATGGATTCGATGTACTTAGGGTCGGACCGGATCTTTTCTGAGGATGCACGCCTAGGTGGGGTATCCTTTTGATTTGGAGGAGGACCTCTCCTTGGCACAAAACTAGAGGTTTTGGCCGTTTGGTCCTTAGCCTTCACCTGCACTTTGTTAAATTTTCTAACCATAGAATTATATCTCTTTGCAAGTAAAGCTACACTAGTATTTTCATCTAACTCCTCGAAGACTTCATCTTCATCATCCACACATGTGTCCGAAGATTCAACTTTTAAGGCAATATTCTTGCCTTTAGAAGCCTCCGTTTGTTCATTGAGATTCAACTCAAAGTTTTTCAAAATACTCATTAAGGAGTTGATGTCCATTGTTGAAAGATTATGGGCCTCTTCAATAGCTGAAACTTTAATATTAAAACGTTCGGGAAGAGTACGAATAGCTTTTGAAACAAGTTGTTTATTTGTAAAAGGCTCCCCTAATACTTGACAAGCATTTGAAATATCAATCAACTTTTCAAAATAAGACGAGATGTCTTCGTTTTCACCCATTCTTAATCTTTCAAATCTACTAGTGAGACCTCTAAGCTTTGTTTCTGGACACTGCCATCTCCTTCACAAAATCTTTGTAAAGTATCCCAAGCATCTTTTGCAGAGGGACTATTTTGAATGAGTTTGAACATATGCATGTCAACCCATTCATAGATGGCATTCAGTGCCTTTTCATTGAAACTAGCAAGATTATTCTCTTCAATTGTCCACTCGAATTCGGGTTTGACTTGAACGTCACCATCGTCATCCGGAGGAAGCATTGGAACAATAACCATTTAAAATAGATCGCCAAGCCCGAAGATCAATTGATTTGATATGCGAGCGTAGGCGAATCTTCCAATAAGCATAATTAGATCCGTCTAAAACCGGTAATCTCTTTTGATTAGGGTTTGCAGGATCATAAGCCATGACAAAAGGATCTAAACACTTAGTATATCAAGTGCTAGGCTCGATACCAATTGAAATTGTCTATGGCTAAGAACTTATGAGACGAAACTCACAAGGTGAGATAAAACTCACAGTGTTGTTCTTAGTGTTGATGCCACTAACAACAACACATTCACCAATTCTAGAAAAAGCACAAATCAATAGAAATAAATATAATTTGCAGCGGAAGAATTAAAGCAATACACAAGAATATAATTTTTATCAAGTTATATAAATATATAACTTGATGGGTGCCTAAAAGGCAAGACCTTTCTATTAATAATATGAATTCAATACAAGGTCGAGGTTGTTCCTTAATGATAAACGAACCCCGATATAAGAAACAACATACACGAATTCTCTCGTAAATAAACACTCAAAAACCTCACAAAAATATAAAAATCTATATGAAATATTCGAGTGTTGGACAAAGTGTTGCCGACACCGAATGGCAACACTTGAGAGCGTAATTCTACTTTTCTTGTGCAAGATTTGCGTTTTTCGAATTGGATGATCTTCAATGAAGATCCACCGCACTATTTATAGGCCACAAAGTCTTGGAGCCTACTCAAATGATCAGCTAACAGCCTTGGGTTTGTTTCCTCCAAAATAGCCTTCTCGCCTTCATTGTAGGAGACCTAGTCTTCTTGCTTCTCATGCTTGTACCTCTTAGCTTTGATTGCCTTGTACTCGACTTGTTCTCCCCGTAATACAGCTGAATAAAATATCTCCCGGCTTGGTCATCAATTAAACAAATAAACACATGTTTATTTGTTAACTTCTTCTTCTCTTCGTGATTAACGCCCGGGCAAGCTTCGTTGCTGATTTTAAGCTCATTTTAAGGTGACTACCTACTGTTATATAAACATTAATTTACCCATTAATATTTGTGAAAAATACAGTAACTAACTCAGTGTCGCCAATTCCAAATGGCAACACTTTTGGCAACACCAGTGGCAACACTAGTTTGCAACACTTGGGATGACATTCATGACAACACATGATCTAACATTAACATCATCTACCCATGATGTCAATTGAACTACGTCCTAGTCAATTTCGACAACGATTCATAGCAAAGTCAAAAGCCCCAAATCGGGCACCAAAATCCCTAAGTAAATCCCTAACAAATTTCTAACATTTAAAGAATGCACATTCTTGAAATTAATGGAATTTGTAGGGAACTTACGTGTCTTTCGATCCCTCCCTTGGAGTTGTGGCGGTCCCTCGCCGGATAAAACTCCGCCGGATTCAATGGGAGAGTGGTGGTTCGAATGGTCCGAACCAATCGAGTTCTTTCGTCGTCGGTCCTTCCGTGGCGAGCCATTGGTCCTCCTTCACCCTCCATAGCGATTTTCCCTCACAAATTCGAGCAAACCTTGAAATTTGGGTTGGATTTCTCTCTCTTTTCTCTCCTCTCTCGCGGGCAACAATGGAAGAAAGTGAGCTTTTTCTTCCCCTCGGCAAGATTTAAAAGGTTTTCGGAAAAAAAAAGTCCGACCTGACTCTTGCACACCGCACAATTTTTGCCCCTTTTGCCCCTCGCCTTTCGGCAATTCCAATTTTACCACTTTTGGCCCGAAGTGTAAAATTTCCCAGCTAGGACATTTCTAACGCCCTATCCCCGAGGATAATTCCCGATTAGTTTCACTAACGCTCGTCTCCGCACGTTAAATTCCCGGTTAGTTTTCACTAACGCTCGTCTCAGCACGTTAAATTCCCGCTTAGTTTTCACTAACGCTCGTCTCCGCACGTTAAATTCCCGATTAGTTTTCACTAACGCCGTCTCGCACGTTAAATTCCCGGGCTTAGTTTTCACTAACGCTCGTCTCCCGGACGTTAAATTCAGTCCCGTTGACGTTTGACATTCAAACGTTCAACCATGTCTCCGGACATTTCAGTTACGATTCCGTCTCCCGACGTTAAAATTTAAATGGTCCTCACCATTAAACTTCTCAATCGCGACCTTTCACGGTCCGATTCCAACTCTCATTCGCGACCTTTCACGGTCCGATTCCAATCCTCAATCGCGACCTTTCACGGTCCGATTTCAATCCTCAATCGCGACCTTTCACGGTCCGATTTCAAACTCTTATTCGCGACCTTTCACGGTCCGATTTCAAACAGTTGATCCCGACCTTCGCGGTCCGACCTCCACTCTCTTACCAAAGACCTTCAACCGTCTTCTTCGGCAACTGCAATAAGCCCGAACCCCAAGGTACGAACGCCTTGCAAATCGTCTTCTTCGGCAACTGCAATAAGCCCGAACCCCAAGGTACGAACGCCTTGCAAACCGTCTTCTTCGGCAACTGCAATAAGCCCGAACCCCAAGGTACGAACGCCTTGCAAACCGTCTCCTTCGGCAACTGCAATAAGCCCGAACCCCAAGGTACGAACGCCTTGCAAACAGTCTCCTTCGGCAACTGCAATAAGCCCGAACCCCAAGGCACGAACGCCTTGCAACAATTCTCCTTCGGCAACTGCAATAAGCCCGAACCCCAAGGTACGAACGCCTTGCAACAAGTCTCCTCCGGCAACAGCAATAAGCCCGAACCCCAAGGTACGAACGCCTTGCAAACGGTCACCTTCGGCAACTGCAATAAGCCCGAACCCCAAGGTACGAACGCCTTGCAACAATTCTCCCCGGCCGTCAGTCGTAAGCCCGACCGTTCCACTTCAGGGGCAGCCGCAATAAGCCCGCACAACAATCCCTCTTCGGCCATCCAGGTAGGCCTGAACGCTCAACCCCAGCAGGATAAAACTAGCAACAGCAATAAGCCCAACACCCAAGGCACAAAATCCCTCGTCAACATCGCAACTCCGGTTTGAGGCGCCACACGCCCTCGAAGGTTTCAGAATCCTCAGGTTCAGACGCCTCCTAACAGTCTCCATTCAGGTACAGGTACCTCGCGAATGGTCTTATCCAGGTTTAGACGCCTCCTAACAGTCTCGCTCAGGTCAAGGTCCCCATGCGCGGCCCTTGCCCCTTTTCGAACTACGATCGGCTTGATTCCCGCCGGGATACGTAGGAATCCTTTTCGCTATGGTCCAAACCCGACCGCCTGTGTCTCTTTCAAGGTAAGGCATCCCGATTTGGATCCTTATCTTTTCAATCGACCCCACCTCCTTCGGAGGAGACGTCGCCGAGGGGCTAACCGTAAGTACCCAAATCCGGATCGTCCAAATCCGTCGAAAGTTAACCGAAACCGTTAATCGGCCCGCTCCAGTTAACCGAACTCGTTAAACTCCCCGTGTTGTGCCAACGAGACGTCCCGGATCGCCCGTGCATCCCGACGTCAAACCGTACTTAGCACGTGACATCTCACGTAAGTATGGCTTTCCCCGAAAAACGCATTTTCCGGCACTTTCCGGGCGTTTCGGACATTTCCTGACCGTTATTTTAAAAACGGACAAAACCGGACCGGGAACGAACTCCCACACTTCGTGAGTCACAGGACACGTGTCCTGCATGCCACCTCCCTCTAGTCACTCGTCAATCACAAATCAAGGCCAAAAGACCCAAATACCCCTGGTTTGCAAGCCAAGTCCGGCCGGACTCACTGTGCAATTTTCCTGAAATTGCCAACAAGTCCTCCAGATTTCCAAAGTTCCCAAAACCCCTGAAAATCAGTCCAAGTCCGGCCGGACTCCTACTGCAATTTTCAGCCTATAAATAGAAGTTGCTGTCAAAGGCAAAAGAAGGATGAAAAAACACCAAAAACTCACATACCCCACGGTCCAAACTGGTTTCCACCCCTTCCGAGCTCCCGTTTTGTCTCGATTCGCGTGAAACCTTCGTATTTCGATCAAATACGCACCCTACAACTTCGAAACAACCTTTCGAATAACTTTCCGTGTCCCGTGTACACCTCCCGAGCCAAAGGAGTCGACCCTAGCCATAGGTATAACTCCCTCTCTCTGAATCTTCCGTTCCGTCGGCTTACGCGCCGCCGCTATAACCGCTTTCGAACGTCATTGTCAAAATGTAGACGCCTCCGTCTAACGGGGTCCGATACGTTTAGCCCTCGATCCTCTTCTCTTTCCGTAAGAGAAGTAATCACGGGTTAAAACGGCGTTCCGACCCCGTTCCGTTTACTTTTACGTCATTTACAATTCCGAGCCGTTTGGCCTCGTTGATCGTCATTTACAATTCCGAGCCGTTTGGCCTCGTTGATCGTCATTTACAATTTCGAGCCGTTTGGCCTCGTTGATCGTCATTTACGATTCCGGATCGTTCGATTCCGTTGACACCGCTTTAAATACTGTCATTTACCAGTCCGATCCGTTTGGATTGTGATATTATTTACTTTTCAAAAGTCCGAGTCGCAACCCGATTCGTTGATCGCATATCATTTAATACGCATTTTTCCCGTAAAAATCGTTAACAATGTAATGCCCGGTTTAAAACCGGAGTTCGTCCGTCGAACTCTCTTTCAAAACGCGCGAAATGACGTTCGGCCTCCGAATGCTCATCTTCAAACTAAAAGCCGCCATTTGACACTCAAAATCATTTAATACGCATTTTTCTCGCAAAAATCGTTAACAATGACTTGTATGGTTCAAAATCGACGTTTGCCACGCAAACGCTCATTTCAACTCAAAATCGACGTTTGCCACGCAAACGCTCATTTCAACTCAAAATCGACGTTTGCCACGCAAACGCTCATTTCAACTCAAACCGACGTTTGTCATTCAAACGCTCGTCTTTTCAAACAAAGTCACCTAATCAACGTTTGTCACTCAAACCAAGATTAAGCTTGTCATTCAAGCCCCCATTTCAAAACACACACACACACACACATGATTTCGAGAAAGGTAGAAAGACTCGTCATGCGAGGCGTTTCGGGCGATCTCGTCATACTCTACCCGAAACGTAACCTGACCTCCGAACCTAACAATCTCTGGTACTAAAAAGCTTTTTACTCGTTTTTGCTGCCAATAAAAATGATCCCCGTTTTCAAAGCCTTTTCCTAAGTTTTTGCTACCAATAAAAACGACACCATTTTTCGCAATAGCCGTTTCTCAACGTTTGGGCTCAAAATACAAAACCGCGTGGCGACTCCTCATTCTGCTCCTTCCCGTGAAGCGAGGTCTCAGACACCAACCCCCCGCGAAAGACAACCGCCTTTTCCGCCGCGCCCCCGCGCGCGGAAAAATCGGGTAATTTCACCTGCCATTTCTGATTCTGCACTGACTAAAGCTTCGGAAACTGCTAAAACTTCTTTGACCACCCGAACCAAACGAGCTCCCGGTACAGATGATCGACTCCAACTCGCCGTAGCTGTAGGGGTATATATACGGGTTTATGAGGTAGGGAAAGAAGAGGAAACACGGGAGAAGGAGAAGAAACGAAGAGAACAGACTAGCGCAAACAATTTATTTATCTTTAAGTATAAATCGGTGGTTTAAATCCTAAGAGCGGTTGGGAAAGGCTAATCCTTTATTTACGCAAACTATACCTTGGGGAAGCCTAGGGATGCAACGTTCAAATTACACTAAATGTTTTGCATTTGAAATTAATAATAAGTGATGATACCTAATCAAAACCTAACACGACGTGGAACGGACGAGTAGCCCCAATTTCTAGGGAAATTTGTGCAGCATAACGGTTTCTCGGGGAATTTCCAAGAAAAATCCGGCATGACCTCTCATCGGTGCATGGTGACAATGCGGCATGATCTCTCGTTTAGGACACGCCACGGGAGTGACATGTCCTCACGTGAAACCATGTTGCATTGGCAACATGCCCACAAGGTGCGGGGTTTTGAGGAAGGTAAAAAGACTTATTGGAAATTTCAAAAACAACTCATTTTGGTGTAGTTAAAATGTTGTATCAAAAACCAATCGTGGGTAAGGTTTAAGTGTGGTGCCACCTAAACGCACTAGGGGGATGGGTTTGACATTAGGCGCTCAAGCGTAGGCGAATATTATCACCGTCCGCGATGCCGTCAATCGCACCCGAGGGTTCTAAAGCTATGTGACGTAGTGTGCGGATGACTATATTCTTTTATTTACAAAAAACAAAAATTTTTATTTATTTATTTTATTTATCAAAAAGAAAACACACACACACACTCTCTCAGGGAAGAAAAAGGGAACAAAAGTCAGTTGAGCAATCTTTCTCTTGATTCAAGGGACTGCCCCTCAAACCAGAACCTGAAACCTGTCCAGTGACTACTCTTGTCGCGTGACACAGAACAGCATGAGACAAAGCTGTCGCACGACCAAGAGAGTCACTGAACCAAACCCCTGCAAAACTGAGATTAGCCCCTGCCTCCCCTTGGCAAGGGACGAAACAAACCAGTAAAGCAACACATATAAACCACAAACAACACACAAAAAGGCCTACAAGTTGTAAGATCTCATAAAATGCATGTATCGCACATGATTATCAAGGATGCACATTAAAATGAATACATTGGATGTCTAAACAAATGAAAGCATGACCCTCTTAGTTTTTTGAAAAAAATAGGTTTTCAAAAACACTTGTTCCCCAGCGGAGTCGCCACTGAATGTGCGCTCGCCCGAAATGAAATAAAAAGGAGTCGCCACGCCATGCTTTGAGAGGTGCACTTTGAAAAACCTTTTGAAAGAGAAAGGGTTCGGGGGTCAGGTTACGTGTTGGGAAGAACCGAGAGTTCACCCAACACGCCTCGTCCGTAGACGAGTCTTTCTAATTTAGACATCCAAGTAATTCAAAACAACGTGCAAACAATGATAATATGCAAGTGCGATAAACATGAATTTTATTGAATACGCAAGATCATTACAACTTGTAGACCAATTGTCCGGGAGGCCACATCCCTTTACATCAAAAAGAATAGATTACAAAAGAGATCAAGTCCTCTGCAAAGGATCATCTATGTTGCGTGACACAGGACTCCTTTGTCCAAATATGTCACGTGACATCAATGGTCACCTTGCAGAGGCTCACAACTAACAGATCACACAACCTCCATATGAACACAAAACTACAATTAAAACCACATCTAGGCACTAAACAACATAAACACATTACTGAATATGAAAATAACCAACTAAGACAAATTACAACTGAAACAATGGTCCCTGCAGATGGTCATGACATGTCGCGTGACACAGGACTCCTCATGTCCAAATGTGTTGCGTGACATAAGGTTACCATCTGCAGGTATCTCACAAACTGAGATGCAGATCCAACGGATACATAACAATTATATCAGAACCAATAAGAACAACACGAATTAGATACGAATTGATCAAAGGAGTGTGGATATGGGAGATCCACACTCCCTTGACATCCAAATTGCCAATCTAAGTGGATCACATCATAAGCAAGCAATTGGACTCAAAGCACAAACGATTTAAACAGAGAGATTGCAGTTGCCACTTGATAATCTGAGGCAGATGGAGCCTGATTATCAAGTGGAGAAGAAGAGAGAACAATTAAGCAAGTAGATAAGAGAGAGAGAGAGAGAGAGAGAGAGAGAGAGAAGGAGAGACTAGTTACCCTTATAGTCCTCAACTCTTACACCAAGTTAGGTGTAGGAGTCTTCAATTCAACTTCTGAATGGAGATCTGAGCACGAACTGGGGGCTGAATTGGAGGATCTGAAGTGTATGGTGAAGAAGGAGAGGAAATGGATTGAAGAGAGGTGAGAGGGGAGAGAATTGGTGAGGAATTGGGTGGTTTTTGTGGGGGAGCAGGAGAGAGAGAGTTTCTTGATGAATTTTGGCAAAGTGACTTTGGGAAGTTCAAAATCGGATCCAAAACTGAGAGGGGTTGGGTCTTATTTATAGCTGCAGTCCATGGTAGCCTTGTGTCGCACGATGTAACGTAACCACTTTCCATGCCTCGACTTGTCGCGTGACACAAGGTGACCATAACCGTTTTTGGTGCCAAATCTGGGTCTGGAACCTTCTTGGATAATTCCTAAAAAGTCCAAAACAGATTTATTCCTTCTAGGTCCCTTAGCCTGAGCAAAGTACAAAAAAGTACTTCCTTCACGTGAAACTTATGAAATGTTTCCGGAAGTCTCGGGATGGACCGGGAATTTACCAAAATGCCCCTAAATGCAATTTTATCATATTAAAATGCATCTGGAAAGGTCGCGAATTGGATTGGCGTACTTACAGATGTCTAAGTGAACGAAAGCATGACCCTCTTAGTTTTGAAAAAACAGGTTTTCAAAAGTCCTATCCCCAGCAGAGTCGCCACTGAATGTGCGCTCGCCGTAAATGAAAAAAATAAAGGAGTCGCCATGCCATGCTTTAGAGGTGCACTTTGAAAAACCTTTTGAAAGAGAATGGGTCCGGGGGTCAGGTTACGTGTTGGGAAGAACCGAGAGTTCACCCAACACGCCTCGTCCATAGACGAGTCTTTCTAATTTAGACATCCAAATAATTCAAAAAAATGTGCAAACAATGATAATTGGACAAGTGCAATAAACATGAATTTTATTGAACAAATGAGATTATTACAACTTGTAGGCCAATTGATCAGGGAGGCCACATCCCACTACAGCAAGGAGAACAGATTACAACTGCAATCAAGTCTTCTGCAAAGGACCATTTATGTCGCGTGACACAGGACTCCTCATGTCCAAATGTGTCGCGTGACACCAATAGTCATCTTCCAGAGACTTTACAACACCAAATTACAGCAAGACCAATGAACACAAAAGCAACATTACAAACTAGATCTGACCATTAAAACAACATAATCATACTAACTGAATGCTAAACTAACTAGCCAACAACTTACAACTGAAGGATGATCCCTGCAGATGGGCACGATGTGTCGCGTGACACAGGACTCCTCATGTCCAAATCTGTCGCGTGACACATGTTTACCATCTGCAGGAACCTTACAACTGAGAAACAGATTCAACAGATGCCAAATTAAATCAATCAATTATACCAGAACCAATCAGAATAACATGAATCAGATACGAATCAACCAAAGGAGTGTGGATATGGGAGATCCACACTCCCTTGACATCCAAATTGCAATTATAAATAGATCACATCATGAACATGCAATTGGACTTAAGTAAACACGATATAAACAGAGAGATTGCAGTTGCCACTTAATAATCTGAGGCAGATGGAGCCTGATTATCAAGTGGAGAGGAAGGAAGCACAATGAAATAAATAGATGAGAGAGAGAGAGAGAGATGTTACCCTTATAGTCCTCAACTTCCACACCAAGTTAGGTGCAAAAGCCTTCGATTCAGCTTTTGAAGTGGAGATCTAGACACGAACTGAGAGCTGGATTGGGGTCTTCAAGGTGTTTGGGGAAGTACGAGGGTAATTGGGTAGGAGATGTGTGAAGGATGAGGGAATTAGAGGGGAATTGGTTAGTTTTTGGTGTGAGAGGAGGAGAGAGAGAGGTTCTGGGTTGATTTCTGCAGAGTGACGTTAGGGAGTGGAAATTGGGATCCAAAATTGAGAGGGGTAGGGTCTTATTTATAGCTGCTGATCATGGTCACCTTATGTCGCACGACACTCTTTAACCACTTTCCAAGGCTTCGAGTTGTCGCGTGACAGGAGGTGCCACTAATCGTTTTTGGCGCCAAATCTGGTTCTGGAACATTCTGGGATAATACCTAAAAAGTCCAAAATAGATTTATTCCCTTTAGGTCCCTTGGCATGAGCAAAGTACAAAAAAGTACTTCCTTCGCGAGAAACTCATGAAATGTTTCCGAAAGTCTCGTAATAGACTGGGAATTTACCAAAACGCCCCTAATGCAATTTTATTACATTAAAAATGCATATAAAAGGTTGCGAATTAGATTGGCGTACTTACACTAACACAAGTTTATGTCCATTGCTTTCGACTGGGGCTATCTTCCCGATTACATCAATACCCCAAGTTGCGAATGGCCAAGGTGTCATCATACAGTACAAGTCATGAGGTGGAAGATGATTGAGGTTGGAAAACCGCTGGCATTTGTCACACTCTCGGACATGCTGAATACAGTCTATTTCCATGGAGATCCAATAGTAGCCCATTCTGAGGATAATTTGCATCAATGCTTTGGCATTCATGTAAGGACTGCAGGGACCATTATGGGCTTCGCTCATTATCTCTTCCGCTCTTTCTTTGGTGATACACAATAGGAGTGTTCCTTGGTATCGCTTTTTGTACAGATCATCTCCTAGAATGACATAGTGATAGGCCAGTCGTTTCAAAGCTTGCAAGCTTTTGGCTTTGATGCCTTCCTTCAGATTACCTTCTTCGTCTTTTAATGCTGATTCCCTATCTTTGAGAAACTGGTAAACTTGATTGTACCAAGGTTCCTTGATGAGCTCAGGTCCCACTTCTATTTCACAACAGAAGGCTGGTGTTTCCCTTCTACCCACTCAGAATGGTTTTACTGCCTTTCCCTCGGGGATTTCTACCAGTGAGGCTAGAGTAGCCAAGGCATCTGCAAATCTATTCCTGTCTCTTGGCAAGTAATGGAAGGTCACTTCTTTAAACTGCTATGTCAATTCTTCCATATAGGCATGGTACTTCTGTAGGTTAGGATCTACAGTCTTCCATTTGTTTGAGACCTGGTTAATGATCAGGGCTGAGTCTCCGTAGACCTTGAGTTCCTTGACATTTCTTTCTAGGGCTTCCTCTAAACTGGCTATACAGGCTTCATACTCCGCTGCATTATTTGTGACAGAGAAGTTCAGCTTGAAGGCTATCGGCGTATGCTCATCTTTTGGGTCTACCAACAACATTCCTATGCCATTTCTCCTTTTGTTGGCCGCTCTGTCGAAGAAGAGTTACCATCGGTTCTCGGGTTCAAAAGTGAAAATCCCCCATCCGGAAACTGGGGTTCTGGGCCTCGGTCCTCATTACTATGGAAATTTGCCAAATGGTCTGAGAGTGCTTAACCCTTGATTGCCTTTCTTGTTACATAGTTGAAGTCAAACTCTGACAGGAAGAATGACCACTTTTCCAGGTGCATCGAGAGGGAAGGCTTGTCTAAAAGGTACTTGATGGGGTCCATTTTTGAGACCAAATTCACCGAGTGAGCCTGCATGTAGTGTTTCAGTTTTCCGACTACCCAGACTAGTCCTGCATAGGTCTTTTCACACGCCGAGTAATTGAGCTCACTCCCTTGCAGCTTTCGACTCAAAAAGTAAATGTCATTCTCTACCCGCGAATCTTTCTTTTCCTGGGCCAGCATAGCCCCAACTGCTCTGTCGGTAACCGTGAGATAGAGCAAAAGAGGTTTATGTCCGTGCGGGGGGCATAGTACCAGAGGATTTACTAGGTATGCCTTAATTTTGTTAAAGGCATCATGGCATTCTTCATTCCATTCTGTATCGGCATTCTTCTTTATAAGCTTGAAGATGGGCTCACACATGGTTGTCATCTGATTAATGAAATGACTGATGTACTGCAGTTTGCCCATAAAGCTTTTGACTTCTGTTTGGGATCGAGGTGGCCTCATGTCCATAATGGCTTTGATTTTTTGGGGGTCGTCTTTAATTCCTCGCTCTGTGACCATATACCCGAGTGCCTTTCCCCTTGTCACTTCGAAGGTACACTTTCAGGGTTCAGCCTCATAGAATGCTTTCTTAACCGCTCAAAGAACTTCCGCAGATCAACAAAGTGTTATCCATTTGCGCCTTTAGAATGGATAATCATATCATTGACATAGACCTCAATCTCCTTGTGGATCATGTCATGAAAAAGCTCAGTTGCTGCTCTCTGATAAGTAGCCCTAGCATTCTTTAACCTGAAAGGCATCACTGTGTAACAGTATGTCCCCCATGGCATGGTGAAAGCTGTCTTCTCCTGGTCCTCTTCTGGCATCTTGATCTGATTCTAGCCAGCAAAATCATCAACAAATGACTTGACTTCGTAGTTGGCTGTGGCGTCCACCAAAATATCTACGTTTGGCAACGGGTAGTCGTCTTTGGGGCTGACTTTGTTTAGATCCCGGAAGTCCACACAGCAGCGTGCCTTCCCATTTACTTTGGTTACAGTCACAATGTTTGACAACCAGTTCGGATATTCAATGACTCTGATGAATCTGACACGGAGCATCTTTTCAATTTACTCATTGACTTGTAGAGACCATTCTGGCTTGATTTTCCTTAGCTTCTGTTTCACATGCTTGGCATCAGGTGTCAAAGGAATCCTGTGTTCTACAATCGAGCTGTCCAGCCTCGACATGTCCTTGTAAGACCAGGCAAACACATCCACATACTCTCTAAGCAGATCAATCAGTCTGTCCCGTTCGGCCCCTTGGAAGAAGTTCCCGATCTGTGTCTATTTAGGTTCTTCGATAGTACCCAGGTTAACACTAGTCAAAACCTCCTCAAAATCTTGGGCACAGTTTTCCTCTTTATCAATAACCTGCTTAAAGATTTCTTTAATGTATTGTTCATTTAGTGTGTCTGCATCTTGTTCAAATGAATCATTATTAACTGTTTTTAGGTTATTAGTTAATTTATCATTTGTTAAGTTGGCAATAAAGGGATACTCAGAAAGATCTATCATTTTGTTTAATGCAAAGGGAAAGATGACATTGGCGACACATTCATAATCTTCAGGCGTAAGACCGTCAAATGACTCAGAGGACTCAAACTCAAAGACTCCTGACTCTATAGTATGAATGACAGGGTGTTTGACAGGACTAGATACGGAGGGATGGGGGACCAATCCAAGCTCTGTGATCATTTGCTGCCGGCTGGCTATCGGGCCTGAAAATGTCTCACAATTCTTCAGCGGCATTTTTATCTCAGTCACTAGAATGCGAGGATCAAAATGTTCTTCACTGCCATTCCTAATTATGGCAACTGTCTCGTTATCTGAGCTAAATTCGATCAGGTAGGGAATCTGTGTTTCTTTATCAAACAAATTTTGCAATGCCGGTCCACTATCCTCACTGCTGGCAACTTCTACTCGGTTGATATTCAGGAGAGATAGCTCGAAGGTGGAGAAATCCATTACCCCTGCTGGGAAGAGTGCTGGCTCTTTGAGGCGGTCTGGGTTCCCTTTGAAGACATACTCGTTCTTAATAGTGTTGGTAGCCCCAGGAATACTCGACAGGTTGAGAAACAACCTCCTGATGGGATTGGCTGGCTTTCCCTGGGACTTTTCAAGGTTTTTTAAGAGGCCTTTCCTCACAGACTGCTGACTGTCACTCTCATCATACTGTGTCTCTCCCTTTATGAAGTACTTGGCCAGAGACAGGGTGTAAGGATGGAGACGAACCCCTTCATTTTGCCTTTTTTGAACTGTTCCCTTAGCTTCCCTATCATCCTGAGGGGTTGGTTTGTAGCCTTGATCATGTCGGGTGGTTTGTTCCTTTGCGTCGATGACAGTGTGACGACCCTGAAGCCTTTTACCCAGTCCAAGCCCTGGAAGATAACTCATCCTTCTAATCATTTGCATGGCAGGAGGTATTTTGTCTGAGGTGGCAGTGAGGTCGGCACAACATACTTTCACTTTGGATTTGGTCAAGGAGAAACCAGTTAAGGTAAGCCCTTCATCATCGTGCTTGATTTCCAGTATCGGAATTCCCCCGGTATTGGTTCCTTCCACATTCACACTGTCCCCATAAATTGTAGTAATAGTTCCATCATCAGACTGGAATTTGACACACTGGTGCAGGGTAGAGGCCACCCCATTTATCTGGTGGATCCAGGGTCATCCTAGTAGAGCAGTAAATGAAATGGGAATATCAATCACTAGGAAGTCAACAGCCATGAACTTTTTCCCAAACCACAAATTCAACGTCGCAATCCCTAAAACTAATCAAGAAGTGGAATCATAGGCCTTAATAGTCTGACTGGACGGCTTTAAGTCCGTTGGCTTTAGATCTAGCAAGTCCATCAATTTTGTTGGCAGGACGTTCATTGCAAACCCCCCCATCGACTAACACCCTTGGCAGCTGGCGCTCCTCCAACAGGACAGTGATCTATAGTGGCTCGGTGAGGTTAGCCCCATATTTTGGTAAATCCGGGTCAGTGAAAGTGATGATGTTCCCATAGTGAATGTTCCCGATCATTTGGATGACCTCATCTGGGGTGACATTTATGGGTACCATGGTCTTGGCTAAGCATTCTTCTAACTTCAGTTTGTGGGGATAGGAAGAGGTTAACAGGGACCAAAGGGAGATATTGGCTTGGGTGCACTTCAGCTGAGTCAGCGCTAGATATTCCTTCTTAGAGTCTACCTTTTTTGCTTTCAGCTTATAAGAACTCTTGTCTGCCCTTGATTCGAAGCTGATATTTCTTTTGTCAACCCTGGGTGGTTCTACATTCATCTGCCCAGAATGAGTCTTCACATCGACATTTGACTTTCCCGAGTCATTGGCTCTGTTGGAAGATTCTTTTAGCTCTTTCAGGGTTAGAGGTGGGCTTTTGCTGGCATACGGCCAACTCTGCTGATTGATTTGGTTCACAGCATTGCTAGAGGTATAAGCAGCTTCACGGATATGATCCCAGCTTACAGGCTTTCTGGGTCCTTCCGGCTTCTGGGTCCCCCACTAAGTTAGCAACTTGCTGATTTCAGTTTCCTCTTCCTCACTCAAGTATTTAAAAGTTTCATTCAGGCCTTTCAGAGTCAACATACAACAGAAGTCATCGTTCCCGGGACTTGGAGGCTTGCCAGTGACTTCATCATCTTGCCCTAGCAACTTCTTCAGCAATGTAGGGTCACACTCCTCATCACTGTCAAGCATATCATTCCTTTCTCTCGGAGTCAACCTTTTGACGGCTTCTCTGACATTATCTAAACACTTCCTAAGTGGGAGACTCCATCATCAATAAGGGTTTCTTCGGGATCAAACCTCTTGACAGGTTCCAGGTTATCGTCTTTAGGTGGTTTTTCGGGGCTAATTGGCTTTTGAGCGAGCCATTCTTCTACTGTTCCTTTGGCATTTTGACCGTGTCTTCCTCAAGCTCACTACAGTAATTTCCTTCGAAACCTTCGTCCTCACCCTGATAGCCAATTGTGGCAAAGGATGGCCGGGATACTTGGCGCCATATAAGGGGCATTCTGGGCTTTTCCTCTGGCGTGGGGATTACCAGGAAAATGTCATTGTTATCATAGGATAGAAATGGGATCGGGGTCGCCTCAAACTTCAAGACCCTTTCTAGGGCTTCTTTACATTCTTCTTTGGACAGTGGCTCAGGGGTGACCCTTAATACTGCAATAGCATCCACCCTTTTCGACGGAGGCACAGTTTCATTGACATTCACGTATTCTGGATAAATTGGGAGGAGCTCAATTCCCTTGTTGGGCTAAGGCTTCAATCAAGCCTCTCCATTCACCGACCAGGTCTCTGTAAGGGGTATTGAATTCGAAAATGCTGAACTCATACTCTTCCACATCTGAACTTTCGTCCATTTTCTCATCTAAGCTCCTGCAAAAGTTGTAGTCGCATTTTGAGGTAATCCCATCCTCATTCTCAGGCATATGGCTTTCTACCCCATCTGGTTCTTATGGTTTCATTTCCATTGGCTCCATATTCATGCCCTCTACTGAACTGTCATCCTCACTGTAAATTAGCCCATTCCTGTTCTCATTTTCGATGGACTCTTCACTGTCGCTGTCCGGGAGAGAAGCAAATTCGCAGGCATTGACAAAGTTGGAAAGGTCGAACTAGTCAAAAGCCTCACTGGGGGCATTTGTGGGTCTGATAGTGAATGAAGCAGGGTCTGATCTGAGGAGCTGAGGGTGATGGAACCCTGATGGCCTGAGATACTGGGAAAGACTGAAAGGGAGTAGTCCTTGGTAGGGGATCATATGTCAAAGGAGGAGGGCATTGGTTGTAGGATGGAGGGGCTGAAATCACTGTTTCTGGAGTCTCATCTTCCACCTTGACCAAAGAACCATTTGTTTCAACTACTCTCTGAACCCTATGATGGCGGAGAGCATCGATGAGCATGGCTTGCTGCTCTTCATCAGCCTTACGACTGTTTTCCAAGGCGAGAGTTAACTCTTCCTCTCTGGTCATCGGATTACCCATACTTCCACTGTTTTCTGTCAGATCTGCCATTCTAAACCTCTGAGTAGACGAAACTGGTGATTCTGATGAACCGTTTGAGCCTGAAATTTCTGCACTGAAAAGCCGTTGACCCGGTATTCTCACCCACTTCTTTCTCGCTGCGGGAAAGTGATAGGTAAGGTTTAGACTCGAGGGTAGGTGTTTAAGGCTGAAGGCTCAAGTAATATGTAGTTAAGTATCTTCACGTTTATTTAAACCAGTGTCTTTTAATTAGCCCTATTTGGTTGGAAAAGGTTGCCCTTCTTTTTCATCACTATTCTAGATCCTGGATCAGTGGGCTCCGTCACTACGTTTATAAGCCCCTCGTTTTGCACCTGTATTTCAACATCCCAGGGTGGACAGCCCCGGGCGAGGGTCCTATAGGGCAAGACGATCCCACCGACCGAAAGAGAAGAACGGCCCTAGGGTCTAGTGGATCATAGGAATTTTAACGCACGAGCGATGCGAATTATAGTCAATGTCAACGCCGTCAAAGTCAAGTCTTTAGCCTTAACGAAATTTCGGCAGAGCTTCGCTTGCGCGAGAGACGTTGACTTCGGTGTTGTCCAAGGAAAATAATAGGCATAGGTCGGACATTAAAAGTCGAATGACACGGTGTCATATTGAGCATTGTTACATACTTTGTGCAAGTCAAATTCAAAGTCAATGCCATAGGTCAAGATTTTGCCAATTTTGCCTAACGAAATTTCGGCATGGCTTCGCTTGCGCGAGGAATCTTGACTGTAGCATGGGCTCGGGTTTGACTTTTACATACTCCGTGCATGTCAAAGTCAAAGTCAATGCTGGAGGTCAAGATTTTGCCAATTTTGCATAACGAAATTTTTGCATGGCTTCGCTTGCGCGAGTGTAAGTACCCAAATCCGGATTGTCAAAATTCGTTAGAAGTTAACCGGAATCCGTTAACTGGCCCGCTCCAAGTTAACCGAAACCCGTTAAACTTCCCGTTCTCAAGCCAACAAGACGTCCCGGGACTGCCCCGTGCATCCCAACGTCAAAGCGTACTCAACACACGTTATCACACGTAAAAGTACAGCTTCTCTTGAAAAACACACTTTCCGGCATATTTCGGGGGCATTTCGGACATTTTCCGGACAGTTATTTAAAAAAGGGACAAAACCGGGTATAATGGCATGAAAACCCATGCCTTGGTGAGTCACAGGGGCACGTGGCACGCATGCCACAACCCTCTAGTCAACATCAATCAGATTTCAGAGTGAAAAGACCAAAATGCCCCTGAGATTGAGTCACAGTCCGTCCGGACTGTTTTTCAGGCAAAACAGAATTGCTAGCAAGTCCTCCCAATTTCCAAAATACCACAACCCCCCCCAAATTCAGGTAAAGTTCGTCCGGACTCTTTTGCATTTTCACCCTATAAATACAGAGGCCTGTCAAACATTTGAAAGGTGGAAAAACATTATCCATTTTCACAAAACCCCACGGCATAAGCACATTTCAACCCCTCCCGAGCCCCGTTTTATCTCGATTTGCGTGAAAACCTCATATTTCAACTAAACACGAACCAAACAACCTCGAAACACCTTTCCAAACACTAAAGCGTATCCCGTATACGTCAACCGAGCCAAAAGAGTCAACCCCTAGTCATAGGTAACACTCTCTCCCTAAATACTCGTTCCATCTCGGTTTATGCGCCAGTCACTGCAACCGTTTCGGTCTAAAGTCATTGAAATGTAGATGTCACCTTCAATGGGGTCCGATACGTTTTAGTCCCAGATCCTCTTCTCTCCCGCAAGAGAAGTAATCTGGGGTTAAAATGGCGTTCCAGCCCCGTTTCTTTACTTTTATGTCATTTAACGGTCCGAATCGTTTGATCCGTTGAATGTCATTTACATTAAAAAACTTTATAGTCCGATCCGTTTGGTTCGTGATAGTCATTTACAATTCCGGATCGTTTGATCCGTTGATTGTCCTTTAAATTACGCAACTTTACAAGTCCGAGCCGTTTGGTTTGTTGATCGCACCTTTAAAATCCGAATCGTTTGATTTCGTCGATACCGAATTTTAAATACTGTCATTTACAAGTCCGAGCCGTTTGGCTCGTGATAGTATTTACTTATCAAAGTTCGAGTCGCAAAACGATTCGTTGATCGCATATCATTTAATGTTTTTTTTCCGTAAAATTGCTAACAATGTAATGCTCGGTTCAAAACCGGAGTTCGACATTCAAACTCTCTTTCAAAATGCACAAAGTGACGTTTGGCATCCAAACGATCATCTTTAAAACTCAAAACCCGACGTTTGACATTCAAACGCTCTTTTCTTAAAAGTCAACATTTGACACTTAAGTTAAAGATTCAAAACTCGTCACTCGCACCACTTTTCCTAAAAACTCCAAAACCGACGTTTGTCATTCAAACGCTCGCTTTTTCCAAAAGAATCATAAAATCAACGTTTGACATTCAAACCAAGATTAAGCTTGACATTCAAGCCCCCATTTTCAAAATGCAAACACACATACACACAATTTTGAGAAAGGTAGAAAGACTCGTCATACGAGGCATTTCGGGTGATCTCAAAATACTTTTCCCGAAACGTAACGTGACCTCCGAACCTAACAATCTATGGTACTAAAAAAAGATTTTTGTCATGTTTTTGCTACCAATAAAAATGACACCCTTTTCAAATCATTTTCTATGTTTTTGCTACCAATAAAAATGACACCCTTTTCAAAGCCTTTTCTAAGTTTTTGCTACCAATAAAAACGACACCTTTTTCCAAAAAGCCATTTTTCAACGTTTGGGCCCAAAATACAAAACCGCGTGGCGACTCCTCTCCTTCCCGAAAGTGAGGTCCCAAACAGTCCGCGAAAGACAACCGCTCGCCCCGCGCAGCCCGCGCCGCGATCCGGGTAATTTCAGCGAGGATTCTTGACGCTAGCATGGGCTCGGGTTTGACTTTTACGATGGTATACGACGAGGCTGTGTGATACGGTCTAGACAAAACCTAACCAAAAAGTCACGATTTTGAAAGTGTGACACGGACTAGTGCAATGGTCGACACAGGCTGCCATGGGGAGTTTGGGATGATTTTGTGCGCGCCCGAGAGCGTCGTAACACTGTCCGTGACTGCAACTGAACAACCATCCCGGGTTAAGGACGTGCGTGCAAAAGTGTACAGGATATATATAGTGCGCGTAGTGTGCGGTCACCTAAAAATTCCTTTTTGAGTTAAAATAGAGATTTTTCAACATGTGTTTTAAAAGAATGTTTTGGGACGGGGAAAATGCATCACATAAGCACATAGAATTTTTCTGTTCTTGGAAACCAGTCCAGATTCTGGATAGAACAGCCCCAGAAATTGCCACGATTTCCAGATTAATGCTAGATGAAAACTGTCCTGGTGGAACTGCTGATAAGGCCGCACGGCGCAAACTAGGGCAAATCAGGCCGCATAGCCGGAACCAACAATTTTCTAGGTTCCAAATTGTTGCCTTTCCAGGATGTTTAGCAAAGAATTCTGGTCAACTTTCAGCTTCAGATTTGTACCTGCTTATCATTCAGAGTATGTACAAGCAAAAATAGCACAAGGAATGCATAAAAAAGAAAAATTGCACAAGCACAAAAATTGGACCCGGGACGGAAGGCTAACCCTCGTAAATGTTCCAAAGCTTCTTATGAGAGAAGAAGTTTGAAAACATTTACTTTGTCCCCAACGGAGTCGCCAACTGTGAATTACCCCTCCGCATTATTCTTTTAACGAAAAGGGTCGAGTTCACCTCAGTTGGAAGACACCAAATTTATGAAAAACGGAGTCGTCACGCCATTTTGATTTATCCTCAAAACATAGAAAAAAAGGAAAGGGGTTCGAAGGTTAAGTTACTCCTTGGGAAGAACATTTGGCATTCACCCAAGGAGCCTTGCAAAAGCAAGTCTTCCAAGGTCCAAAATTTGTGCTTGTTTGTGTACGTGTGTGATTTAAGAAAAGAGAAAGGATGTTCCAAGTTTTTTATTCGAACGTAAGAACCATTTTAAGAAGGTTTTAGTTCAAGATACCTTAGACTTTGGTATTTTCGGGATTTTGATCCCATACTCACTTTGAACTTATGATCATCATTATGGGACTTTTCGACCCTCCAATTAGATTAATCAACCAATATAGGCGTAAGAGCCTTGGTATGTCTTAATCTAAATTTCCTTGGGGATTTTAGTCAAATGTGATCAAAGAAATCGTTTTTAAGTCCAAGAATGAGACGTTTAGAAAAAGAATGAATCTTTGGCCATCAATCCTACATCTTGAGACAATGGTGATTCATGGGGACATTTTTGTGTGTTTGTCTCTAGTGATCATCGGAGATTTTGGGACCAAGGCTCATTGATTTCCAAAAGGGACAAAGATTATGGCATTTTGTAATGGGATTGATGTAAAGATGGAGTCTTTACACCAATCTTTACTACGGAATGCTCAAGAACCATGGGACTAGGGGAATGGGATGTAAAGATTGGATCTTTATATTCATTCTATGTCTTTTATGCCTTAATAGGCTTTTAGACAATCCTTGGAGAAAGATTCCAACTTTAGGGACATGGGGAAAAACAATATTAATATAAAGATTGCATTTTTAATATGGAAATACAAGGAGTATCATTAATCTAAGAACATAATGTAAAAGGATGGATCTTCATAGTTTCTCCTATGTCCTTAATACCTCATTAGGTGGACAATCCTTGGAAAAACTAGATCAAGGGAAGGGGTGAGAATATAATAAAAAAAGATTACATTTTTATACATAAATGTAAAGGGGGACCACATCCTCATTTAGTAGATCATCCCTAGAACAAGCCACTTATGGAATCTTGTTCATCCTAGAGAGAGGATCTCCATGAGTCATTTGTGTAGGGGAGTGGGAAATATTGATCTACATTGCTAAAGATTGAAGCCTTATGACCTAAATAAAGGTAAGTAACAAGTAACAATGGAATGAGAGTATATAGGAGTGTATTAGAGGTGAGGGAAGGAGAGATTACCAATATTGGTGTTTCTCTATCTTCCAAGGGAGGTTTTCCTAGGCAATATTTATTAGGAATAGATTAGGATAGGATTAGTGTATGAGAGAAAGAGAGTGGTTTAGTGTGTTTTTGGGACTGTATTTCGAGTCTTGATTTCTGCAGAGTAACTGTGCTGTGGAAATTGTATTATGAAATGAATAGAGGAGGCCTCTATTTATAGGCTTCTGGTGTGCTTCTAATAAGGCCTCACGGCATGACCATGCACCAAAATAAGCCGCTCGGCGTCTTCTCCTATCGCCTCAGCTTGTTTCTGGAAACATGTAAGGTGGCAGGTTGGAAGCTTCTTTTCAGCGAGGTCCTATCCAAAATTCTTATTCCTGATAGGTCCTTCCTTACTCGAAAAGTCTTGAAAAGTTCTCGAATTGCCCCTAAACTTTATGAAAGTTTAGGGAACTTCTAGGAAACTTAGACGGGAAGGCATGAGCCAGATTTGGATACTTACAATTATGGTGACCTCTATATGCAGTTCCTTCCCACTTGATTTGAGTAAGGGTACACTCTTCTTCTTCACTTTCATTATGAATGGTAAGGATATATCCTAGGCCATGTTTTATGTGCGGTAGGGGAACAGGCGGTGGCTCTATTACCCCTTGCAAGTATTTGCCAAGTCCCAAACTAGGAAAGTACCCCTTTGCTTGCATCATTCTTACAACAGGAAGGTTTCCAGAAAACCAAAGTGCTTTGGAGTAGTCATTCTCGTTGCAAGTCTGGATGACGTTTATTGTGCTATCTTTCTCAATTTCGAAACCACTGAACAAGTAGTCGGAAGTGCTATGCTGTACTTCAAGGATAGGGCTGGCGGTAACCATTTTCCCATGTATTGTGACTATCATGTTATCGTATTTGAATTTGATGCATTGGTGTAGGGATGAAGGTACACCCCCTATTTCATGTAGCCAAGGGTGTCCAAGTAATAAGTTGAAGGATGCTGGGGTGTCGATGACTTGAAATTCAACATTTATGGTGACCTGTCCCATTTCTATAGGTATTGTAACTGAGCCTAGAGTAGTTCTAGCAGCCCAATCATAACCTCGTACAGTGTGCCCAGATGGTTTGAGGTCCTTGTGGGTGAGACCCAATGATGATAAGGCTTTATTCGGGAGGACGTTAATTGCGGATCCATTGTCGACTAGAATGCATGGCATTCGGTATCCGTTAACCTTAGCAGTTATGTACAGGGCCTCGTGATGATTGTTCCCATATGATGGAAGGTCCAAATCAGTGAAGGTGATGATATTGCCAAATTGCACGTGGCCAATCATTTGAGTAAGATCTTCAGGTGTTGCTTATGAGGAAATGGACATTTGAGCCAAAGCTTTTTTCAACATCTCCCGATGCTTATAGGATGCTCCTATAAGGTCCCAAACTGAGATGTTTGCTTGTGTTTTATTTAGCTGGGCTAAGAGGGGATCGTCGGGTTCATTTGACGATGAAGCCTTTGTTTGTTTAGGAGAATTTTCTTCCCTTGGGTCTTTGTTGATAATCACCCGACCAGATCGTGTGAGGAGATTGACTGTTTTAGGTCCTTTTCCTTTTTGCTCTAAGATTTCATCCCAAGACATCATGTAGCAGAAAGAAAATTTATTAAATTCTAGAGGGCTCTCGTCCACAATTGTGGCTAGACGAGTAGGATCCTCGAAGCTACTTCCTATCTCTATTAGATTGACATCATTGTTTGGTAGAGGATTGGTGACAACATTGGGAAGCCCTATTTCTCTAGCATCAAACAGATCTTGGATCACATCCTTCAAGTGGAAGCATGAGTTGGTGTCGTGGCCAGTAGCGTTGTGAAACTTGCAGAAGAGATGATGAGCATGATTAGCGGGAAGTTCTTTCTTTGGTGGGCCACCCTCTCTTGGTTTGACCTTTCCATTCTTGAAAAGCACATCGAGAAGTTCTTCTTGAGTGATCCCTTCGAGTTTATCATAATGTCTATCCTTTTTCTTCTTTTATGGTGGAGGTACTGCTGAGTATTTACCATTTCCAGGATGATTGAAGACTATAACATTGACGGAAGCATCCTTGGAGTTAGAAGAGGAAGAGGAGCTCTTGTTGTAGCGAAACCCACTTTATTTCTTGGCTTCTTTTTTCTGTTTGATGAGGTCATCTACCCGTATCCCAGATTTGTGGATTTTGGCAAAGCTAGGGAAATAGTTACCCGCGAGTTTTTCTTGATACTCTTCTCGGAGACATTGAATGAGGATGTGAATTTGTTCGTCTAGGCTTGGCCTATCAACAATTTTGGTCCGTTTGGTCCTCCATCTTTTGACGAAGTCTGTAAATGATTCGTTCGAGAGTTACTTGGTTTGCTCGAGGTCTAGTAGTGCGGTAAGTACAATTGTCCTTAAATTGCTTTTGGAAGGCACGACTGGCAAGTGGCCAATCAAGCCTTGTGGAGAGTGGAAGGATCATGTACCAATCTCTATCGGCACCATCAAAATTTTGTGGGAAGCATTGAGCTAGCAAGTTGTCATTAACACCCATAGGCAGCATGGCCCAAGAGTAGGTTTCCAAATGGGTTTTTGGACAAGTAGTGCCATTGAACTTTGCAATGTCGGGTGTTTTGTATTTTCGAGGAAGCTTTGACATGGACTGGCGAAGAGTGTCATAGTCAATAGAGAGCGAGGCTTCCTTGCTCACATCGAGGGATGCGAGTTTCTTTTATAGCATTGCCATGGTAAGGGGTTCGTTTGCTTTCTTTCTTTCCCCCTTGCTTTCCTTCTTGGAAGCATAACTCTCATTATCAGAGGAGGAAGATGATGATCTAGGCTCATACTTCTTTTTCTTGCTTGTGCTCTGGCGACAACTCTTAGTCTTCCTGGTGTATGATTCTTCTTCTTCGGAGGAAGAATCACTTTTCTTTTCTTTTGTGGCTAGCGCCACCCTAAGCTCTTGGATTTCCTCAACGAGGGTATGGATTTGGGCTGCTTGATCCTCTAAGCGGCCATTGGCTTCTTCTAGTAGTTTGTGATTGTTTTCAGACATGGTTTTGTCACCCGGGATGTCGTCGATGCCGGGCATTGTGTTAGGAAAGTCTTGAGGCTGATGTAGCTTCGGAAAACTGACATAGAAGTATAGAACTTGTGTCAAGATCAAATCTAACCCCAACGGATCAGAAGAAGGCTTAAAGGTTTCAGGCTCAGCACAGTAAACAGAAGCTTTGTCCCGCGCGGAACAGGTAGTCTCGCGCGAGACAATTACACTGGAAGTCAATTTTTATTTTTCCTAAATTTTGGTCGGAACGGATAATCCGTTTTGAGTGGTTTCTAAGGTCTTTATCCAAACCTAACGACTTAGTAATCAATCCGTTTTTTGTAAAATAAAGCCATGTAAAATTTTTAAAAGGACCATGCTTTTTGAAGGGACAATTCCGAAAGGATCATTCCAAAGGGACTTTTTCGAATCCATTTTTATGGTCAATTTTACATTAGCTTTATTTTAGTCAAAGACATAGAAAGATCACTGAGTCACATACCGACAGGTCATGGAGTGCTTCTTAAAAAAAATCTACATTATCCATGAGGCTATGCAGGGCTTAAGGCTAGGCTCCTCGCGATATGACAATCTAGATTGAATGAAGATGCGAGGTAGGATGATCCAACTTTGGAGAGACCGGCGATTAGGTGATTACCATCATCCGTCCTTAGTGTGGGTCCCGGGTTTATCAAGGTATGTAGTGCAATGACAGTTATAATCATGAGTGCACGTGTGTGAGAGTCAATTCTAGGTGATAGAGTAAAATAGATAGTTTTTTTTTTGAAAACAAAAGGAAAATCAAGCAATGGCCGCACCAAGTGTTTGCCTACGTTTCTCCCAATTTAGGAAGACTCAGGCCGTCGTAGTTTCATATAAAGGAGAGAGAGAATAAATAAATTAAATTAAATTTACAACTCCCGAATCCTCCATATACCGGTCTTTAATAAAAAAACCAATCTCACGCATTTTAAATAAGAATCATTACTTAAATACAATAAACCACAATTTTGTGTCCTACATCTTAAGGGAGGCCTTGAGATGAAAGAACTCTGAAATACTATAATTTGGGATCCTCCTTGCATGTTTGAATCTTATCTTGGATCTCAAAACGAACAAGAAAAATCAGAAAACAGAATGGGTTATAGAGGCTTTGTCTCGTGCGGGACAAAGGGTTGTCTCGTGCGGGACTAGCCAGAAAATAAACAGGAAATTGATTTTTTTTGAAAAATCTCCCTTAATTGACGCAAGTCTAAGCCACTTTAATTTTAAACACTCCCCAGCAGAGTCGCCAAACTGTAGCGATGCGGAATTTCTCCTCTTTTTATTTATTTGTTTGAGTCGCCACCTATATTATTATGAGGAAAATATAGAAAAACCATTTTAAAGAAATTTGGGTCCAGGGCTTAAGTGATGGATTTGGAAGGTCAGGGAGCACCGCATCCACCCAATCCGAAGATCGGTCTTGCTTAAGGGGGTTTTAAATAATTAGTTCTTTTTTAAAAGAAATGAAGAAAAACATCCATTTAATTAGATTAAATGGAATATGGGATCGATTGCTTCGAGACCATCTCCATGATTTGAAGAGGATCTAGGCCGATCCCAGATTCGATGTGTTTATACCACTCTAACAATCAATTAGAATAAATATTGAAGAAAGGAAAATTACCTTTAGGTCGAGAAATGATTTGGACAGAGTTTCGCCTTGATTCTAGGCTTGAATCTTGATATTCGTCGATCAACAAGGTTGATGGACGAATTTAGGTGTTGTTTTAGAGTGATTTGCAGGAGTCTTTCAAGGAGAGAAACCAACAAGTTGTGTGTGAGTTATGTTCTTTTCCGTCTTTTTTGCGTTGTTCTCCCGTCCTCCAAAATACTGAAAGTCATCTCGTATTTATAGGGGTTGATTTACTTGGTCACCAATATTAGGAGACTCAAGGAATTTAGGATATCTCCCAAAGAAGGTTCTAGATCTCTACAATCAGTAGAGACCCGGATTGGATAAGAGTTTAGCAAGAAAAGAGGTTGAAACCAACAAGGGAAGTGAATCTTCCCCTCCTGCATAAGGGTAGTCTCGCGTGAGACATGTCCCACGCGGGACAAGGCTTCACGAAGGACAGATTTGTCCTCCCCTTGTTATCTCGTATGCAGTTTAGTCCAAACTAATGCATGTTAGTCAAAACTTAACGAAACATGATGAAATGGTGGATTTTTACTCTAAAATCGAAGGCGAGACTTAGAGTGGTATAACTCTGCTATGATAGGTTCAGAATGGGGTGTCTACAGTAACCAGTTGTGAGCAGAGTTGTGTGAACAGATGTCCGAACAACAACAGAGATAAGTGGAGAGATTATAAAAAAATTGAGATTTCCAGAAAGACATACCATTGTTGCTGATGATGGCTGGGAAGACGTGTATTTGGCACAGGAAACAAAGATAGTCAAAGTATCCAAACCTTTTGAAGGATCAATTTGGGCAAAGAAATTATGAATTCAAAACCAAATGCTAATCGGATTTTGTGACCAATTGCAATACCATAGGATATTATTTCCACTTGGACCCTAAAAGATTGTTCCATTTAGAATTCCTTTGCACTCAAACCTGAACAAACACTCATTAAACATATTGTTAACCAAAAAAATGATTAGCCCACAATTTGATGAAAATAATAAACCATCAAATGAATATTTCATGGGGCCAAAGATGTCATTGTTTATAATTATGCCTAGAATGATGCAAATTATGAGCACACAAGTGGAGATTGACCTCAATGAATTGTGATATGATATGAATAAATTTACACAATAACACGATTTGACTTTAGAAGAAGTCAATGAGATAACCCTCAATCATGCAGCATCTAGAATGTATCCATATTTGGCATTGAATCAATCACTGATAAGGAGCTTTACACTCTCACACCATAGTGTTTGCATAAATTTTTTATCCCAAGTGATGCAACAATAAGTCATTGACATTGAGCACATGAGTGGAAGCTTCAAAATAAATGGAGGCATCTTATTTTTCTCAGTGACCTTAGATTAGACACTCACTCAATGATAGATATCATAAGAAAATTTTAACACGGAAATTTTATCACCAAGTTAGGATGGATCTCACATTTAAGAGTCAAATAGTGTCAATAGAGTAAAATAGGCAAGTGATCACAAGAGATAATCGTGCAGTTAATGAATGCAATTTTTTTTTGTGTTTTCTGTAATATACAATTATACAGAGATGCAGAAAGATGTCCACACAGTTGTGAGATCAATCGTTTGATGCACTTACTATCAACTGCCACACATTTTGATTCAACAGGTGATAGGAAAACAAAAGTTTGTTCCCTATTATCCCATGAATACAACTTATTTTCAAGACATAAACATCCAACATTGGTGCTTTTGGAATAAATGATTATCTCACCCTCAAATGCCTTAAAAATGCCTCTTAATTAGATTCGTCATTGGCGACACAATAACATGGACGTACCTGATGGTATACGGAGTTCATGTAAACCAAACCTGGAAGGTCATGGTAGTTGACCTTCTTTCATCTTGTTTTTATTCCTTCATCCACTTCCCCACTGATCTGGGAGGTAGGATGATTTCCTTGTATTGTGGAACAAATGTCCCTCTCTATGCTTACTTTACTTTCATCAGTTTCAGAATCTGAACCTTGTTTTTCAGTTGTCTGAACACTTTTGTTGTCAGTTATCTGAACAACTGGTTGCACAACTGTCTGTACAGGTGTCTGTTCTGCAGATTCATTTGTCTTTCCTGGTTCAGATTCATCATTAATTGTATCTAGTTCCCATGTGCAACCTGCAATATCATCCTCAGCAGTTTTGACAATAAGATCAGGAGCATCATCAAAAATCGATTTATGGTATGAAAGATTTTCAACCAACTTGTAACAATGATCTGAGGATCTTACTCTTGTCAAAACATATCTATTTGAATCATCAAAGACCTCACACATCTTCTTATTAAATTTGACATGTAGATCATCATCACACAATTGACTTATGCTTATCAAATTAGCTTTTAGCCCATCAACATGCAACAAATTATGCAACCTAGGTAAACCTTTTACATGCAACATACCGTTGCCAATGATCTTACCTTGAGCTCCTTCACCAAAATTTACTTTTCCACCTTTGAATGGTTCATAGTCAATGAAATGCTCAAGTGACCCAGTCATATGGCGGGAGTAGCCACTGTCGAAGTACCAGGATCCTTCAACACTACTCTTAAGAGAGGTGAAGGCCACCTGACAGTTCACGGTTTCTTTCCTTACCCAAGTAGTTCTTGTTCCCATATTGGGTTGTCTATACAATTGTCTGATCAGTTGTGCACACAACTGTCTGCCCAAGTATCCACCATTCTTCACAAGTTCAAGTTCCTGTTTCAACTTGTAGCAAAATGGTCGAATGTGATCAGGAACAAAACAATGATGACAAATGTATTTCCTTCACCCGTGACCTTTCCTTTTGGCTTTTAAAACATTTTTCTTTTCAACTTTGGAAGAACCCTCACCCTTTTTGACAAAATTATGACTTCTATAGCCAATTTCAGATTTTTCTTGATTACCTAAATTCAAAACTTCTTCCAACTTAGCCTTACCATTGTTAAGCTTAGTTAGAGTTTCAATTTCTCTTTTAAGCTTAGTTTTGAACTTTTCACACTCAATATCATTCTTTATTAGTAAAACTTCTAATTTGGCTATGGAGTCCTTTTGAGAGCACTCTCCTTACATAAACACTCAACCTCAGATTTCAGACTTACATTTTCAGAGGAGAGTTTATTATTTACCTGTTTGAACACCTTGATTTGCTCCATCCGCTTGATCCATTCAGTATGGAGTTCTATGTAGGTAATGTGTAGATCCTCATAGGTTGTACTTTATTCATCTGTAGGATCATTCTCAGTTTCACATGCAGTTGTGGAATTCAAGCAAGTATACAAACTGCAATCAGTTGTGCAAACAGAACACTGTACAACTTCCAAATCCGAATCACTATCAGACAAGGGGAACTGTGATGAACGTAATATTGACAAATTTGATGTCTGATCGTCATCATCAGAATCACTTAATGATGCAGAATAACTCATTCCCCTTTTTCTTAAGGTATTTGCACATTCATTAGCAAATTGTCCAAAACCTTTACAAGCCTTACACTGAATTGACTCGATGGATTTCTTAGTTTCCAAAAAAGGATTCTTTATACTGCTCTCCCTTTTAAATGATTCAACCGTGGAAGAAGGAGAGTATGATGAATTAGAAAACTTTGTTGATCATTTCTTTTTCAACATGTTGTTGAATTTATGTGTTATCAAGTCACACTCAACTTCTCCCAAGTTTGACTCATCTATATCATTAGACCATTGGACTAGATCTTCAGATACTTTGAGGGCACTAGCAAGAGCAATTGAATTTGTTTTGCTAGATTCCTGTACCTCAAGATTCAACTCAAAATTAGTTAAAATACCAAAGATTACATCAAGTCCAACAGTTTGGACATCCCGAGTTTCCTCAATTACAGAAATCTTAATATTAAACTTTTCTGGGAGAGTTCTTAGTACTTTACTTGCGAGTCTTGCATTGGATATAGATTCACCCAAGGAAAAAGGCTCGTTTGAGATGTCCAAAATTTTGGCTGAGTACTCTTTTATGGTTTCATTCTCTACCATCCTTAAAGTTTCAAACATGGTCATCAAAGTCCTTAACTTAGTTTACCTGACACTAGCCAGTCCTTCACAGTGAAGTTGGAGAATGTCCCAAGCTGTTTTGGCAATGGTTTGATTGGAGAATAAACTATACATATGAGGATCCACATTGTCAGAGATTGCTCCCATGGCCTTGGCATCATAGTTTTCAAGTGCAATTTCCTTATTGGTCCAAGTTTCTATTGGTTTAGGACCATACAGTTTTTCACCTTTGCCATCAGAAGACGCTGGGGTAATTTCAATCATGGGAGGAGTGTAGCCATTTATATGGCTAACCCAAGCACGATGATCAATATATTTAATGATCATAATCATTTTGGCCTTCCAAATGGTATAGTTTGAACCATTTAGGGTAGGCGGTTTGTTATGGTTATGGTTATGGTGACAATCCATAATGACTACTTTCAAGGATCGATCTCAGTTGAGTCTCTGATACCAAATAAAAGAATTGTAGCTAGGACTGTAATCACTTGTTCTTGTGTGTACAGTTGTTCACACAAGTGTCAGTACAACTCACTAAACAACTTTTTCCAGAAAATAACTTAAATAAACAGAATTAAATGCAGCGGAATAACAACAAATTTAAACACTTCAGCAAGACTATGCTTGCTGGAAAACTTTCATAAAATACAACCTTGTTGAGAACAAATTGTAAAGAAAACTTACAATGAAAGAAAACAAATTGTACAAAAAGACAAAAGCCGTTCTAACTTAAGAAGACTAAACAGAAAAACAGTCTTGAAGATTCAAAGATCTGAACTTTAAGAACACAGAAACAAGGACTCAAGAAAATATATCAACTTCGTTTGTTTCTCTAAAACCCGTGATCATGAATGATATGTGCGGCCTCTTTATATAGTAAGAGTAATCCTTTTTCAACAAGGACTCGTCAATATGTGCCTTATTTACAAATGATTCTTCTTTCCTTATCAGCCCAAGAGTCCTTCCTTGAGAAATATACCTAATAAAATACAAAACATATCTAACCAAAATAGTTAGCCGTTAGTCAACTAATTTCTATATTTACATCTTTCCTAATCTATTTATGTAAATATACAAACCATGATTGCAAAAATCAAAAAGATATTTCAAGAGTATATTCATACTCTTTCAGAATATTTTGAGAAAAAAATTCAAATAAGTATATGTTGTCCATACCAATTGATTGTGTTGTATGTCTGGAATAAAATTATTGCTTGACCAGTCGTCTAGTAACCCGGAATTTTTAATTATTATTAATTTATTTATTTCCTTTTTATTTATAATTGTGTTATTAATTAAATTGTTTTCTTTAAATAAATTATTTGAGTTACCTTTTGTTAAAAGGATTGTGAATTGGACTTGAGTTATTATTGGGTTAGGTCACCTAATTGAATTGGACTACCTTTTGGGCCTAGGATTAGGAAACCTAGTTATAAATACATCTTCTAAACCTAGAGTTACCTATTATTTTTCATAAACAAAGAAAATAGAGAGAGAGGGAGGCGGCACTTGGAATTGCCGAGTAGAGAGAGAGAGAAACCGTGTGAGAGAGAGAGAGAGTCAGCCATGGTGACTTGAAGAAAATAAGAAAGAAAAGCTGGGCATTTGGGACTAACAAGACCAACCAAGTAAGGATCTGTTTCATTTTAATTACTGTTTGTGGATTTAAAACCTAGAAAAAATCCTAGAAATTCTTGAGATTTAATTAGGGTTTGTTTTATGATATTGATGATCAATTAAAAATGGTCCAATGATATTTTGATAAAGGATTATTAATTGAAAACCTAATATTGATTAAGGTTTGGGTATGTAATCAATGGTGTAACCTAAGGTATTACATGCTAAGGTTGATGAAAGAAAATAGGTTTTGTGTGCGTTTGAGTGTGTGTTGTGTGAGTGAGTATGTGTGTGCCATGTGGGTGTGTGAACCGTGTGTGTGTGAGTTGTTGATGTGTGTGCAGTGGCTGTGTGTGTGCCTGTGTGTTGCTGCCGTATAGGGCAGCAAGTGTGTGTGTGTGTGCCATGTGGGTGTGGTTAGGGTTAGAGTGTGCGTGTGCGTGTGTGTGTTTGTATGTGTTATGTGTGCTGAGAAAGGTGTGTTTAGTGTGTGTGAATTAACTATAAGAGTTTGAACAAGGATTAAATGCTTAGAAACCCTAGGGTTATTTTGCGAAACTTTAAAGGGTAAGAGTTTACCTTAAAGGGAGTTAAAGAAGATAACTCGTAGGTTAACAATATTACGGAAAATAGTTTGGGTTAAGTATGTGTATCACTTGTACCCTAAGATATGAGTTGCATGATTGTAGATTCATGCGGTGATATTTGCTAGGAGCGTGCACCAACCGATGTAATGGATTACATTCCATTGCGTTTGAATGTTTTCATATCCTTGTGATAGGATTCCTTGATTTCATAAATTATATGCTACCAAGTGGCCAGTAGTTATTTATATTCCTTTGATATGAGCGTTCTTTGGAATATCTTACCATTGATATGTTTTGTTCAATGTGTATCCATGATGTTTGGATTTGAATTATGTGTTCTTGTACCTTGAACACCATATATGATATTGCTCTGTCCGATTGATGAGGACATTGTATGGTTTGGTCTATACAGAATGAAATGACCTTAATGTTGTATGAATTGGTCTAAACATATTGAAATGACCTTAACTATATATATGATATATCAGAATAAGGGAATGCCCCAGATAAAAGGCGTAGATTCTCTTATTCAGAATAAGGGGGCGCCCTAGATTAAAGGCGTAGATCTTCTTATTCAACGATCACCGAATAGGTGTATCAGAGTCACCTTAGATTAAAGGTGCACCATTAAAAGGGAATTGACGAACATATGTGTATACAATCTCCATCTGATTATTCTTATGAAAGTGCCACTATTTGTTAATTGAAAAGTATCTTTCTTTGTTGTTCTACATATCTGAACTACTTGTTGTGTAAGTTGTGCTTTCGTTGAAATATTCATTGATCTCCGTTTGTTCCGGTCATCTCTTCCTAGAACTAGAAGATCCCGTATGAACTTACTGCGCATTGTTCGCTCACCCCTTCTTATTCTTTCCCCTCCCAAGTAATAAGTAATGGAGGGGATGGGTCGTGTGGATAGCGGCTTAGCAATTAAGGAGTTATATTTATTTTGAAAACATTAAGTATTTTATAAAGCTAGTGGTTTGTACTAGCCGTTGGTTATTTATTGTTATTTATTTATGTAATACATTAGGGTTACCGTTGGAGTATTTTTATGGATATTACACTACCAGAAACAGGTGTTTTAGCGACGGAAAAAACAGCGACGGAAGCATTCCGTCGCTATTTAGCGGCTGAAATTAAGATTTAGCGGCGGAATAATTTTTGCGTCAAATTTAGCGACGGAATTTAATTCCGACGCTAGATTCCGACGCTAAAATGAATATTCCTCGAATATTCGTTTAATTACCGCCACTATTTTTGGCGCTTGATTTACCGACGGAATTATTCCGCCGGTGAAAATATATTTTTTTTATTTTTTTTATTGATCAGCGGCGGAAATATTCCGTCGGTGAAAATAAAATATTTTTTTTTGATATATTACAACGACGGAATATTCCGTCGCTGATAAATTAATTATTTTAATTTATTTGCGTCGGAAATATTCCGACGGTGAAAATAAATTATTTTTATTTTTTTTTGAAATATTACACCGACGGAAAATTTCCGCCGCTAAATAATTTTTTTTTAATTTATCAGCGTCGGAAATATTCCGACGGTGAAAATAAAATATTTTTTATTTTTTTTTTGAAATATTAAACCGAAGGAATATTTCCGCCGCTGACTAATTAATTTTTTTTAATTTATTAGCGACGAAAATATTCCGTCGCTGATAATAAAAAGTATTTTTTTATTATTTTTAGAACTAATTAACAAAATAACAAACTAAAAAACATTAAAATATTTAACTACACCCTAACCCCTAACCCATTACCCCTAACCCATAACCCCTTAACCTTAAACCCTAAACCCTAAACCCTATACCCTATATACTATATCATATACACTATATCCTATACCCTATACCCTATACACTATACCCAATACCCTATACACATACCCTATACCCTATACACTATACCCTATACCCTATACACTATACCCTATACCCTATATCCTAAACCCTAACCCCTAACCTCTAAACCCTAAACCTTAACCCCTAACCCCTAAACCCTAATCCCTAAACCCTAAACCCTAAACCCTAAACCCTAAACCCTAACCCTAACCCCTAAACCCTAACCCCTAACCCTTAAAATATCAATTTAAAATAATTGATATTTAAAATTATTTTTTTTTTAATATATTTCAGAATCAGCGACGAAAATTTTCGTCGCTGAAATTAATTTATTTCAATTATTTTTTTTACAGCGACGGAAATTTCCGCCGCTATATCAATTAATTTTAATTTAATTTTTGATTATAGCGGCGGAAATTCCGTCGCTGAAATAAAAATTAATTAAAATAAATTAATTTCACATGAAATTTCCGTCAAAATTAATTTATTTTAATTAATTTTTATTTCAGCGACGGAAATTTCCGCCGCTAGCTCATTTAATTTTTATTTAATTTTTGATTTCAGCGGCGGAAATTTCCGTCGCTGTAATAAAAATTAAATTAAAATTAAATAATTTCAGCGACAGTAATTTCCGCCGCTGAAATTAATTTATTTTAATTTAATTTTTATTACAGCGACGGAAATTTTCGCCGCTGAAATTAATTTAATTAAATTAATTTTCATTACAGCGACGGAAATTTCCGCCGCTGAAATGAAAATTAAATTAAATTAAATTAATTTAACGGCGGAAATTTTCGTCGCTGGAACCATTAATTCACCGGCGGAATTAAATTCCGTCGATAAAATCAAAAAATATCGGCGGAAATTGACCCGTCAGAGAACTGCGACGGGCTGGTAGCGGCGGACCACCGACGGAATTTTTCCGCCGGTGATTATTTTTAGTGACGGAAATTTAATTTTAGTGACGGAAATTTTCGTCGCTAAACGACCTTTTTCTGGTAGTGTTAGCTATATTTTGGGGTTTAATTATTATTATTATGAATTATGGAAATTTGGGGTCGTTACAGTTGGTATCATAGCTATGGCTTTAGGTCACATGGGAGAACTTAGAATGTTAAGGATTATTAGAAGAAAGTAGTGCTTTGCTATTATTGGGTCTACCTAGGATTCATCTTGGGATGTAAAGTTTTGGGGATAAGATTACTCTAGGAGCAGGAGTATGAACTTACTTGGGAATCTAGAGTGCTTATCTTGGATTATACAATTTTGGTGTATGAATTACTATTCTGTATTTTTTGAGGCTTATAAGGTACTGATGATGTGGGCGCCTCCCAACTCCCGAACCTATAAACCGTGTCCCAGGATGGAGGGTCCCAAAATATACCATTTCAAAAAAACTTTTATTTCCTTTAACTTGCAAAGTAAACAACTCATTTTCAAAATAACCTCTCTACTCGGAGGGGATATATAAACCTGTTCAAACCAAACACAACATGTTTTTACAAACTATACAATTGGAAAGGCTTACACAAGCCAACCATAACAAACCAACTTTAAGTTTACTTACAACACAATATAACTGAAACATGTTTGCAAAACTTTATATGCAAAACATTTCCCAAAAGAATAACAACCAAAATCCAGCCCCAACTCCCAAATCAACACTTACCCTGACAACCCCAAAAGAAGTCCAAACTCTTCCCCCGGCCTCACTGGTGAAATTACCCGGATCCGGCTCGCGCGCGGAGCCCCGGCATCTCGCATTCGTCGCTGTTCGGGAGGTCGCCCGGATCCGAGAGGCAGCACAATCGCGCCCCGGCATCTGGCTTATTCCGTTTTAGCGTTGCGTGTTGGAGGTGTCTCGCCGTTTTGCTTTCGCATTTTGTAGAGTCGCCACGCCGTTTTTATTAAGCCCAAAACATTGAAAAAGGGCATCAGTTTAAAGATAAATTTTAAACTGTTTTTGTGTGATGAGATTTTGAGTTCGGAGGTCAGATGACTCCCCGGGAAGAGAATATTAGAATATTAGAGCTCACCCGAGTAGCCTCGTAAATACGAGTCTTTCGGATACCCCTAATATCCTTTAAATGTTGTGTGTGTGTGTGTGTGCTTTTAAAAATGCATGTCGTATCGGATGTCTACATTGTATGCTATGTATGGAAATGTATTGAAATAGTGTAGGAAGGAAGCCTTACCAATGTTGGTTCGTGTCTCTGTCTTCTCCGCAGGGAATAGTGTTTGAGGTCTGAGTAGCGTTCCGGATTGCTTCAGTGGATGCCGGTTGTCCGCGGACGAGTTTCGGCGTGAGTTGAAACCGTAGGCTGCGTTTGGGCAGAGGTTCGGCGTGCGTGGGGATCGTCGGGATCGGTCGGGGCAGAGGTTCGGCGTGCGTTGGAATCGTTGGTTGGATTCGGGCGAGGTTCGGCAAGGTTTGGGATCACCGGTTTGACTGCGAAAGAGCCGGACACCGTGGGAAAGACCTGTGCAAGGCCTCGGAGTACCACGAGGGGCCTCAGAGTACCTCGAGAGTGCCTCGGGCAGCGCGGAGCGTCTCGGGAGCGCTCGGAGAGGCTTCGGAGCACCTCGAGGGGGCTCGGAAGGCCTCGGAAGGATCCGAAGGGGCCGGGAATGCCTCGAAAGGTCTTAGAAGGGGAGCCAGAAGGCTTAGGGAGGAAGAGAGAAGTGGGATGTGTGTGAAAATGAGGAGGGGGAGCCCTCTATTTATAGTAAAAATTTCGGAGCAAAGAGGTCCGTACGGACCTTCTTGGTTATCCAGAATTTTGGATTTCCTCGATTTGAGGGAATCTGCAATGATGGAGAATATTCTGGAATGATGATGTCCCCCATGCAAGAAGGTCCGTACGGACCATCTTGCATGCAAAGAGGTCCGTACGGACCAACTCTGCAGGGAAGTCATCATTTCTTCCGGGATTTGAGGGAATATTGTGGACTTTAAGGGGATTTAGTAATCATTGAAACAAAGAGGTCCGTACGGACCTTAATTGCTTTTCTGATTTCCTGAAAATTCCCAAAAGGTCCTTTTGTCCCTTTTTATCCCAGAAAGGCTCCTCCCTTGGTTTGGTTGGGGGTTTGAGAGGGTTTTGAGAGGGTTTTGAGTGAGAGAGGTCTCTGAGACTGCGTGGATGAGTCTACGGTGTTTCCCGTGTGTTTGAAAGGGAGTGATCCAGATTGGGGTACTTACGTAAGCCCTCGACGACGTCACTTATGAAAGAAGTGGGGTCGCCGATAAGATAAGGGTCCTAACTGGATCGCGTCGGGAGAGGAAGTGACCGTGAGGGTCAAAGTGAGGACGTGGTGGTGTCCTTTTGGGTGACCGTTTAGGTCAATAGGCTGGACCCTGTGATAGGATTCCTACGTATCCCTGGCGGGAATCAAGCCTGGTCGTAGTTCGGATGTGGGGTGAGTGTTTTGTGAATGCGGGCGTGGTGGTGCCCTGTTGTGTGACCGCCGAGGTCAGTGGTGAGGACGTGGTGGTGTCCTGGGTGACCGTATAGGTCGAGGGGAAGGACGTGGTGGTGTCCTAGTGACCGTATAGGTCGATGGCCGGACCCCGTGATAGGATTCCTACGTATCCCCGGCGGGAATCAAGCCCGGTCGTAGTTCGAGGTCGTGAATTTGTGAGTGCGGGCGTGGTGGTGCCCCGAAGTGTCAGGTGACCGCCGAGGTCAATTGTGAGGACGTGGTGACCGCCGAGGTCAGTTATGAGGACGTGGTGGCGTCCTGGGATGGAAATTTTACGATTTTCCTAATCGGGTGGTTTAAGGCCTTCCGGCCTGAGATAGCGATGTGGAGGTTTATACGGTCTTCCGGACCGAGTGGTTTAAAGCCTTCCGGGCTGGAGGTAGAGTGAGGACCTGAATCGTCTTCTGATTGCTGTTGGTGCCACGCTGGAGGACTTTGAATCGTCTTCTGGCGGCGGTTGGTGCCACGCTGGAGGACTTTGAATCGTCATCTGGCGGCGGTTGATGTAGTGCGCGAGGACTTTGAATCGTCTTCTAGCCGCAGTTGATGTTATGCGCGAGGACTTTGAATCGTCTTCTAGCCGCAGGTGTGGATGCGTGAGGACTTTGAATCGTCTTCTAGCCGCAGTTGTGGATGTAATGCGCGAGGACTTTGAATCGTCTTCTAGCCGCAGTTGTGGATGTAATGCGCGAGGACTTTGAATCGTCTTCTAGCCGCAGGTGTGGATGCGCGAGGACTTTGAATCGTCCTCTAGCCGCAGGTGTGGAGGCGTGGCTGCCTTGTGCTTCGAGAGGCGTAGATGCCATTTGTGTTTTTGCATGTTGATGTAGAAGGTTGGACTTACGATGACTGCCGGTGCTTGAGCTGCCGTTGAAGTGGGCAAGGATGACGGTCGGTGATTGCTTCACCATTTGGCGTTTTTGGAGGCGCTTCGTGCCTTGGGACTTGTACTCGGAGGTGTTGGCTCCTTCGTGTGCTCGTTTTGCCGTTGAGTGGGCAAGGATGATGGCCGGTGCTGGGGATATGCAGTCTTGTATGACTTCCCTTTGACTTGTTGGGGAGGAGCTCAGGCTTACTTTGATGGCCGGTGCTTGCGCTGCCGTTGAAGTGGGCGAAGTTCGGGCTTACATCTGACTGCCGGTGCTTGAATTGCTGGGGATGCGTGACCTTGTAGGGGCCCTTTTCTATTGGGAAGATAACTTCGGACCTCTTTTGAGGGCCAGTGGTTGAGTTGTCGTTGAGCGTTTGGAGGCGTCTTGTGCCTTGATATTCGTGCTGGGAGGTGTTGGCTCCTTCTTGAATTGCCGTCGGGCGTTTTGGAGGCGTCTCGTGCCTTGGGATTCGTGCTGGGAGGTGTTGGCTCCTTCTTGAATTGCCGTTGAGCGGGCGGTGGTTGAATTGCCGTTGGAGTGGGCGAGGACCGGTCTTACGCTGACGGCCGGGGATTGATTTGCCGTTGAAGTGGGCGAGGACCGGTCTTACGCTGATGGCCGGTGGTTGAATTGCCGTTGAAGTGGGCGAGGACCGGTCTTACGCTGACGGCCGGTGGTTGAATTGCCGTTGAAGTGGGCGAGGTCCGGTCTTACGCTTGACGGCCGGTGGTTGATTTGCCGTTGGAGTGGGCGAGGACCGGTCTTACGCTGATAGCCGGTTCTTGAGTCGCCGTTGGACCGGTTTAGCTGGGGTGTTGCCAGTTCTTTGGCCTGTTTTGACTTTGCTCTGGAGGTATGAGTTTATTGCTGTTTTTTTTTGATTTAGCAGTCTGTCATTTCTCCATTGTCTTTTGCACTGAGCCTTTTCTGCTTTTGTCACAGGTGTGGTTCTATGAGATTTTTCAGTGCTTCCCGTGGGATAGAGATCCTGGGCCTGTCGCGCACCGCTATGCTAGGGCCGTCTCGTACGGCGAGGAAGAGGAGGACCACTGGGAAGCTCACCATCGCCACGGGATGTGCAGGAGCGTCTGGAGAGGGATAGCCGGAGGGGTCGTCTTGTTCCCGTGGACTCGGTATGAGGGAGATGAGTTTGAGGGGGCTCCCGAGGTGACAAGCGCGGCGGAAGATCTTTGCCGGGGCTTGACTTGTGATGTCATGTATCCGGGGAGCGGATCTTCCGGGCAAAGATGGCCCGGTGTGCTTCCCGTGGCTCCGAGGGACACTCCTGTTGGGATGCTTGATTCCCGGACATGGACGTGCTCGATTTTGAAAGGTACCTTGGCTTCTTATGCCGAGAGGAGTTCATTTTATACGGAGAGGAGTACGGGGCCTTCGTGAGGAGGAAGCCGAGGACGCCGCAGTATTGGCGAGGAGAGAGAGGCCGGCCCGCAGCTCCTGCAGGTTCCGATGCCGGGACCGGATTTCACGTATGTCCGGGGACGGATCGAGGAGGAGGGTGTCTCGTACTGCCCGGAGCAGGCCCGCCGCATACAGAGTGGACCCCGATAGATCGGTGAGTGTGCGACTCTTTTCCATCTTGGCATCTTTTACGTATTTTTCTCTTTTTGTTGTTGAGTATAACCGCATTGCAGGCGTTTCCTTGGCGCTTGTTGGTGCGGAGTCCCGGGAGAGCCTATGATATGCCGACTCGCCGTTACGTGGCGATGAGGTCGTTTGCGAAGAAGATGGCTTCGAAGATATCCCGCCGGTCTTCGCGACGCGTGCCGCGTACGAGCCTATGCCTTCGAGGCATTCTCAGACGTTCCTCCGCCCGCAGCCGAGCCGGAGCCGCAGCAGAGGGACCTTTGAGGGGGCGGCATAGCATGGATGCCGGACATCTTCAGCCGCAGGCCTTCGAGGGAGCAGCCTTTTTATCGCTTCATGCCTCCGCACGGCGCACAGTGGAGGGTTCCTCGAGCCTTCTTTCTTTGATCCTTTCGCCGGATTTGATCCTTCCGAGTACTTTTCGTGGGAGCCTCGGGCGGGTGCTCGGTATTCCGACGACGAGGATGTGACTCGGGCGGATTCGGCCGGGATGCCCGACTTCTCTTTGGAGGACCTCGCGAGGATGATGATGCCGAGGATTCCGATTAGTATTCATTTGTTTTCCCTCTTTTCATATCCCTCTTTTTTTGTTTAGCAAATGACATTTATGGGTACCGTAATAAAACACATATATTTGCATGGCAAGCAAGATTTTTATTTTAAGATGTAATGTCATTTTTGTGATTCCTGGATTTGTCCTAGAAATGGTTGCTATTATTATTATTTTTATTTTGTGCATGCCACGTGAGCCGAGAGTGCATTTGTGGGTAGTGTATGTTTGCCGGGAATGGCTTTGGCCAGTGTTTGGGCTGTTTGGAGCAAGGTTTTGCTGAGGACAGTGGCTTTTGTACTGTTTGCTGGGGAAATGGGTTCTTCCCCATTTTCTCTAGGAACCTCCATTTTTGCCATGGATTCTTCGTACGTCCCTAGAATTTTGCCGAGGCTTTCGCAGGAGAGGCAAGCACACTTCCTTGAGCAGTTGAAAATGTGGATGCGGCGCCGTATGAGGCATCAGAGACGGGCTTTCGAGGTAAGTTTTCGTCTTTGCTCGGTTTGGTCTTTTAAGGAGTTGGTTCCTGATTGGGATTTGTTGCGGGCTGCCGCGAAGTTCTGGGATGTGAGGAGGCACGTGTACTGTTTCTCCTACAATGAAATGGTGCCCACTTTTGAGGATTTTCGGGCTTTGATTGGAGGACCGGAGGTGGAGGCCATCTCGCTTCCTTTGGTTGGTGGTGCTGCGGTGAGCGTGAAGCTTGCAGACTTTCTTCGTACTTCGTTGGAAGAAGTGCAGGGCATGATCCTTGATTCGGGTCATATCGACATTTCGAGCCGCCGAGCGGTTCATGGTTGATGATGAGAGTGACGTCTCTTGGGATGTATTTGCCTTGTGCGTGATGGCGACGCTTTTGCAGTCAGTTCCTTGGCATTTGTGATGGCGCTTTGCTAGATGTGGTAGGGCACCGCAGAGCCGGGAGAGGATATTGTCCCGTTGGTGCCGGGGGAGACTCTTCATGGTATCGACCGTCCGGCGACCGGGGATCGTTTTATGAGAGGGGGAAGCCCCGCTTTGCTCACCTTGTGGCTGCGAGAGAGACTTCAGGCCACGCCCGAGGCTCCGACGTCGTTTAGCCCGTGGTCATTTGCTCGCCGACCTCTTGTGTTGGATATGGATCACCCGCCCGGGAGAGATGGATGGCACTGCCTTGGTACGCATCGGATCCGGCTGGGTGGGTTCCGCACCGGAGGATTGAGACCAGGAGGATCTTGCAGAAGGGTCCTACGTTGTCGAGTTCCGTGTTTGTCTTGGTCCTCCTTCTATATTCCGTCGCTTGTTTCCCGGCAGTTTGGGATGAAGCAGAGCCTTTGTTGGCTGGGATGACCTTGCTACTGCGGAGGTAGTTCCTCTTTGTATGGGCCTTAGTGCCTTCTCGTATTTTCCGAGGGTATGGAAGTATTCCGCTTTCCCTCCCCGTGGTACTCCTTAGACGTCTGGGAGCGTTGTATTGACGACTCGCATCCGGCCCGGTATGAGCGGCGTGTTGGGCGAGTCCCAAGTGGTCTTGGAGAGCAGGTGCGTGCAGCAATTCTGGGACCCGTTGCCGTAGTAGCTATTGCCTTAGGAGTGCCGAAGCTCCGGTCCGACCCTTCGGATGTGACGGGAGACGCTTTGTTTGACTACGAGACTAGAGTTGACCGACCGACAGGGAGAGGTCCTCTTTACTGTACTCGCAGGGAGGAGACCCGAGCCGAAGCACGGGCGAATGAAGCCCCGAGAGCTACCGGATTGTTTGACTCTACGGGGAGGACCCCGCATCTCTGACCGAGAGACGCAGAGTTGGTTCACGTGGAGCGAAAGAAGACTCGCCGGGACGAGGGAAGAAAGGGAAGAATGGCGAGGGGACAAGCGCAGATGGCGCGGAATGACCTCCTAGGTATCCATTCATTGCATTGCAAACACATTATTAGTTAAATGTATTAAGTCGTCTTTTAGCATGTTGTGAACTTGAGAGTAGACCGTGCTTGAACTCATCAAGAAATGTTGTAACCGTTAGTGATTTGTGATTTACTTTTAAAGCTTTGTCGAGACGCAAGATCTTTTGTTTGCCGTTGCTTCTGTTGTGCACTTTGTCGGCGTCCATCTTTGGACTTTTACGTTGCATCCGCGGGCCGAAGTCCCGGGCCTCCGACTGCAATCCCTTTTTGCTTTGAGGCTTTGTATTTGGCCGAGAGGTTGAATGCTCCCTTGACAAGTCGTTTTGACGGTCCTTTTTCGTAGCTTCCTTGCCCCTTGTTGGCGTCGGGCTCTTGACCTCAATTTCGCAGCCTTCGCGAGCTTCTTTTGTTTTTTTTTTTTTGTGAGCCCTTGCTCGAGCTCTCTTTTTTTTTTTTTGAAGCGCGTGAGGGCGAAGACAAGCCCCCGGCTTGGAAGTAGACATGAGTCAGTCGTTTTATGCTGAGTGACCCTCGGATGGCCTTTGATGTTGCCGCCGTCGTTTGACTTGGTCAAGGTGACCGCTGGGGCGTGTTCTTGAAAAGTGCGGAGCTTGATGGAGGTCTTGGTTGACATTCAAACTTTTGACTTTTTGTGTATTTTTAGACCGGACCAATTAAGGTTGCCTACGTCTCCTGGACTAGAGGGCTCAGTCCGCGTAGTTCGACACTACATGGAGTGCCAAGAGATGCACGCTTGTTCTTCTTCGTGCGAAGTATCTCGCGAAGTTTGCTTCCGTTGACCGGATTCATGAAGCGGATTGCCGTCTAGGTCCGTTAGCTTCATGGCGCCTCCGGAGAAGATCTTTCAACCACGAAAGGGCCGATCCATGTGGGTTCCCATTTTCCCAAATGGGGTTGGTTCGAGTGGGAGGCTTTTCTTTGAGTACAAGGTCACCTTCCCCGATGTCTCTGGATTTGACTTTCTTGTCGAAAGCTCTAGCCATCCCGCTTTGATAGGCTCCTGACGTGTTCCATGGCCTTTAGTCGTCGCTCGTCTAGCGTGAGCCAATTCGTCATGTCGGCCGTGAGCCATTCGACTTCGTTGATGTCATTTTCCACAAAGACTCTGAGTGAGGGAATTTCTAGCTCGACGGGAAGGACGCTTCCATCCCGTACGTCGAGCAAATGGGGTTTCTCCCGTGGCTGTTTCCGACTGATGTGCGGTAGCCCCAAAGTGCAAGGTGCAGCTTCTGCCAATCTCGTCCTCGGTGGTCATTTTTCGGATGATCCGTTCGAGGGTTTTGCTTGTCGCCCCACGCGCCGCTTTGTTTGTGGCCGTAGGGAGAAGATTTGTGACGTGTGATCTTGAATTCAGCCAGCCTCGTCGAATTCCCCTTCGAAGTGTGAGCCGTTGTCTGATATGACCTCATTTGGGATGCCGTATCGGCATATGATGTTTTCCTTGAGGAAATGTGCGACCTTCTTGGAGGTGAGTACCTTGTAGGACTTGGCTTCGACCCATTTGGTGAAGTAGTCGATGGCTACTAAGATGAACTCGTGACCGTTGCTGCTCGGCGGAGCGATTTTCCCGATGACGTCAATTCCCCAAGTGGCAAAGGGCCAAGGTGTAGTCATGCAAAGAGAGATCGTGGGGCGGCAGATGATTGAGGTTGAGAACCGTTGGCACTTGTCGCAGCCTTTCTGACAAAGTGGATGCACCGCTCCACGGAGATCCAAGAGTAGCCCATCCCGAGAATGATTTGCATCGTGGCTCTGGCATTCATGTGGGGACCGCAAGCCCCGTTGTGGACTTCGTTCATGAACTTGTCTGCTTCTTCTTGGCTGACGCAGCGTAGGAGTGGCCCATGGTAGCGTTTCTTGTATAACATGTCCCCGAGGATGACGAAGTGAGAGGCAAGGCATTGTAGTGGCCATGATGCTCTTGGTTTTGACCCCTTCGTGTGTCGACCTTCCTTGTTCATGAAGGTGGTTTCCGCTCTTGAGGTATTGGAAGATCCGGTTATACCATGGCTCATCGACGGCTTAGGTTCCGGTTCGATCTCACAACAAGAGGCGTGAACTTCCTTTCGTCCGACTTTGAAGGGTTTGATTGCTTTTCCTTCGTGGATTTCCACAAGGGAGGCCAAGGTGGCTAAGGCATCCGCAAACCCGTTTCGGTCTCTTGGCAAGTAATGGAAGGTGACCTCTTCGAATTGTGTGATGAGGTCCTCTATGCAGCATGGTATTTTTGCAAGCCCGGATCTATGGTTTTCCACTTGTTGGAGACTTGGTTGATGATCAAGGCCGAGTCCCCATAAACTTCGAAGTTTCGGACATTCCTCTCGAGTGCGGCTTGTAGTCCAAGAAATAAGCAGCTTCATATTCGGCGGCATTGTTGGTTACCTCGAAATTGAGCTTTATAGCAATTGGGGCGTGCTCGTCCCTGGGATCCACCAAGAGCATACCGATGCCGTTTCCTTTGGTTGGCCGCTCCGTCAAAGAACAAGCTTGCCATCGGTTTTCGCCTTCGATTGCGAAGATTCCCTCGTCCGGAAATTGTGGTTCAGTGGCCTCGAGCCTCGTCTGCTGGGAAATCGCCGCTTGTTCACCCATACGGCCCGTCCCCGATTGATTTTTGGTTTACGTACTTGATGTCAAATTCCGCCAGAAGAAAGACCATTTGGCGAGCCTCATTGACAGAGATGGTTTGTCGAAGAGGTACTTGACTCGGGTCCATTTTGGAAACCAAGTGTATTGTGCGATCGCATGTAGTGCCGTAGTTTCCCGACAACCCATACCAGAGCCGCGCAGGTTTTCTCGAGGGCCGAGTAATTGAGTTCGCCGCCTTGAAACTTTCGACCGACGAAGTAGATGGCGTTTCGACCCGTGACTCTTTCTTTTCTTGACAGAGCATGGCTCCAACCGCGGTGCCTGGCCACGCTTAGGTATAGCAACAAAGTGGCTTTTCCTCGTGGGGAGGACAGAGAATCTGAGGACTCACAAGGTATGCTTTTATTTTTTCAAAGGCATCTTGGCATTCGAGTTCCATTCGATGTCGGCGTTCTTCTTCATCACCTTGAAGATTGGCTCGCACATAGAGGTCAATTGGTTGACGAAGCGGGCCGATATATTGCAGCGGCCCATGAAGCTTTTCACCTCTCGTCTCGAGTTTGCGGTGGTCTCATTTCGATGATAGCTTTGATCTTTTGAGGATCCACCTCGATGCCTCTCTCGGTGACCATGTATCCCAAAACCTTGCCTCGGCTAACCCCAAATGTGCATTTGGCAGGTTAAGCCTCATTGAGTGTTTTCTGAGGCGATTGAAGAATTTTCTCAGTCCGTGAGGTGTTGTCCGTCTCGATCCCTTTGAGTGAACGATCATGTCATCGACGTACACTTCGATCTCCTTGTGGATCATATCGTGGAAGAGGGCGGTTGCCGCCCGTTGGTAGGTAGCCCAGCCGTTCTTTAGTCCGAACGGCATTACCGTGTAGCAAGAGGTTCCCTGTGGGGTTGTGAAAGCCGTCTTTTCTTGGTCTTCTTCGGCCATCTTGATCTGATTGTAGCCGGCAAAACCGTCCACGAAGGACTTGACTTCGAAATTGGTCAGAAGTGTCTACCAACATGTCGATGTTGGGTAGTGGAAAATCGTCCTTGGGACTTGCTTTGTTGAGATCTCTAAGTCCACGCAACAACAGACTTTTCCATTGGCCTCGTGACCGTGACGATATCGGGAGAGCCATGTGGGGTACTCGATCACCCCGATGAAGCCGACGCGAAGCATTTTTTCGATCTCCTCTTTGACTTGTAAAGACCACTCGGCTTGATTCGGCGTAGCTTTTGCTTGACGGGCTTAGCCTCTGGATTCAAAGGGATCCGGTGCTCTACAATGTTAGGATCTAATCCGGCATGTCTCGGTAAGACCAAGCGAACACGTCCACGAACTCTTGAGCAAGGCAAGCCAATGCGTCTTGCTCGTGCCGGTGAAGAAACTTCCGATTTGCGTCTTTTTTGGCTCTTCAAATAGCCTCCTAAATTCACTTTGGTTAAAACCTCCTCGGCACTTGGGCTCGGTTTTTCTCTCGTTTGACAACATGCTTAAAGATGTGCTTAATGTATTGTTCGTTTAATGTGTCTCGCTTCTTTATCAAGTGAATCGTTATTAATCGCTTGCGTGTTAGTTAATTTATCGCTTGTTAAAGATGCAATGAGAGGATACTCGGAAAGATCGAAGCATTCATTAAGAGCATACGGGAATACATTATTGGCAATGAGTTCGTAATCTTCCGGCGTGAGGCCATCGATGACTCGAGAGACTCAAATTCAAAGCTAATGGACTCAGATGAGTTTTGACACTAGACTCTAGGACTCGAGGGTCGACCAAGTTGTTCGATCATGTCCTTTTTGGCCGGGCAAGAGGTCCTGAGAATGTGGCCCAGCTTATTGAGTGGCAATGAGCTTGATAGGAGATGGGGCTTGAAAGGCTTTATGTCACCGTTCCCGATCATTGCTATCACAGAGTTATCGTAAACAAAATCGATTAGATCCGACATCTCGATTTCTTCTTTGAAGAGCAGTGTGGAGCAAAGGGTTCTGTCCCAAGCATCGTCTCATGGAGTCTCTTGCTTTTGTCTTGGGCATTACTAGCTCGAATGCAGACTCGTCCCGCTTGTTGAAGGCAGGGGTGTTGACAGAGCGTTTTTCGAGTTCTTCTGCCAAAGAGGGGGTTTTCTTGAACCAAAATTCACTGTGAATAGTGGTGGTTGTGGATCCCGGCAGGGGCGGTGTGTCGAGGAATGCTCTTCTGGACAGATTTGGCTTGAGGCCTCCGAATCTTGCCAGTTCTCGCCGGAGCTTGTCCATGGTTGTCGGCCGCCTTTGTTTGGCGCCGATCGCCTGCTTCCTTTTCTCGGATCTTCTTCCAAGTTGCCGGCCTTCTTTGTGAAGTACTTGGTCATGTCGAAGCCGTAAGGACGAAGATCGGAGATTGCGTGCAAGCCTCTTTTGTTATCTCGTGGAGCGCTGCGTGCAGCTCGCTTGTCCTCCGCAATGTGTTCGGGAGTAGGAGAGTATCCTGTGCCGTGCAGGTATTCTCGTTCTTTGATATTGATGATCCGTTGAGTGCCCCGATGGCGTTTCCCAAACCGAGCCCCGGATGTCGTTCATGTGCTTCATCATTTTCATCGCGGGAGGGATCTTGTCCCAAATCAAAGGCAGGTCTATGCGGCACACTTGGGCCTTTTGGCTTTCGATGGTGAACCCCGTTAGCATCATGCCATCATCGTCGGGTTTGATTTCTAAGACCGGACGCCATTTGTTTCTGGCCTTTCATGACTATGCCGTCGCCGTAGATGATGGTCGATCTCGTTCTGGACGAACTTACGCACCGATGGAGAGTGGATGCCACCCCATTGATCCGATGTAGCCAAGGGCGTCCCAAAATGGCAAAGAAGGTGATTGGGATGTCGATGACTTGGAAGTCTGTCTGACCATTTGTTTTCCGAACCACAAGTTCAAGGTGGCTATTCCCAAGACTCGGGCGGGATGTCGAGTCGTATGCCTTGATTGCTCGAGTCGAGGGTTTTAGATCGCTGCTTTGATCCCTAGCAAATCCATCATTTTGGCCGGAAGGACGTTCATGGATGATCCCCCATCTACCAACACCCGAGGGAGACGGCGCTCGTCCGCTGAACCGTTATGTAGAGAGGTTCGTTGTGGTCGCCCCCAAATTTTGGAAGATCGAGCTCGCAAGGTGATGATATTGCCGTAATTGACGTTGCCAATCATCCGAACCGCTTCATCGTGTCACCGTGATGGGAACCATGGTCTCGGGCCGTGCTTTCTTCCAACTTGAGCTTGTGCGGGTAAGATGAAGTGAGTAAGGACCAGAGTGAGATGTTAGCCCGAGTGCGCTGAGCCGTGTCAAGACAGATCTTCAACCTTTGGGGTCCAAGGTTTCACTTCTTTGGCGTAGGGTCCCTTTTCCGTTCGTGGCTCGTATGGCCGGCCTTTTGTCCGTCCGTGGAGGATTCATCCGGGATTTGACCGGAACGTGTCGAACATTCACCTCGGGACTTATGGCTTTGCTTGTCTCTCCCGTTTCGGAGTGGGAGGAGCCCGATTGGCGTAAGGCCGACCGCGCATTTCAATTCGTTCACCGTCATGGCTTTTACCGAAGCATCAATAGTGGCTTTGAGATCTTCCCAAGACAGGGTTGGATTATCCGGACCTTCGGGCCTTCGGTGGCGGTGCGAAGCTCGTCCCACTGATCATGGAGCAAACATTGCCGTGGCCCCGTGCGTTAACTAGGCCGGGAGATTTGGCTGGAGTAGATGACATAGTAGTCAAACTTTCCCGAGGGTTCTCCAAGGGTTCCGACCGTGGGATCACCAGATTCATACCTCTTTTTCAGTTTTTGTTGAGAAGATAGCTTCTTCTTTCGTCGAGGACGGCCCTCGCTCATCGCATCCCGGAATTCCATTTCCTGCACAAGCACCGCAATCGCAGCACGTCCCACCAGATGTGTTCGTTGTTCGGCGGTGGTACCGGGACCTCGTGAGGCCGGATGGGCAGCTTTCCTCCGGAAGGTCTTGTGGTCTTACGTCATAACCGCATGGCTCGTACGAGGGTAACAGTTGACTTCTCGGGAGACAATGAGAGATGTTAGAGGCCGTAGGAGCGCCATGGCTTGGGAAGCCCTGTGTAGTCAGCGGCCAAGGTTCCGAAGTGGTGCATGGCACCTTCGATCCAGCTTGTTGCTCACCTTGACGTTTCTCAATAGCCATGAGGACCTCGCCAAACTTCTTCCAAGTTGTTGGGAAATTTCTTGGGGGTAAGGTCCCGTTCTCATCCTTGTTATCCACCGACTTGGCCATGGGGATTTGACTGACCGTCCCGGTGACAGAGCCGGGAAGGAGGTAGGACCTTGCTGTTTTGACACCGGGAGACGGGTTCCGGTACTCTCGACCACTCTCGTTAGCCGGAGGGGGTGATGGGCAAGGTTTAGACATGGGAATGGCCTAACGGGATAGAAGGGGGAAAGCTCACGTGGCATGCGGTTTCCGTTTCTTTTATTTTTGATTTTTTTTTTGTTGTTTTAATTTACTTAAAACATGTTTTCTCAGAATCCTAGGTAGGTTGGAAAAGATTGCTCTTCTTTTTCGCAACTAAGCTAGATCCCGGGTCGCCGGAGACCATCTCGCGCGGCTATAAGCCCTCGTTTTGCACCCGTATTTCGACATCCCAGCGGACAGCCAGTGCGAGGGTCCTATAGTGCAAGCGGTTTCCACCGGCCTAAAAGAAAAATCGAACCTAAGGACCGAGCCTGTCATGTTCGTTTTGATGCGTTAGCCATGTGAATAGTGAACCGAGCCGGCCACTAAGTCAAGATCGTGTCAAGCAGTTCGGCATGACCTTCTCTTGGCTTGCTTGCGCAAGGGATCTCGTGACGTTAGGCGTTGGTCGGGTCATATCGTCATGGCCGACGTATCAAAGGCGTGATGACATGGTGTCATGCGAGCGTGGATGTATATCCGGGACGGAACATCGTCTGGGTGTAGCTTCGGAAATCAAGATCAGTCAAGATTTATCATGACCTTTCATCGCTTTGCTTGCGCAAGGGATCTTGAGTTCCGAGCCTTGACTCAGAAAATGGCCGGCATGGTATATGTATCCAGCCGTATGACACCTGATCGGGTAAAACCAACCGAGTTTGGACAGAGTGTGACTCAAGACTCAAACGTGGTGGTTGACGCTTGGCTAGGATGGGATGTTTGGAATGATCCCGTGCGCGCCAAGAGGCCTAGGAAGACCAAACGGATCGCAACCGAGACCACTCCGGTTAATGGTTGTAGTGTGCAAGTATCCAAGGCAAAGAAGGCGCATAGTGTGCGGTGTAACCGAGGCAAAGAAGGTGTGAGTAGAGTGCGGTGTAACCGAGGCAAAGAAGGCGCGTAGTGTGCGGTCTCTAAAATTCTTTTTCTGAGTAGAATAGAAGTTTTTTGAAGAATTTTAAATGTATGCACAGATGTATATTGATGCATTTTTTTGTATTTTTATTTTTTTTTTGTAAAATAAAAACGAAGCACGTGCACACACACATAACAGTTAAAGGAAGGGGTAAAATGAAAGTTTGACCCTCATCATCGTTTTAAAAATCTTTTGTTTTGTTTAAAAGTTTTTAAAACAAAATGTCCCCAATGGAGTCGCCAACCGAAATTACCCGGATCCGGCCGCGCGCGGAGCCCCTGCATCTCGCATTCGTCGCCGTTCGGGAGGTCGCCCGGATCCGAGAGGCAAGACAATCGCGCCCTAAGCATCCGGCTTATTCCGTTTTAGCGTTGCGTGTTGGAGGTGTCTCGCCGTTTTGCTTTCGCATTTTGTAGAGTCGCCACGCCCGTTTTTATTAAGCCCAAAACATTGAAAAAGGGCATCGCTTAAAGATAAATTTTAAACTCGTTTTTGTGTGATGAGATTTTGAGTTCGGAGGTCGATGACTCCCGGGAAGAGAATATTAGAATATTAGAGCTCACCCGAGTAGCCTCGTAAATACGAGTCTTTCGGATACCCCTAATATCCTTTAAATGTTGTGTGTGTGTGTGTGTGCTTTTAAAAATGCATGTCAGATCGGATGTCTACATTGTATGCTATGTATGGAAATGTATTGAAATAGTGTAGGAAGGAAGCCTTACCAATGTTGGTTCGTGTCTCTGTCTTCCGCAGGGGAATAGTGTTTGAGGTCGGAGTAGCGTCCGGATTGCTTCTGTGGATGCCGGTTGTCCGCTGACGTAGTTTCGGCGTGAGTTGAAACCGTAGGCTGCGTTTGGGCGAGAGGTTCGGCGTGCGTGGGGATCGTCGGGATCGGGCCGGGCAGAGGTTCGGCGTGCGTTGGAATCGTTGGTTGGATTCACTGCAGAGGTTCGGCAAGGTTTGGGATCACCGGCTTTGACTCGGAAAGAGCCGGACACCGTGGGAAAGACTGTGCAAGGCCTCTGAGTACCACGAGGGGCCTCAGAGTACCTCGAGAGTGCCTCGGGGCAGCGCGGGAGCGTCTCGGGAGCGCGGAGAGGCTTCTGAGCACCTCGAGGGGGCTCTAAGGCCTCGGGAAGGATCCGAAGGGGCCGGGAATGCCTCGAAAGGTCTTAGAAGGGGAGCCAAGGCTTAGGGAGGAAGAGAGAAGTGGGATGTGTGTGAAAATGAGGAGGGGGAGCCCTCTATTTATAGTAAAAATTTCTGGAGCAAAGAGGTCCGTACGGACCTTCTTGGTTATCCGTAATTTTGGATTTCCTCGATTTGAGGGAATCTCGCAATGATGGAGAATATTCTGAATGATGATGTCCCCCATGCAAGAAGGTCCGTACGGACCATCTTGCATGCAAAGAGGTCCGCACGGACCAACTCGCAGTGGAAGTCATCATTTCTTCCGGATTTGAGGGAATATTGTGGACTTTAAGGGATTTAGTAATCATTGAAACAAAGAGGTCCGTACGGACCTTAATTGCTTTTCGATTTCCTCGAAAATTCCCAAAAGGTCCTTTGTCCCTTTATCCTGCAAAGGCTCCTCCCTTGGTTTGGTTGGGGGCTCGAGAGGGTTTTGAGAGGGTTTTGAGTGAGAGAGGTCTCTGAGACTGCGTGGATGAGTCTACGGTGTTTCCCGTGTGTTTGAAAGGGAGTGATCCAGATTGGGGTACTTACAACTGGTCCGGTCCTCCTGTCTCAGCGGGATCTAAAACAATAAAGGGAGCAAGGGTGAGATAAAATCTCAGCAAGCTATTATGTATGCAGCAATATGCCATACAATATGCAACACATAACAGGTTGTTCAATATTGGAAAACAGTAAACACATTACGTTACCTTTTCCATCTGACCAGTAAGTCCTACAATATGCAACACACACTCAGGTTGCCAATCATCACATTGGGAAACAGTAAACACTTTTCGTTACCTTTCCCATCTGAATCATATGTCGTATAACGGTGGGAGTAATCCTCCTCTCATTTATGAACTGCTGATTGCATATTCACGGCTTATACAATCTCTATCGGAGATCCATATAAGTTATCAGCTATCTGTAACTGACTGCACATATATATAGAAGCTGCGTACCCCCAAAACGTGGCCACAGAAGGGGGAGAGGTCTGGTAGGCTTAGTCGCACGCCTACTAAATTAGACCTAAACTCGGCCACTAATAATGTAATTAGGGTAAGTCAGGGTCGATCCACGAGGAACAGTGATTATTTACGAACAGTCACTTGACCAGATTGGGGGGTTTTGATTGATTTTCAATTACTTCCTAAAAACAGAAATTAAACTAATTTAGAATAAAAACGATAGTTTGGAAACACTTCAGATTTGATTTCAATTCCCACCTAATTATGCAATTATCATTGATACCTCTTTTCAATGTCACTCTATTCACCTGATCACGAGATGTATTTCAATCTCTGTTTCTTCTTTCCGATTAGTTACTAGCAGTGGCACACTCACTAGAAACCCTAATTAATAAATTAATCTAACTAGCACAGTCTAGATCGCAGAATTAATTGATGAACGATTTAAGAAACTAAGATCAAGAACGCTTTCTACAATTATTTCATATAGATAATCGTCTAATTTTACCCACTTAACAATTTACCATGGCACATGCATAAATCGAAAAGATGCTACTTATGAATTCCTACACTGGCACAGTAATAGAGAATTCTAGCAAAGATTCATAAACAGAATAAATGAATTGATCAAGTTCACAAACCCTAATTATAAATCTAAAATCAACACGAGTAAAATTATGAATAGAGATGAACAAATAGAAAAGAAAATACCTCAAATTGATAACTAGGGGTTCAAGCAATCAAATCCAAAGTAAAAGAGCTTAAGCTTCCATGAAGGTTCTAAGATTTTCTCTAGATGAAAAATAACATAAAGAAGGAACCCTAAAATAATATTCTAAAGGAGTTTATATATTCCTCTCAAAACTCAACCCAAAATAAAAAACTAAAATAAAAATAATAATAATAAACTAAGAAAAAGGAAAAAGGGAATAACCCATTCCAATTACTCCTCCCTCAAATCGCCCACCACAATGCCTCTACAAAGAGTCCTCGGTCAACCCCCAGCCTTGGTCCATGCGCCTATCTTTCATTGGTCTTCACTTTCACACTTCACAATTGCACCACACGTGCACAGTGCACAGTTCCAACAAATTTTGAAAAACAATTTCTTGACTTCTACTTTGGTCACCCATCTCTTCATACTTTTATTTTGGTCACTGAAATCTTCTGCTCTGCTGTTTGATCCCTGAACTTTTGATAAACTTTGAAAAACCTCATATAATTATCAAAACATGTCTCAAAAATACCAATCCGTCATCTACTCAAAATTACATAAAAACTAATCTAATTTACATTAAAATAAGGATAAAATGCTCAGAAAATTAGGGAAATACATATAGTAAAATCCGCCACATCAAATTCCCCCACGCTTAGACCATTACTCGTCCCTGAGTAATATCCTATCCCCACTCTAAGCACCGATCTAAACAAATAGCATGGGAGGAAAATGATCCCTAATCTCCTCTAAACCACCAATCAAAAATCAACCAATTCAAACGACTCAATAAACGTACTCGGAGAATGAGACTCCGCTCCTTATCACTCCAAAAATACAATAGTACCAATAGCCTTAGCTCGACCCCAACTCCAAATACACAAAAACGGGACATCCAAGCTAAGGCCCACACATCAAAAAGCCAGGGGGAACTAAAGATGTCCTAATTTTCCCCCACACTTATCTCGCACTACAATCTCCCTCGAAAAAGAAGCCAATGCCCAAGCAAAGACTTACCTCGTGCAAAACACCAACCCCCCTTATATCACCACAAGAGAAACGAGGATTTCCTATCTTACCGCCTCTAACCGAGCCTCCTACACCAAATAAGAACATCCTAACCCGAGACTCCTAACCACCCTTATTACTCCAACACCGGTGATATAAATGATAGAAAGTATTTTACTTCACTCACCTTTTGCCTAGGTGCCTTTTCCGGTTTTCACCTAGCCACTCGTTTTTTTTTTACACACTCTTTCCTTTTGCCTAAGTGCCCTCTCGGGTTTTCACTTAGCCTCTCATTTTTTTCATTTTTTTTTTTTTTAGAAAATAAAACAGCATATACAACAACAAACATGTACCCCACCCCTCACTAAATCATGCATAGTCTCATATGCATCACAAAAGTATAAAATAAGTAAGATAGGGGTAGGGATACCTCTCAGCACTACTGTGGCGGTCTGAACTGGTAGTCCCACGGACCATGCGAACTGGAGCTGCTCGCTGGGAATGGCCACCTCTGCCATCTCCCGTCATCATACTGTGGTGCCATGCGCACCATATAATCATGAAGCTGATCCTGACGATCCATAGTAATGGCAAACTGCATATCCATACGGGCCATCAAACGATCCACGCCACTATCACCAAGACTCGCAGCCCCATAACCAATGCCCTCAGTCTCCTCCATATAATCATCATCATCATCGTCGTCGTCCTCCTCAACATATTCTGCTTCTTCCTCCACCTGCTCTTCAACAATTCTAACGTTCATTCCTCTAACCTCCCTCTTATTGCTTTCCAGAGAGTCTCGATAAATGGGCCTAATTATCTTCACCTTGTCACCCCCAAAATTCCACTGCACCCCCGCAGCTTTTACCAACCCGGCAATCAATGATGGGTACGGAAATCCATTCCGTTTATTCTCTCCCACAGCTTGCATATTATCTGAAATGATGTGGCCCAAAGAAATCTGTCCTCCGTTGATAATCAAATGAATTAATAATGCATGCTTCCACGGAACTTTCACATGCTGCGCTGTCGGGAGGATCCTATAGCATACCAATTTATTCACCCCCTTTGCCACTAGATTAAACTGCGTCTCACTCACAAACTTGGGCGAACCATCCGGGTTGTAGGTCCATTGGAGTCGATTACCCTCCAACGTTCTCACCACATCATCAAAATACATTCGCCAATCCCCAGTTGTTGCTTTAAAATACTCACATTCCTCCCGTTTCACTCTAGGGAGCCCGTAGAATTTATTGATATCCTCACTTCTGAATTTTATTGTTTTACCCCTCACGTAAGAATGCTCACGGTCCATGGGGATTTTATTCATATTTGAGTAAAATTCTTTCACAATCAAACTGTTACCCTCCTCCATCGGCTCGTCACAAAACTTTTGCCATTTTCGAGTCCCAAACTTAGGAATAAGCCCGAATGATCTAATGTTAAATTGCCTCTCCGCAATTATGGCTCTATCAGTATGAAAGTAAAAGTAATTTTGGGACATGTAGTAGTTGAACCTCGAGGAATCGTGGGGATCCTCACAACGGAGACGAGTTCCGAGGGGCGGGGGAGGCAAACTAGATGAACTCTCATCAACCCTTTGCTTTTTCTTACCTCCCTTTTATGATTGCTCATTCGTTTTACCCATTATCAACTCAAAACAATCAATCAACAATAACCAACCACCAACTACTCAACCAAAAATAAAATTGCAATCCAATTAGATTAAGATGAGAGAGTAGTTTTGAACCTTTCAATATTGGTGGAAAATCTGTCCGGAAAACACAAAGAACTCGCCGGAAAATTCGAACTTGCCGGAATCTGCAAACCTTTCGCCGGAAAACCCAAACAGCCGCCGGATTCTTCAAGAGTTGAAATTGAATCCGCCCGGAATTGCACAATACTCGGCTAATCTGAAGGTTTAGGGTGAGGGGAAGGATATCTTTGAAGGGGGTTTTGCCGGAATATGTGGGGAAGGAGGGGTGTCACCGGATTGAGTAGGGAGCTTTTGGACGGATTTTGTATAGAGTAGAGAGAAGAGAGAGAAATGGTGGGAGGTTGGGGTGTTAATTATGGGTAACTGATACCCATCTGTTTTAAAATAACCTTTGACCCAATCCAAAGACCCACCCCAAAACGAATCCAACCAAAACTTGGACAACCCGACCCGCTTTAATGTTCAATAGCTCGGAAATACACTGCATCTTGAGAACGCGAGGCGGCCGCACCATTGGGAGTGAGGCGTGCGCCTCATTCACCGAGACATGGGACTGGATTTTCACAAATTGAAGCGGGCGCCTGATAATAATGGGGCGGGCGCCTCATACTGCTTTTTGGCCTTTGTTTTTCCCAAGGCGAGGCGGGCGCACGGAGGGATTTGAGGCGGCCGCATCATTGCCAGGAACTCGGCCTCACTTCTTCCACTTTGAGGCGTGCGCATCAAACTATTGGGGAGGCCGCCTCACTGGCCGAAGCATGGCCCCTTTCATTGGTGTATAAGGCGGGCGCCTGGGCCCTCTTGGGGCGGCCGCCTGGAATTAAAGCTTTTTTTTTTTTTTTTTTTTTTATTTTATTGAGGCCTGTGCATCATTTTTGCTCCTTTCTCCATTGTTCACCCTGCACAAAACCACCAAGAAAATACCTTTAGCAGCACCTGTACTAGACATAAATAAAAATACAAAAATTAAATAAAAAAAAAATTAATGTACAGAAAAATCAATAAAATAAGCAATAAGCAATTAAATCCCGGGTTGCCTCCCGGTTAGCCGCCCGTCTTTAACGTCTTTAGCTAGACCAAACGCCGGGAAAGCCCCCGGCTAGCATCAAATTTTAAAGTCTTTGACAAGACTCAAACCCAAAGTTTTCAAACATATACAGGGTCTTGGAGATCAATCTCCTCCAAATTCGCGGTATTTACCACTTCATTTTCAAAATACGGTTTCAACCGTTGTCCATTCACTTTGAATCCTTTGTCCTCATTAGGACTTGAGATTATCACCGTCCCAAGCGGGGACACCTCCCTCACCACATAAGGACCGGTCCACCGGGACCTCAACTTGCCCGGAAACAAACGAAGACGGGAATTGAAAAGTAGGACCTTTTGACCCACCTTAAAGTCCTTTCTAATTATCATTTTATCGTGCCAAATCTTCGCTCGCTCCTTATAAAGGAGGTTGTTCTCATACGCATCCCTCCTAATCTCATCCAATTCACTCAAATGCAATTTCCTCTCCTCACCGGAACCCTCTAAGTTCAAGTTGAACTTTTTGACCGCCCAATAGGCTTTGTGTTCAAGCTCAACCGGCAAATGGCAAGGTTTACCAAACACCAACCGATATGGTGACATACCAATCGGTGTCTTGTATGCAGTCCGGTAAGCCCACAACACATCATCAAGCCTTTGACTCCAATCCTTTCTATTCGGGTTCACAGTTTTTTCAAGGATGGATTTTATTTCTCTGTTGGATACCTCGGCTTGGCCATTTGTTTGGGGGTGATAAGCAGTCGACACCTTATGGGTGATGTGATATTTCTTGACTAGAGCTTCGACTGTCTTATTGCAGAAATGTGTCCCCCTATCACTTATAATGGCCCTTGGCATTCCAAACCGACACAGAATATTGCTCCTAAGGAAGTTGACCACTACCTTTGAATCATCGGTGCGGGTAGGGATGGCTTCCACCCATTTGGACACATAGTCAACCGCAAGTAAAATGTACACAAACCCACAAGAATTAGGAAACGGACCCATAAAGTCTATTCCCCATACATCAAAGATTTCACAATTCACAATGTGAGTTTGTGGCATTTCATTACGGCGCCCAATATTACCAACCCTTTGGCACCTATCACACAACTGACAAAAAGTGACCGCATCCCGGAACAAAGTTGGCCAAAAGAAGCCACAATCTAAGACTTTCCTAGCGGTCTTTTTCGCACCAAAATGACCACCACACGCCTGCTCATGACAGAATTTGAGAATAGAGGACACCTCACTATCGGGAATACACCTCCGAATGACTTGGTCGGCACAATGCCTCCACAAGTTGGGCTCATCCCACACATAATATTTGGCATCACTACGGACTTTGTCTCTTTTCGATTTTGACATCCCCGGAGGGAATCTATTAGAAACGAGAAAATTGACCAAGTCCGCATACCAAGGAGCCATAGAATTAACTGCCCAAAGAACCTCATCAGGAAACTCACCCCGGATTGGGGCTTGTTTATAAGGCCTGTCCTCCTCTATTACAAGGTGACTCAAATGATCGGCAACTAAATTTTTAGCCCCCTTTTTGTCCTTTACCTCTATATCAAACTCACTCAACAAGAGAATCCACCGAATGAGTCTCGGTTTAGCCTCTTTTTTAGACATCAAGTATTTTAGAGCAGCGTGGTCGGTGTAAACAATGATTTTAGTGCCCAACAAGTAGGACCTAAATTTTTCTAGTGCAAAAACCACCGCCAACATCTCCTTTTATGTGGTGGAGTAATTTCTTTGTGCCCCATTCAAAGTCATCGACGCATAATAGATTACATGCGAGGCACGCTCCACTTTTTGACCCAAAACCGCCCCCACAGCATAATCACTCGCATCACACATGATCTCAAAGGGACGAGACCAATCGGGTGCTTGAATAATGGGGGTGGTTGTCAACCTAGACTTCAACTCATTGAAAGATTGCTTACAATTATCATCAAAATTAAAATCAACCTCTTTCTGCAACAGGGTGCATAGAGGTGAAGCAATCTTTGAGAAGTCCTTTATAAATCTCCGGTAAAACCCGGCATGACCAAGAAATGACCGGACTTCACGCACGTTGGTGGGGTAAGGAAGTGAAGAAATGACATCAATCTTAGCTTTGTCAACTTCAATACCCCTTTTTGACACAACATGACCTAACACTATGCCTTGCTCGACCATAAAATGACATTTTTCAAAATTTAGGACCAAATTTGTTTCAATGCATCTATCCACCACTAGTCCTAAATGAGCAAGGCATTCATCAAACGAGTCCCCATGGACAGTGAAGTCATCCATGAAAACTTCCATAAATCTTTCCACAAAATCGGAGAATATACTCATCATGCACCGTTGAAAAGTTCCAGGTGCATTACACAATCCAAACGGCATTCTCCGATAGGCAAAAGTGCCGAAAGGGCAAGTAAATGTAGTTTTCTCTTGGTCTTCCGGGGCTATAGGTATTTGAAAATACCCGGAAAAACCATCAAGAAAACAAAAGTACGCCCGTCCGGCTAACCTTTCCAACATCTGATCAATAAAGGGGAGGGGAAAATGATCTTTAAGAGTTACCTCATTCAGCCGTCGGAGGTCAATGCACACACGAATCCCCGTTTGCTCCCGGGTTGGAACCAACTCTCCTTTCTGATTACGAGAAACTGTGATCCCGCCCCTCTTGGGCACACACTGTGTAGGGCTCACCCACTTACTGTCGGAGATGGGATAGATGATCCCCATCTGTAGTAGCTTCAGGACCTTCTTCTTTACCGCCTCCATCATTGGCGGATTAAGTCTCCTCTGCGGCTGCCTCACTGGCTCCGCACCCTCCTCTAGGTTGATCCGGTGCATACACTAAGATGGACTAATGCCCTTGAGATCGGCAATAGTCCAACCAATCGCGGATTTCCGCTCCCGAACCACCTCAATCAACCTCTTCTCTTGATCCTCAGTCAAACTGCTAGAAATCACCACCGAAAGCGTCTCTCCCTCACCTAAATAAACATACTTAAGGTGCTCAGGGAGAACCTTCAACTCAAGCTCCGGTGCCTTCTCTATAGATGGAACAAGCCTCTCAACCGGAACCTCTAACTTCGTATAACCACGACCCGGTTCTGTAGCAAACATAGCACTCTCTGTAAGATCCATAACTGCTTCCTTCATCGAATCTGAGATGTCAAACTCCAAACTAGCATACCCCAACGCATTCTCTAAAGCAGTCTTGAGATCATCATCTCCACTGGACACCTCAAACACCTCCTCTACCAATGGCTCGATCACATCAATGAAGCACAGTGACTCCGTATCCTTAGGGTATCTCATAGAGTCAAAGATATTGAACTCCATCACTTGGCCATCAAATTCCATTGTCAATGAACCATTAGCCACATCAAGTTTTGTCCTCGCAGTCGACATAAAAGGCCTCCCCAACAGTATGGGAGCCTTTGGATCCGTCTCCATCTCTAGCACATAGAAATCTGCAGGAAATATCATCTTCCCCACTCTAACCAAAACATCTTCCACCAATCCCTTCGGGTAGGCATTCGACCTATCCGCTAGCTGTATCACCACTCTGGTATCCTGCAGTGGTCCCAACTTCAGAGTTTCAAACATCGAATAGGGCATGACGTTGATTGACGCCCCCAAGTCTAACATCGCCTTATGCTCAGAAGCATCCCCCAAGCTAACTGGAATCACGAACATCCCTGGGTCACTGCACTTCTTAGGTAATTTCCGCTGATACACTGCAGATACGTGTTCACTAACCTTACCCTTCTTCATGCTCCTCTTCTTCTGATTCCTCTTCAGAGTACACAACTCCTTCAAGAACTTCGCATACCTCGGGACAGTCTGAAGAAGATCCAAGAAGGGAATGTTAACCTCTAATCTCTTGAAAGTGTCATAAATAGCCTTGTCAGGCTCTGGCTTTCGATGCTCTTTCAAGGCCTCGGGGAATGGAACCTCAGGCTCATATACAGGAGCCTTAACCTCTGGTGCAGCTTCTTTCTGATCGGGTACCTTCTGTACTGGCTCTGAAATATCAACCTCAATCTCCGGTTCCTCTGCTACAACCCTGTCCTGCAGCTCCTTACCACTACGAAGAGTGATCGCACATGCATTCTATTTTGGATTCGGTTCGCCCGTGAAGGCAGCTCTCCCGACTCGAGCCTCCATCCTACCCACAAGATCTGCTATTCGTCCCATCTGTCTCTCCAAACCACCGATACTCGTATCGCCCTCTCGTTGATACCGCCGAAGGTTGCCGATACTCATATCGGTTCTCTCGCCGATACCGTCAAGACTGGTGGATAAGGTGCTCATACTCTGAGCCAATGTACGGAACATATCTTCTGTAGATTGTCCCTGCTGTTGCGGCTGCTGTGGCTGCTGCGGTGGTTGCTGCGGTGGTTGCTGTCCAAATGGTGGTCTATAACCCTGATACTGCTGCTGTTGGTAACCCTGTTGATTGCCAAACTGCTGTCCCTGAACACCTGGGCCGATTCTCGCCGACTGCACCCCATCTCGAAATTAGGATGATTTCTCCGAGTTGGGGTTATAAGTGTTACCCATCGGTCTCTCGTCCCCGCCGCACAAAACCAACTGCATTGACATCCTCCATCTCACTGTTCGCAACGAAGGGCACGAATCCGTAGGATGCGTAATGTCATAGCAAATCCCACACTGCTTCTGTGTCCTGTAACCAACTGTTTTACCATACCCTTAAGATCCTCCATATCTGTCTCGAGCTTACTAGTCACCCCACTGCTAGAACCTGCTGCGCTAACCTGTCTCACAGTTGACCTCTTGCCATGGGTCCTCGTACTCTTAGCTAGCTCCTCGATCAATTTTTAGCTTCATCGTGGTCTTATTCAAAATACTTCCCCACAAAGACGAATCCACCAACCTTTTATCCCGAATGGTCAACCCCCATGAAAATAGACGATCGCTGCTCCTCGCAAACCCATGATATGGACAACTCCTACAAAGCTTGTGGAAGCGATTGTAGTAGTCGTAAAGAGTCTCATCTGCCTTTTGCTCCATATTGCTGATGTCCCTCTTCATTACATTGATCTGGTCCTGAGGGAAGAACTCCTCCAAGAATACTTCTTTCATCTGCTGCCATGTCGTGATACTGTTGGGGGGCAAGTGGTAGTACCAACCATTCGCGTTATCTTTCAGTGTGAAAGAAAACGCCCTCAATAACAGATGCTCTATCGGAATCGACACCGGCTTCATACTCTGACAGATTTGCACAAATTGAGATATGTGCTGATTGGGATCCTCTCCGAGCATCCCTGTGAAGTGTGGTAGCTGATTGAGTAGCCCCGGCTTCAACTCAAATGTCACCCCGGCAGGTAAGGCAGGAAATTGGACGGCATGTGGTTGCTCATTCCAATTCGGGGCAGTCCTTTGCCTCAATGTCTGTGGAGGAACTGCTTGTTCACCACCACCACCACCATTATTATTTCCGTCCTGCATCTCTTCAGCTAATAATATCCCCTTAACTCTCCTGCTTTGTTGTCGCCCTTTCCTGAAAGATCTTTCGATTTCTGGGTCAAGCGAAACAAGTAAATTATTAGTAGAACGGGTGTGAACCATGCACGGTTACACACCACAGGGGATCAGGGGAAATCACTTAGCAAATAACACAAATACTAAAACAAAAATAAATAAAAAGAAAAAGAAATAGATTAAGAACAGAATAAGATCGCAAACAATTACACCGTTTCCCCGGCAACGGCGCCAAAATTTGGTAGGCTTAGTCGCACGCCTACTAAATTAGACCTAAACTCGGCCACTAATAATGTAATTAGGGTAAGTCAGGGTCGATCCACGAGGAACAGTGATTATTTACGAACAGTCACTTGACCAGATTGGGGGTTTTGATTGATTTTCAATTACTTCCTAAAAACAGAAATTAAACTAATTTAGAATAAAAACGATAGTTTGGAAACACTTCAGATTTGATTTCAATTCCCACCTAATTATGCAATTATCATTGATACCTCTTTTCAATGTCACTCTATTCACCTGATCACGAGATGTATTTCAATCTCTGTTTCTTCTTTCCGATTAGTTACTAGCAGTGGCACACTCACTAGAAACCCTAATTAATAAATTAATCTAACCGGCACGCCTAGATCGCGAATTAATTGATGAACGATTTAAGAAACTAAGATCAAGAACGCTTTCTACAATTATTTCATATAGATAATCGTCTAATTTTACCCACTTAACAATTTACCATGGCACATGCATAAATCGAAAAGATGCTACTTATGAATTCCTACACTGGCACAGTAATAGAGAATTCTAGCAAAGATTCATAAACAGAATAAATGAATTGATCAAGTTCACAAACCCTAATTATAAATCTAAAATCAACACGAGTAAAATTATGAATAGAGATGAACAAATAGAAAAGAAAATACCTCAAATTGATAACTAGGGGTTCAAGCAATCAAATCCAAAGTAAAAGAGCTTAAGCTTCCATGAAGGTTCTAAGCTTTTCTCTAGATGAAAAATAACATAAAGAAGGAACCCTAAAATAATATTCTAAAGGAGTTTATATATTCCTCTCAAAACTCAACCCAAAATAAAAAACTAAAATAAAAATAATAATAATAAACTAAGAAAAAGGAAAAAGGGAATAACCCATTCCAATTACTCCTCCCTCAAATCAGCCAGCTCACAATGCCTCGGTCAAAGAGTCCTCGGTCAACCCCCAGCCTTGGTCCATGCGCCTATCTTTCATTGGTCTTCACTTTCACACTTCACAATTGCACCACACGTGCACAGTGCACAGTTCCAACAAATTTTGAAAAACAATTTCTTGACTTCTACTTTGGTCACCCATCTCTTCATACTTTTATTTTGGTCACTGAAATCTTCTGCTCTGCTGTTTGATCCCTGAACTTTTGATAAACTTTGAAAAACCTCATATAATTATCAAAACATGTCTCAAAAATACCAATCCGTCATCTACTCAAAATTACATAAAAACTAATCTAATTTACATTAAAATAAGGATAAAATGCTCAGAAAATTAGGGAAATACATATAGTAAAATCCGCCACATCAAGGTCACAGGTATAAGGCAATCTAACCACCTTATGATATATTTTCTCATAAGTGATAGTATTCCATATACCCCCACAATGATCAGCTGATACCACCAATTCCAAGCACATAACAGATACTTGAAAGTAAGTCCACCCCATGGGACATCAATATACATAACATGGAACTATAACTCATGTTAAACCAATCACAATAGTGCACATGTATTTCAACACTATTGAATAATAACCCAATCCAAGGACATGGTATTAAAACTCATGCTCAACCAAATAAATAGTGCAACACGTATTAAACACTATGTGCACACCAATATTGAATATGTAAATACTTATGGCACAATGTATATCACATAAGTCCTACATAATCATTACACAATTTATAATCCAATAACAAGGTGTTATCACTCCTGTCCAAACCAAGGAAGTAATGCACTATTCATTTTAGGCACTAAAGGAACAATTAACCCTACACAGGTCACCACATAGGAGTACACTATCATATACGCCACCCTACACATTCATCATACAACCTTAGACACCTTCTCTTAAGGTTCCAAGTTCGAATACTAAGTTTTATAACCTTTGGTTCAAGTTTCATAGTTGCCTTTCAAGCATTTTCAGGTCAATATTTAAAGACCTTCCCATTATCCAATTGGACCATTTCAAGTTCCATTATGTTGTACTAAACTTGTACTAGATGTATAGTTATATAGTGACTCAAGCCATACTCATTTGATTAGGTCCACAAGCCCCCAAAGTCAACCCCAGAACCCTGTCCTGGGCACGAGTCGTGAGGGTAGAAACGAGTCGTGCCCAAACCCTGCACGACTGATCCACTTACCACGACTCGTGACCATTTTGGTCACAGCTTGTCGCACGACTGCACCACTCATGGTCACGACTCTTGCTACAGGGAACGAGTCGTGCCCAACACCAGAAATGCTGTTCTTGGCTGGAACTACATCAGCAGCAACAACAACAACTCCAGGTCTTATTCTCAGCCACTACAAGTCACCCCAAAACATTACATAACCAAGTCTAAGACCATAATATACTCCCTTCATGTTATATAACACCTTCTTAATAACTCTAACATCTTCAAATTCCCAAACCCATGGCCATAACTCATAGTATACATCCAACTTATTTCCTTTTCATTTCAAACACCTAGTGAATGATTCTACCTTTACACAACTGATCCATAACATCAATATAACATCATTCCACAAGGTATGAACAATTAAGGAAGGAAATCATAACAACTTACCAACTTTTACCAAAATCAAAGGAAGATATGATCGGATATACTTGCTCTACTCAACTCCCTTAGCAAGAAATTAAAGTTGTAATCAACAACACATCAAGGGGTGAATTTCTGGAAATTTTTGAAGTTAAACTAGGGTTTGACTCTTTCAAGAACGTAGGGAGAAAGAGAGAAACTGAGGAGGTTAATAAAGCTTCTTGAAGAAGCTAAAATACGATTTATATAAAACAATTTTCACACAAGCACCTCCAAGATTGAATTTCAACAAATAACTACCTCCAAGTTATATTTACACCTAAGCACCTTGACACTTTCACAACACTTTCAACTCAAAATTTCAAGTGTTACCAATTAGCTACACAATTCTCCCATTTCCATTATTTAGACATTATATGATTAAATCAAGTTATAACATCTAAAATCACATAGTTCATCAAAATTGCCAAAATGAACACTTAATAAACCAACTGGCCCAAAACAAGGGATTAGATGCAATGCAAACCCAACCCCACGTGCTTCACGTGTGACCAAAATGTGCCTAGGTTTAGGGTCATAACAGATGAATAGTTCTTTCATTGTAGGAAATGGAAGTGATGAGGAAAACATTGAAGAAGGCCTTGGAGACGAAACCAATTAAGGGAAGACTGAGGAAAATTCATAGGTATTCGCAGACGCTTCGAAAGTATAGAGAGGATGCCAGAAGATTGCAAAAGCTAATGATTAAGGCTACAGTGAAGGAAGCACTCATGAGTGTAAGATTGGAGCATACTGAGTGCAAATTATTAAAGACGCAAGAAGAATTAGACAAGACCAAAAGTGGGCTGCTAAGGATAGGGCAGAGGCCAAGAAAGAGTGAAAGCAGAGACGTAACATCTGGACCCCAAATTTTAGCCTCACCAACCTCGTCCCAACACATTGGGGACCTACATTTACTCCCATACAGTGCCTCATAGGGTGCCATCTCAATGTTGGATTGGTAGCTATTGTTATAGGCAAATTCCACTAAAGGCAAATGGTCTTCCCAAGATAACTGGAAGTCCATTACACAAGCCCGTAACATATCCTCGAGAATCTGAATAGTCCTCTCTGTCTGCCCATCAGTCTGAGGATGAAAAGCTGTACTGAAACTCAACTTAGACCCCAAGGCTTCATGCAAAGCCCTCCAAAACCGCGAGGTGAATCTCGGATCCCTATCAGAAACAATGTTGACAGGTACTCCATGCAATCTCACAATCTCACGGATGTACAACTGAGCCAATCTCTCCAAGGAATACTTGGTTGAAACTGGAAGGAAATGAGTTGATTTGGTCAATCTATCCACAATCACCCATATAGCATCCATCTTCCTCGGAGTAGGAGGCAATCCTGTCACAAAATCCATAGAAATGCCCTCCCACTTCCACTCCAGAATATCCAAGGGTTGAAGCAATCCTGCTGGCCTCTGATGTTCCACTTTGATCTGTTGGCAAGTCAAACACTTTGACACGAATTCTGCAATCTCCTTTTTCATGCCATTCCACTAGTAACCCCTTTTTAAATCCTGATACATTTTGGTGCTTCCTGGATGAATAGCAAATCGGGACTTATGGCCATCCTCTAATACCTGCCTTTTGATCTCTGGGGAAGAAGGTATGTAAATCTTGCCTTTGAAGGTAAGAATTCCATCCTTGTTAAATGAAAACTCCCCAGTCTTGCCATCTTGCAATTTCTCCCTGATTTTCTTCAATTCATCTTCATGCAACAGAGCTTCCATAAGATCTCCATATAGAGTAGGAATAGTTCTGACATTGGTAACCAACATATCACCTCTCCATTCCCGAGATACTAAGGATGATAAATGAGCCTTGCGACTAATAGCATCAGCTACCACATTAGCCTTCCCGGGATGATAAGAAATAACGCAGTTATAGTCCTTCAGAAGTTCCAACCAACGTCTCTGTCTGTTGTTTAGTTCCTTCTGAGTAAACAAGTACTTCAGGCTCTTATGATCTGTAAATATCTCAAACTTGGCCCCATACAAGTAGTGCTTCCATTTATGCAATGCAAACACAATAGCTGCTAACTCCATATCGTGGGTAGGATAATTCTGCTCCGCTGGTGATAACTTCCTTGAAACATACACAATTACCTTCCTATTCTGCATAAGAACACAACCCAGACCCTCTTTAGAGGCATCACTGAAAATAACAAAGTTCTCACAACCCTCTGGAAGTGTAAGAATAGGAGCTGAAGTTAATCTCTTCTTCAGTTCATTAAAAACAGCTTCACATTTTGCATCCCATATAAATGGTACATCCTTACGAGTCAATCTGGTCAACGGAGTTGCAATCCTTGAAAATCCCTCAATAAATCTTCGATAATACCCCGCTAACCCAAGAAAACTACGAACCTCTATCACAGTAGAAGGCTATTTCCAGTTGACTACGGCCTTAATCTTTGCAGGATCCACTGCAATACCACTACTGGATACTACATGACCCAGAAAAGAAATCTGTTCCAGCTAAAACTCACATTTGCTAAACTTTGCAAACAACTGTTTCTCACGAAGCACGGATAAGACAATTCTCAAGTGCCTCTCGTGATCTTCCCTGGATTTTGAATATACCAGGATATCATCAATAAAAACAACAACAAAGCTATCAAGATACGGTTTAAAAATCCTGTTCATCATGTCCATGAAGACTGCTAGTGCATTAGTCAACCCAAATGGCATAACAAGAAATTCATAATGCCCGTACCTTGTTCTGAAAGCTGTTTTAGAAACATCATCTGGCTTGATCTTTAACTGATGGTATCCGCTACGTAAATACAACTTAAAATATATAACAGAACCGTGGAGTTGATCAAATAAGTCATCAATATGAGGAAGAGGATATTTGTTCTTAATTGTAGCTTGATTCAGTAGTCTGTAATCAATACATAACCGTAAAGTACCATCCTTCTTCCTAACAAACAACACTGGTGCTCCCCAGGGTGATACACTGGGACGGATAAAACCCCTGTCTAACAACTCCTGCAATTGAATTTTCAACTCTTTCAACTCAGCTGGAGCCATTCTGTAGGGTGCCTTAGAAATTGGTGAAGTACTTGGCATTAAGTCAATACAAAACTCCACTTCTCTATCTGGAGGCATACTATACTCAGTTGAGAATACATCACTGAACTCATTCACAACTGAAACACAAGATAATTTAGGAGACTTCTTACCAGAGTATACAACATAAGCCAAGTAACCCTCACACCCTTTTGATAACAACTTCCTAGCCTTTAGTGCAGAAATAACATGAATGCCAAATAAAGATTTATCAGCATCAAACATAAACACAGGCACATCAGGCATAGAAAAGGTGACTCGCTTTCTGTGACAGTCCACCAAGGCATGACAAGAACTCAACCAGTCCATGCCTAAAATAACATCAAAATCTCGGATTGGCAATTCTACCAAATCCACTAGCAATACATGCCCACATATAATTACCTCACAGTCATGATAAATCAAAGAGGATTTGAGGTGCTCTCCCACAGGAGTAGAAACCTCTAGCACATAAGGTAACAACTTAGGCAACTTATGCAATGTAAATACAAAATGAGATACCACATAAGAATGAGACGATCCAGGGTCAATAAGAACATGAGCCCTGACCCCTGAGATAGGGACAATACCTCTAATCACCGCTGTGGGATCTACCTCACCTCAGCCTAAGGCAAACACTCTTCCTTGCACTTTCTCTTTTGGTTTTCCCTCTACATCTCTTTTCACACCACCTCTGGGCTGGTCACCTTGCTGTTTACCCCCCGGAGCTTGCCCCTTTTTAAATTTAGGACAACCTTTTTGAAGTGCCCCATCTCTCCACAGTTCAGACATTTACCCTGTTTCCTCCAACATTTGTCTTCAGAATACCCTATCCTCTTGCAAAAGTTGCAAATAGTCCCAAATTGATAGGATACAGGCCTTGTTGAAACTGTGACTGTTCCTCCCTTAGCCACTCCAGAAATTGAAGCTTTAGTCTGACTCTTGCCCTGCCCTGAACTCTGGCCTAGGAACTTAACCTTGCTTCCACTTGCCTCTGATTTACCCTTATGTTCATCAATGTCATTCTCAATTCTATAGGCCATATTAACTGCTGCCTGGTAGGTAGGAAAATCGTGAGTCAACAATTGCTTCCTGAATTCCAACCTTAACCCTTTAACAAACCGGTAAACCCTCCTGCTTTCATCTGGTACAAGATGTTGGCAATACCTGGCTAACTCTGTAAATTTTGCAGAATACTGGGATACTGACATTACCCCCTGCTCAAGCTTCAAGAACTCTACCTCTTTCTTATCTTTAGTGATCACTGGGATGAAATGCCCCTTGAATTTCTCAACAAAGTTGTCCCAAATGTGGGGCGTATGATCCCGCTCCCAGCTTTTTTTAAGAATTTGCCACCAATGTTCAGCAAGACCTTCTAGCTTGAACACTGCACATCAAACTTTTTCTTCATTTGTACTCTCCATTGCCACAAAGATCTTAGTCATGGCCTCCAACCATCTCTCAGCTACCAATGGATCTGGATCTCCGTTGAAGCTTGGTGGAGACAATTTGATAAACTTTTCCAATCCCTGTGTTGGCCTGGCCTCAGGTTGCTGCTGTGCTCTACCCTGAGCTGCCATATTCTGGAGGAATACCCGAATCATCTCGGCATTCTGATCTCCCCCAGCACCCTGATAACCAATATTTCCCTATTCTCTCTGCTGGTCACCACTAGTCCCAGCCATTACAATAATCCCTGCAGGAAACACTCGGCGTCAGATATCACACACTCATCCTTAGACTAGACATCTACCATTGACTTCTAGCCAAAGCTCTGATACCAACTGTGGGCGCCTCCCAACTCCCGGACCTATAAACCGTGTCCCAGGATGGAGGGTCCCAAAATATACCATTTAAAAAAAACTTTTATTTCCTTTAACTTGCAAAGTAAACAACTCATTTTCAAAACATTTTCAAAATAACCTCTCTACTCGGAGGCGATATATAAACCTGTTCAAACCAAACACAACCTATTTTTACAAACTATACAACTGGAAAGTCTTACACAAGCCAACCATAACAAACCAACTTTAAGTTTACTTACAACACAATATAACTGAAACATGTTTGCAAAACTTTATATACAAAACATTTCCCAAAAGAATAACAACCAAAATCCAGCCCCAACTCCCAAATCAACACATACCCTGACAACCCCAAAAGAAGTCCAAACTCTTCCCCCGGCCTCACTGGTCCGGTCCTCCTGTCTCAGCGGGATCTAAAATAATAAAGGGAGCAGGGGTGAGATAAATTCTCAGCAATCTATTATGTATGCAGCAATATGACATACAATATGCAACACATAACAGGTTGCTCAATATTGGAAAACAGTAAACACATTACGTTACCTTTTCCATCGGACCAGTAAGTCATACAATATGCAACACACACTCAGGTTGCCAATCATCACATTGGGAAACAGTAAACACTTTTCGTTACCTTTCCCATCTGAATCATATGTCGTATAACGGTGGGAGTAATCCTCCTCTCATTCATGAACTGCTGATTGCATATTCACGGCTTATACAATCTCTATCGGAGATCCATATAAGTTATCAGCTATCTGTAACTGACTGCACATATATAGAGAAGCTGCGCACCCCAAAAACGTGGCCACAGAAGGGGGAGAGGTCACAGGTATAAGGTAATCTAACCACCTTATGAAATATTTTCTCATGAGTGGTAGTATTCCATATCCCCCACAATGATCAGCTGATACCACCAATTCCAAGTACATAACAGATACTTGAAAGTAAGTCCACCCCATGGGACATCAATATATATAACATGGAACTATAACTCATGTTAAACCAATCACAATAGTGCACATGTATTTTAACACTATTGAATAATAACACAATCCAAGGACAAGGTATTAAAACTCATGCTCAACCAAATAAATAGTGCAACACGTATTAAACACTATGTGCACACCAATATTGAATATGTAAACACTTATGGCACAATATATATCACATAAGTCCTACATAATTATTACACAATTTATAATCCAGTAACAAGGTGTTATCACTCCTGACCAAACCAAGGAAGTAATGTACTATTCATTTTAGGCACTAAAGGAACAATTAACCCTACACAGGTCACCACGTAGGAGTACACTATCATATACGCCACCCTACGCGTTCATCATATAACCTTAGACACCTTCTATTAAGGTTCCAAGTTCGAATACCAAGTTTTATAACCTTTGGTTCAAGTTTCATAGTTGCCTTTCAAGCATTTTCAGGTCAATATTTAAAGACCTTCCCATTATCCAATTGGACCTTTTTAAGTTCCATTATGTAGTACTAAACTTGTACTAGATGTATAGTTAAAGAGTGACTCAAGCCATACTCATTTGGTTAGGTCCACAAGCCCCCAAAGTCAACCCCAGAACCCTGTCCTGGGCACGAGTCGTGAGGGTAGGCACGAGTCGTGCCCAAGCCCTGCACGACTGATCCACTTACCACGACTCGTGACTATTTTGGTCACAGCTTGTCGCACGACTGCACCACTCATGGTCACGAATTGTGCTACAGGGCACGAGAGGTGCCCAACACCATAAATGTTGTTCTTGGCTGGAACTACATCAGCAGCAACAACAACTCCAGGTCTTATTCTCAGCCACTACAAGTCACCCCAAAACATTACATAACCAAGTCTAAGACCATAATATACTCCCTTCATGTTATATAACACCTTTTTAACAACTCTAACATCTTCAAATTCCCAAACCCATGGCCAGAACTCATATTATACATCCAACTTATTTCCTTTTCATTTCAAACACCAAGTGAATGATTCTACTTTTACACAACTGATCCATAACATCAATATAACATCATTCCACAAGGTATGAACAATTAAGGAAGGAAATCATAACAACTTACCAAATTTTACCAAAATCAAAGGAAGATATGATCGGATATACTTGCTCTACTCAACTCCCTTAGCAAGAAATTGAAGTTGTAATCAACAACACATCAAGGGGTAAATTTCTGGAAATTTTTGAAGTTAAACTAGGGTTTTTCTCTTTCAAGAACATAGGGAGAAAGAGAGAAACTGAGGAGGTTAATAAAGCTTCTTGAAGAAGCTAAAATAGGATTTATTTAAAACAATTTTCACACAATCTCCTCCAAGATTGAATTTCAACAAATAACTACCTCCAAGTTATATTTACACCTAAGCACCTTGACACTTTCACAACACTTTCAACTCAAAATTTCAAGTGTTACCAATTAACTACACAATTCTCCCATTTCCATTATTTAGACTTTATATGATTAAATCAAGTTATAACATCTAAAATCACATAGTTCATCAAAATTGCCAAATGAACACTTAATAAACCAACTAGCGCAAAATAAGGGATGAGATGCAATGCAAACCCAACCCCACGTGCTTCACATGTGACCAAATGTGCCTAAGTTTAGGGTCATGACAGATGAATAGTTCTTTATAATTGTAGAAAATGGAAGCAATGAGGAAAACATTGAAGAAGGCCTTGGAGACGTCACCAATTAAGGGAAAATAGAGGCAAATTCATAGGTATTCGCAGACGCTTCGGAAGTATAGAGAGGACGCCAGAAGATCGCAAAAGCTAATGATTAAGGCTACAGTGAAGGAAGCACACATGAGTGTAAGATTGGAGCATACTGAGTGCAAATTATTAAAGACGCAAGAAGAATTAGACAAGACCAAAGAGTGGGCTGCTAAGGATAGGGCAGAGGCCAAGAAAGAGTGAAAGTGGAGACGTAACATGGCAGTGAGAGTAGAATACTTGGACGAAGAATTAGAGAGAGCAGAGATAGAGCAAAACAAGCTAAAAGAAGAATTAGACAAGGAGGAAGAGCAAGTCAAGAATATGAGGGAAGATTTTTATAGAAGCTACTATGAACTGAAAGATTTAAAGGAGGCCAATGCTAGGAGGGAGAACCAAGCAGAATTGGTAGCTTCTGTCGGTCCAAATGTTGAAGATGCTATAGTGAATAGTAAGGAGGAAATGGAAGTTGAAAAACCTAAGGAAAGGAATAAAGTAAGATTGGATCTGAAAAGTGGGGGAGTGATTTACTTTTAATTTTAGCAAAGAGCTAGTAGTTAGTAGTTAGCATTGTTTTAATTCCAGTAGCAAGGATTTTTGGATCTGAATTGTTTTTCATTCTAGTTTATGAAATAAAGTTTTAGTTGCATTTTGATTTCTATTTGCGTGAATTGTTCCTTAAATGTTAATTATGTGTGTTAAATCAGAACAAGAAAGATTGGTTTAATGAATCGACCAAAAGTATATGATAACAAGCTAAATGAACAGCCAAGTATGATTAATTCAGGTCGAATGAAATGACCTATGCATGTGTTAACCTATCGATTGAACGATTGGTGGTCTAGTAAAATGACCTATGAATTGAATGTTTTAGTTTGTTGAGACAAAATGTAAAATTATAGCATTAAGTATTGCTAGTTTTGGCGTGAATGATAATGTCGTATATTCGTAATAATTAATAAGAATGTATATCGACCTCAGATGTCGAGACCGAAAAGGAAGCAGAAATGGCAACAACGGGCAGTCCGACCCGAGTATGATGAACCTATTGCTGACGCTTACCCAGACCATGGCTGGAATTGGTCAAGTAGTACAAGGGTTGGCTCAACAATAGCCACCACCGCAGCAAGTACCGTTGAGGGACCCTCTGGAGTAGTTTTAGAGGAGAAACCCGGACTCATTTTCTGGAGATACAAAGGAGAAGCCTTCGGATTGGATTAAAAATATGGAGAATATTTTTGAGACTTTGACTTGTACTGCCGAGCAAAAGGTAGTATTTGCGACCTTTGTGATGAAAGGAGGAGCTTAGACTTGGTGGGAAGCCAAGCGGAGGGCTGCTACAGTACGTGGAGTAGGAAACTACATGTGGGATATGTTTAAGGCCTCATTCAATGATAAGTATTATCCAGCGAGTGTGAGGAATGCTACATCAAAGTTTTGGAAGAGTATACAACAAGCACTGGGTACTGAGTTGACGATGAGTACAACTTTTCACCCACATACAGATGGATAGTCAGAAAGGATAATTCAGACACTTGAGGATATGTTGAGGGCTACTTTATTGAATTGGCAAGGGACTTGGGACGAGCACTTTCCATTAGTAGAATTCGCTTACAACAATCGTTATCATCCTAGCATCGGTATGGCACCATATGAAGCTTTGTATGGATGGAAATGTAGATCGCCTGCTTGTTGGGATGAAGTTGGTGAGAGGAAACTGACGGGACCTGAGATTGTTCAAGTAACCGCAGATAAGGTACAACAGATCAAAAAATGGTTATTGATCGCTCAGAGTAGATAGAAGTCGTATGCAGATCGCCAATGACGTGATCTAGAATTTCAGTTGGGGGATCGAGTGTTCTTGAAGATTTCGCCAACAAAGGGAGTTATGAGATTTGGTATTCGCGAAAAGTTAAGTTCGAGATACGTGGGACCGTTCGAGATTCTGGAGCGAGTAGGGTTGGTGGCTTACAAGTTGGCCTTACCATCTGTGCTTGCTGGTGTGCGTAATGTATTCCATGTCTCGATGTTGAGAAAGTACATCTCTGACCTGAGCCATGTGATCGAGAATAGGCAGATGAGATTTCGTGCCAATTTGAGTTATGATGAACAACCGGTGAAGACTGTAGACCAAAAATATCAAGTATAGTGTGTTATTCCATATGTGAAAGTGCAATGGAGCAATCACACAGAAAGAGAAACAACGTGGGAGCTTGAGAGTGAGATGCAAGAGTCGTATCCTGCCCTATTTTCTGATTGAGTGCATTTGGTTTGGAGGACCAAACCCTTAAGGGGTAAGAATGTAGTAACCCGAAAATTTTAATTATTATTAATTGATTTATTTCCTTTTTATTTATAATTGTGTTATTAATTAAATTGTTTTCTTTAAATAAATTATTTGAGTTACCTTTTGTTAAAAGGATTGTGAATTGGACTTGAGTTATTATTGGGTTAGGTTACCTAATTGAATTGGACTACCTTTTGGACCTAGGATTAGGAAACCTAGTTATAAATACATCTTCTAAACCTAGACTTGCCTATTATTTTTCATAAACAAATAAAATAGAGAGAGAGGGAGGGAGGCGGCACTTGGAATTGCCGAGTAGAGAGAGAGAAACCGTGTGAGAGAGAGAGTCAGCCGTGGTGACTTGAAGAAAAGAAGAAGGAAAAGCTGGGCATTTGGGACTAACAAGACCAACCAAGTAAGGATCCGTTTCGTTTTAATTACTGTTCGTGGATTTAAAACCTAGAAGAAACCCTAGAAATTCTTGAGATTTAATTAGGGTTTGTTTTATGATATTGATGATTAATTAAGAATGATCCAATGATATTTTGATAAAGGATTATTAATTGAAAACCTAATATTGATTAAGGTTTGGGTATGTAATCATTGGTGTAACCTAAGGTATTGCATGCTAAGGTTGATGAAAGAAAATAGGGTTTTGTGTGTGTTTGAGTGTGTGCCCTGTGAGTGAGTATGTATGTATCGTGTGGGTGTGTGAACCGTGTGTGTGTGAGTTGCTGATGTGTGTGCAGTGGATGTGTGTGTGCATATGTGTTGCGGTGCATGTGTGTGTTGCTGCCATGTAGGGCAGCAAGTGTGTGTGTGTGTGCCGTGTGGGTGTGGTTAGGGTTAGAGTGTGCGTGTGTGTTTGTGTGTGCTGAGAAAGGTGTGTTTAGTGTGTGTGAATTAAGTATAAGAGTTTGAACAAGGTTTAAATGCTTAGAAACCCTAGGGTTATTTTGGGAAACCTTAAAGGGTAAGAGTTAACCTTAAAGGGAGTTAAAGAAGATAACTCGTAGGTTAACGACATTATGGAAAATATTTTGGGTTAAGTATGTGTATTACTTGTACCATAAGATATGCATTGCATGATTGTAGATTCGTGTGGTGATATTTGCTAGGAGCGTGCACCAACCGAGGTAAGGGATTACGTTCCATAGTATTTGAATGTTTTCATATCCTTGTGTTAGGATTCCTTGATTTCATAAATTATATGCTACCAAGTGGCCGGTAGTTATTTGTATTCCTTTGATATGAGCGTTTAATGGTATTGTTCAATGTGTATCCATGATGTTTGGATTTTAATTATGTGTTCTTGTACCTTGAACACCATCTATGATATTGCTCTGTCCGATTGATGAGGACTTTGTATGATTTGGTCTATACAGAATGAAATGACCTTAATATTATATGAATTGGTCTAAACAGATTGAAATGACCTTAACTATATATATGATAAATCAGAATAAGGGAGCACCCCAGATAAAAGGCGTAGATTCTCTTATTCAGAATAAGGGGGCGCCCTAGATTAAAGGCGTAGATCTTCTTATTCAACGATCACCGAATAGGTGTATCAGAGTCACCCTAGATTAAAGGTGAACCATTAAAAAGGAATTGACGGACATATGTGTATACAATCTCCATCTGATTATTCTTGTGAAAGTGTCACTATTTGCTAATTGAAAAGTATCTTTCATTATTGTTCTCCGTATCTGAACTACTTGTTGTGTAAGTTGTACTTTCGTTGATATATTCATTGAACTCCGTTTGTTCCGATCATCTCTTCCTAGAACCAGAAGAGATCCCGTATGAACTTACTGAGCATTGTTCGCTCACCCTTTTTTATTCTTTCCCCTCCCAGGTAATAAGTAATGGAGTGGATGGATCGCGTGGATAGCGGCTTAGCAATTAAGGAGTTATATTTATTTTGAAGAAATTAAGTATTTTATAGAGCTAGTGGTTTGTACTAGCCGTTAGTTATTGAAAGTGTGAGGACATCACACATAGCCAAGTCCATAAGGTTAGCTTAATTTGAGTTTTGTTACTTTCTTTTCTAAATAAATTGAATTAATATTATGTATATTATTTATAAATGTTACTAACCTACTAACCGAATATTTATCTTGTTTTAGTAGTGTTTTGGTATTTTGATAGGACTCTCATACTTTGGGAAAGGAGTCTAAAGAGATAAAGATGCTGAGAAGATAAAAAGGGATACTGAAGATTGGAATGAAGAGATAATCACCAAGGCTTCAGTCATCCATTAGAGAAGGCTCCTTTGCTATATATATGAAGACCATACCTCAGTTGAAAGACACGGTTTTTGTATCTAAAGAGTGCTGAAGAAAAATAGCCTCATTAGTATTTTGTGTAGTGAGAGTTCTTTTGGTTATTTTTGTCTTCTCTTAGGTTTAATTCTTGTAACCGGTTCATAATTGATTTATTAAGAGAAGTTTTATTGTCTATAGCTATTTGTTGTAGATAAGTGTTTAATACTTTGATTGTTTCATTTCCCAGTTTATTATTTCCGCTGCAATTCTCAGTTGTGCTAGTGCTGATGCGATAGCATCAGGACTCACATCAGCTATTTTTCGTGTTCCTGTGCACTTCCTAGCCGCTCCATTTATTTCAATTGGTATCAAAGCTACACTCGACTTCACTGAGTGAGATCCGAGAAAGAGTGGTCATTATAAAAGGTCAGTTACATTTGAATCAATATCGTCCCCCGATTTTAGATGGGTCTAATTATGCCATCTGGAAAGCTAAGATGCGTCTCTTCATCAAAGCAATTGATGAACGAGAATGGCGTAGTATTATTATTCCATGGTCCCCTCCTAAGGTTGAAAGTAAGAGTAAATTAGAAGAGGGTGAAACCTTCAAAAAAGTGTACAAACTTAAACCTGAGGAAGATTGGACCACTGATGAAGTCACTCTTGCTAATTACAATTCCAAGGCTCTTGGTGCTATTTCAAGTCATGTGGATTAACACATGTTTAGACTTGTAATAAATCAAAATATAGCAAAGACTGCCTGGGATATTTTGCAAGCTCACTGTGAAGGTGATGATAGTGTCAAGGCCACTAGGTTAAGAATTCTCATGACCAAGTTTGAAAACTTGAGGATGAATGAGACAGAGGACATAAAAAGTAATTCTGCTAAAATGAGAGAAATCTCAAACGAATGCCTCTCCTTAGGTGAGCCTATATCAAATGCTAGATTAGTATGCAAAATGTTAAAAATTGTAACTGATAAATTTAATATTAAAATTGCTGCTATTGAAGAAGCAAATGATACTGCAATCATGACTCTAGATACTCTTGTGGGTAAACTAACCATGTTTGAAATGAACACTTCCATTCAGTAACAACATAAAGCTGAAAGTGTTGCTCTTGCTTCTGCTCTTTCTAAAGTATCCTCAATCCCAAAAGAGATTGAAAAAATCTCAAATGAAATTGATACTTCAAATTTGGAAACCGAAGATGTTGCTCTTTTAACAAAAAAATTTACTTCTTTTCTGAAAAATAAAAGGGACAACAAATTTCCGTCCAAAAAACCAACTACTTTTGATAAACCAAAAGAGGATACTGAGAGTGGTTTCAAGAAACCCACTAGTTTTTCTAAAAACAGATCTGAATTTGTTCAATGTAGAGCCTGCAAAAGCTTTGGGCATTATGCAAATGAATGTGCCAATACTCTGAAGAAAAAGGGAATGAGCTTATGTGCGACCCTTAGTGATAGTGAGGATGAAGATGAATCGCTAAACTTAGCAATCATGGAAATCTCGCCTCCAAGTCATGAACATCAATCCGATGTTGCTTCAGATGCTGTCACATCCATTATCACATCTTGTGAATCTATTATAAACTGTTATAACTCCTCGCTGAACAAGAAATCTGAGAATGAAGAAGAAGATGACGAAAGCTATCACGAACTTCTTGATGCTTATGCTGAGCTATATGCCGATTGGGAAAAGCGTGTAGAAAAAATCGCCGTCTTTGAAAAGGTAAACTGAAAAACTCTCCACTGAACTATCAAAAGTGAAAGGTGAACGTAAAGATGTCTCCACTGAAAATGACAACCAAAAAGATTCAATAGCTAAACTTGAGGTCATGCTCACTAAACGTGACATTGAACTTGAAAAGACCAAAACCGAACTCACAGAGGCCAAGAAAACTTTTGAAAAAATGAATACTGGAAAGGCAACTCTTGATGAGGTTCTTAATGTTGGTCACTTTTCGAAAACTGGTCTTGGGTTTGAATCAATTTTTTTAAAAGAAGGAGAGAGTTCCTCGAAACCTAAGACTTTTCACAACCTGAAATCAACAACCAAGAAGAAAAGATTTGTGTGCCATTACTGCTTCTTACCAGGACACATAAGACCTTTTTGTAATAAAGGATTCATGATCTGGGAAAAGATGCTCCTCAGATGAGTGGACGGATGCACTCACATCACCACTCACATCGCCAGAAAATAGGTCAGTTCGTATGGATAGAAAAGAAGAGTGATGAATGCAAGGTAGTTTTTACCTCTCTCAAGAGCAGCATTGCAAGCTCATGGTACTTTGATAGCTGGTTCTCAAGGCACATGACAGGTAATGCAAAGTTCCTAATAGATTACACCACTGTCAAAGGTGGAAATGTGAATTATGGGGGAGGAGCACAAGGTAAGATCATAGGTAAAGGTACCTTATGTGTGAATAACATGCCTAAATTAAAAAATGTCTATCATGTAGAAGGTTTGAAAGCGAATCTTATTAGTATAAGCTAACTATGTGATGACAATTTGCATGTCAATCTTGACAAACATGAATGCAAAGTGTTTGATAACACTAATCAATGCCTGTTTACTGGAGTAAGGTCTCAAGATAATTGCTACAAATTTGGTGATAATTTATCCTGTCTTAGCTCCAAAACAAATGACCTTGAATTGTGGCATCAAAAGATAGGACATGCTAGCTATAGGAAAATAGAAGAATTAGTTAGATTTGATGCTGTTAAACACTTGCCCAAGCTTGATTTTAAACAATCAAGTGTATGTGGTCCTTGCCAAAAGGGCAAGCAAACCAAAGCCTCTTATCCAAAGGTTGACAAAAGTTTCACTTTTAAAATTTTGGAATTAATTCATACTGACCTTATGGGACCTATTGAGGCTGAGAGCTTAGGTAAAAAGAAGTATTCTTTTGTCTGTGTAGATGATTTCTCTTGATATTCTTGGGTGCTATATTTGAAAGAAAAATCTGAAGCACTTGAAGTATTTAAAGTTTGGTATAAAAAGGTAAAAAATTTATATGGCAAGAAAGTCATTAAAATTAGGTCCGATCATGGAACTGAATATGAGAACACTTTGTTCTCAAAATTCTGTGACTCCAAAGGAATAACCCATGATTTTTCAGCCCCTAAAACCCCTCAACAGAACGAGGTTGCTGAAAGAAAAAATCGTACTTTGCAAGAGATGGCTCGTGTCATGCTTAGTTCTAAAAACATCTCTAAACGATTTTGGGCTGAAGCACTTAATACTGCTTGTCACATAGGAAATAGAGTTTACTTAAGAGTTGGATCAACCATGACTCCCTATGAAATCCTCCTTGGTAAAAAACCTACTCTTAAATACTTTCATGTTTTTGGATGCATATGCTATTTTCTAAATGATAGAGATTATCTATCTAAATTTGATTCCAAAAGTGACAAAGCTATTTTTTTTGGATATTCCACAAGCAGTCGTGCCTATAGGGTCTACAACCTTAGAACTAAAACTGTGATGGAATCAATTAATGTTACCTTTGATGATACTGCTGACTTAAATTTAAAAACTCTTGAAGATGATGTCTCAGATTGCATAGAAACAATGCAGGATTCTCATAATCAAACTGAACAGATGTAGCAAAATGGGCTGCAGAAAGACGATGCAGGTACTGATGTGAGCACATCATCACCTACATCAGGACAAACAGAATCTGGTTCAGAATTCGAAAATTCTGACTGTGAAGGTGAGAATCTGGATAGGACCAAAGATATACCCAGCAGAGTACAAAAGAATCACCCAATTACTCAAGTTGTGGGTGATGTAAATGAGAAAATTAGCACAAGAGAAAAGCCACGGGTTAACTACCGTGAGTTGGCTGGGCTAAGTTGTGTTGAATCACAAGTAAACAAGGCTAGTTCATGTTGTTTTGTTTCTAATATAGAACCTAAGAATGTTGTAGAAGCTATGAAAGATGATAATTGGATTGTTGCCATGCAAGAGGAACTAAATCAATTTGATAAAAATGATGTAAGGACCTTGGTTCCTAGACCTAAAGGAGGAAATGTAATAGGAACTAAGTGGATTTTCAAGAACAAAACTGATGAAAATGGGCAAATTACCAGAAATAAAGCTAGGCTTATAGCCCAAGGCTACACCCAAATGGAAGGGATAGATTTTGAAGAAACATTTTCTCCTGTTGCTAGGATAGAATCAATTAGGCTCTTACTTGCTATTGCCTGTTATTTGGACATTACTCTACATCAAATGAATGTAAAGAGTACATTTTTGAATGGTGTCCTAAATGAAGAAGCCTATGTTGAACAACCTAAGGGCTTCACTGATCCCCATTGCCCTGATCATGTCTATAAGCTGAAAAAGGCCTTATATGGGTTAAAATAAGCCCCTAGGGCTTGGTATGGGAGGCTAACTGAGCACCTCATACAAATGGGGTTTGATGCCTTGAGGCTAGAGATAAAGACCGAACACCAAGAACAAGAACAATATTAAAAGCCAAAGCTTTTCTCTAATTAAATAATCAAAAAGTCTACCCATAACAAAACCCTAAAACACTTTAAATACTAAAGAGAAACCTAAAACATCAGTCCTGGAACAAATACCAATAATAGCCCTACTTAAGTTTGGTATAAAATCAAAACAGAATCAGCAAATAGAATAAAAAGATATTGTTACGAAATCTGCCCCCGCCAGGGGACGAGTCGTCCATGACGGGACGAGTCGTCCTTAATGACTCCCCTTCTGATTCAGCCGTCCCTGCCTGGATGACGAATTGCCTTGGTTGGGGACGAGTCATCCCTGTGAGCTTGAACTGATGAAACTTCACCAACTGATGAAACTTCAACAATCTTCTTGTTGATAATCCCGACATCATCCTCCCCTCCTTTGAAGAGACTCGACCACGAGTCAATCTGTCCACACACATCCCCACGATAAGCAGTTAAATCCGATACATTAAACGTCGGAGAGACATTATAATGATCCGGTAAATCAATCTTGTATGCATTGTCATTAATCCTCTCCAAAACCTGAAATGGCCCATCCGCACGAGGTTGAAGCTTACCGAATTGTCCCGATGGAAACCGCTTCTTACGCAAGTGAATCCAAACTAAATCACCAGGCTGAAAAACAATCCTCCTTCGTTGATCATCTGCCCTCTGCTTGTACTTGTCATTCTGTTGAATAATGCGCTGACGAACTTGGTCATGGAGCTCCTTGATTTACGTGGCACGCTCATCAGCATCAGCGCTATACTGACCACTAATTGGAAGAGCTATCAAATTCAACAGACTAAATGGGTTACGGCCATAGACAACTTGGAATGGACTTTTACCCGTCGTACGGTTCTGTGATTGATTATAGGCGAACTCGGCTTGTGCAAGAATTAAATCCCATTGACGTGGTTTGTCACCCACCAAACTACGCAATAAATTACCCAAACTCCGATTCGCAATTTCATTTTGCCCATCCGTCTGTGGGTGATACGAACTGCTAAACTACAACCGCGAACCCATCTTCCTCCACAAAGTGCGCCAAAAATGACTAATAAACTTCACATCCCGATCTGAAGTGAGAGACTTGGGAACCCCATGTAATTTCACAATATCTTTAAAATACAAATCAGCGACCTGTGATGCATCAAAAGTTTTACTACAAGGAACAAAGTGCGCCATTTTAGAGAAGCGATCCACCACAACCATGATAGAATCCTTCTGTCGTTGAGTCTGAGGCAACCCCAAAACGAAATCCAAACTGACATCTTCCCACGGTGCAATTGGGACTGGCAACGGGGTATAAAGGCCCGCATTAGTTTTGCGAGTCTTAGCGACATGACACACACGACACTTCTCCACAAATCTAGCAACATCACGCTCTAACCTTGGCCAAAAACTGCCAAAGAACTAACGCCAACGTTTTGTCTCTCCCAAAATGGCCTGCAAGACCTCTTTCATGATTTTTAGAAATAATCAAATCACGAAGCGAGCAAAAAGGGATGCACAACCGATTCCCCTTGAACAAATACCCCTTAGAAAGAACAAACTGGAAAACTCCGACAGAACATTTTTGCCAAATATCACCGAAGAACAAATCATCACGATATAAATCCTTCATAGTATCAAACCCAATCACCTCAATATGCATAGTGTTAAGCAATGAGTGACGACGACTCAATGCATCAGCAACACGATTCTGAACCCCAGCCTTGTGCTTGATCACAAAAGTAAAAATCTGAATAAATTCAACCCACTTAGCATGTCGTAGGTTAAGCTTATGTTGCCCTTGAATATACTTGAGTGCCTCATGATCAGAATACAAAACAAATTCTTTAGAAAGGAGATAATGTTGCCAATGTTCCAAGGTACGAACAATAGCATAAAACTCCTTGTCATAAGTTGAATACTTCCTGCGAGCCTCATTCAACTTTTCACTAAAGAAGCATATAGGTTTGTGATTCTGACTCAAAACACCCCCAATACCCACATTCGAAGCATCACAATGGACCTCGAACACGTCATCAAAATTAGGTAGAACCAATACAAGAGCAGTAGTCACCATAGATTTTAAAAGATGAAACGCCTTCTCAGCCTCACTAGTCCATACAAAGACACCCCCTTTCAAGCATTCAGTAATAGGGGCAATAATGCTACTAAAATTGCGAATAAAGCGACGATAAAAGGAAGCCAACCCATGAAATCGTCGAATGTCATGAATAGTCGTCGGTGTAGGCCAACTTGTAATAGCCTCCACCTTTGACTCATCCATCATAATACCATCCTTAGACACAATATATCCCAAGAAAGTCACTTGTGAAGTAAAAAAGTGACATTTCTTCAGATTAGCAAATAACTTTTGCTCCCTCAACACATCAAAAATCAGCCGTAGGTGATCCAAATGTTGCTCTACAGAACGACTATAAACCAAGATATCATCGAAATAAACAACAACAAACGTACCGATGAATGGTCTGAAAATCTGGTTCATAAGGCGCATGAAAGTACTCGGAGCATTAGACAGCCCAAATGGCATCACCATCCACTCGTATAAGCCATCGCGAGTCTTGAAAGCTGTTTTCCATTCATCCCCCGGACGGACACGTATTTGATGATAACCACTCCGCAAATCAATTTTGGAGAATACCACCGCACCATGCAACTGATCAAGCAAATCATCAATCCGCGGAATAGGGAATCGATACTTGATGGTGATTTTATTGATTGCTCGGCTATCCATACACATGCGCAAGACCCCCCAGCCTTTGGAACCATCAAAGCAGGAACAGCACAAGGACTCATGCTTTCCCTAATAACACCCTTTTCCAGCAAATCACGCACTTGCCTCTCCAATTCCTCATGCTCCTTTGGTCTCAAGCGATAAGCCGGTTTGTTTGGAATTGAAGCGCCCGGAACAAGATCAATGCAATGCTGAATATCCCTCATCGGTGGCAAACCCAGAGGAATCTCATCAGGTAATACATCCTTATACAAGTCCAAAAGAGGTTGGACAGCTGTAGGAATCGATACTTGCACCTGATTTTCCTCGACAACCACCAACATATAGAAGCCCTGTTCTTGTGATGCGGCTAAAGCAAACGCTGAACGACTCAAGAGTTGGTGACCAACTGTCGCCACTGCTGAACTATTCGGCACAGACTCCTTCCGCGGGTCCAGAGGGCACAATGTGACTGACACCCCATCAAACCGAAAAGTGTAAGTATTCTTGAACCCATCGTGTTTAACCCGTCTATCGAACAACCAAGGACGTCCTAACAGCAAATGACATGCATCCATAGGAATGACATCTCACCATACCTCATCCTTATAACGCTTGCCAATCGAAAACTGAACCAAACATCTCTAGTTCACTTTTAGTTCATTCCCCTTAATCAGCCAAGATAGTTTATATGGTTGTGGATGTGCCTCTATTGGTAATTTCAATTTATCAACCATAGTTGTAGAAACAACATTCTCACAACTACCTCCATCAATAATAACTTTACATACCTTGCCTTGTGAAGTGCACTTGGTTTGAAAAATATTATGACGAAGCCATTGATCATTCTCCGTAGCAGTAACATTCAAGACCCTTCGAACCACCAACGCCGCACCTTGATCTGTAAAAACCTCCTCTGTTTCACTAACTGAGTCATCACCCTCATCATAAACAGGCAATTCATCGTCCACCAAGGCCACAACATGACGATTGGGACATTCCGCTTGAAGATGACCAAGTCCGTGACACTTGAAGCATCTAGGAGGCTGCCTTCCCCGTGGTGTATCAGGATCTGTGTTTGGTTTTGGAACAACTGGTGTTTTTGGACCAGCTGGAGTGATTCCCTTCGGTGTACTCGAACTACTGACCCCACGATTACTAGAAAAGTCCCTGTTTTGCCACTTACTCACACCCTTCTTTCGCTTCAATTGTTTCTCAATCTTCAAAGCAAGACGACAAACATCATCATATGACCAAAACTGTTGCAACTGAACCATATCTGAAATCTCAACACGAAGGCCCCCAAGAAAACGAGCAACTGTTTGTTCATCTTCTTCGGCCACATCACATCGCATACGCAAGCGATCAAACTCATTAATGAATTCATCCACCGACAAATCCCCTTGTTTCAGGCTGTGATATTCAATAAATGAATCCTGTCTATAATGGTCCGGAAGAAATTTTCTACGTAATAATTTCTTCATCTTATCCCAAGACTGAATTCGAGACTTTCCCTCACGAACCCTTTGTTTCTTAACGTGTTCCCACCAAATTGAAGCATGCTTTTTCAACTTGATAGCGACCACTTTCACCTTACAACTATCCTTCATAGGTTTTAAATCAAAAATCCTATCAACAGTATTTAGCCAATCAATGAACTCATCAGGGTGAGATTTACCTTCAAACTCCGGGATTTCAAGCTTGAATCCGAGATCCTTTGAAGAATCCTCCTCATCCCTATACCGACGCCCATGATTTCTGGCAAAGGGATTGATTCCCTCATGATACTCTCCCCCTCGGATGAACTACCCGATTCAGAATCCACAACCGATGGAGTCCTCTATTAGGTTACCTTATAGGTTAGGCTTTATTTTAGGATGATATTTCTTGTTTTATAAGTTTTATGAGTGCTATAAAATAGCCTCAAAGTTGTAATCCGAAAATCAGAGAGTTTGATTAATAAAAATTAGATTTGTCGTTGTGCAATTATTAGGGTTTCAATCCCGTCTTGTTTCAATTCCGTTCGGTCTTAATTCTCATAACCTTTGTTTCGCTATCATTTGGTATCAGGAGTTCCTGGTGATCAATGGCCGAACGAGGACGAGGAAGTGGTGGTGATGTAGGAGGAACCGAGAAAGGAACCTGCACCAAGGAAGGATATTTGACGAAGTCAAATATATCAATTAATTTTGTATTTTAATTACTATCTTAGGACTTAATTTGTTTTAGTTTATATTTTATTTTTTAATTTCGTCATTAATTTTAATAGGTTGATTAGAGATGATTTTAGAGTAGATTTTGAGGAGATTTACTAGTTTTTTAGTCATATTTAGTTACCATATAGGTTAGGACTAATTCTAGAAGGTTTAGGATTGTTTTTCAAGTTTTATGGGCACTATAAAATAGGCCTAGTGGTGTAATCCGAAAATTAGCTTTTGATTAATTGAATTTTGAAGAGTTTCATCTCTTTTTTCTGGTGGATTCCAGTTCTTCGCGTTTAGGGTTCTTCGCTTGAAGAATTCTTGTGTTTAGTGCGCTAAACACGAATCTATCGTGCTTCCGTGCTGCGTCAGTTGGTATCAGAGCCCGGGGGTACGATCTGGGTATTGATTGACCTTGCCAGGGACGGCAAGGGTTTGAGTGGGGGAGATTGTGATATCCCCCATCCCACATCGGAAATATGTGAGAATTTAGTGTGATATATAGAAGGCTCATACACTACTATTAAGCATCAAATCATCCATTGGAATTTTGGAGGCCTGTGATGGGCTGTGGTTGACACAATTGAGGAGATACTTAGTGGGCCAGTGTGTGGTGCCTACGTAGCGGGTCGGGCTTCGAGCTCGGGTCGATACAAACGGAAGCACGATAGATTCGTGTTTAGCGCACTAAACACAAGAATTCTTCAAGCGAAGAACCCTAAACGCGAAGAACTGGAATTCACCAGAAAAAAGAGATGAAACTCTTCAAAATTCAATTAATCAAAAGCTAATTTTCGGATTACACCACTAGGCCAATTTTATAGTGCCCATAAAACTTGAAAAACAATCCTAAACCTTCTAGAATTAGTCCTAACCTATATGGTAACTAAATATGACTCAAAAACTAGTAAATCTCCTCAAAATCTACTCTAAAATCATCTCTAATCAACCTATTAAAATTAATGACGAAATTAAAAAATAAAATATAAACTAAAACAAATTAAGTCCTAAGATAGTAATTAAAATACAAAATTAATTGATATATTTGACTTCGTCAAATATCCTTCCTTGGTGCAGGCTCCTTTCTCGGTTCCTCCTACATCAGTCACCCATTCTTCAAAAGAACTCGACCCCGAGTTCTCATCCGATGTTTGGCAAGATCAGCCCCAGAAAAACAAATATTTTGAATAAATCAATGCTCTTCTCGTTCTCGGAAAGAAAATTAATACTTTTCCGTCCCAATGAAACAAATATTTAGAATAAATTTGTTCCCTAAGCCCGAACCAACGTAATTTGTGTTCTTCCAAAAATAAAAATATACTAGCAATGTCAGCACTCATCCGTCGATCGTCCTTCTCAACCTCCACATGATCAACAATAAAAATTTCATCGTATTTAAATTCTTCCGTCTCATCAATAACACCCACAACATAATCAAAAATTGATGGTGTAGACCAAGTAATACCACCCACATCTTCATTGTTGGGCTCAACTAGAGCATGATCATGTACCATAATATTTGAGGAATAATTTCACCACATACCTGAATGACTTCGTCTTTTGTACATAAATCTTTCTCCTTAATGCCCAAATTCTTCTCTTCCACAGGTTCTACTTTGACTACACAAATAACCTTCTCTCCCTTGAAATCCTCGTTCAACGTGTTTGGATCTGAAGTTGATTTGGCTTCCTCTATACGCCTAATTGCAGCAGATTTTTTTGCCTCCAATCGTCGAATTCGCCTGGAATAAAAAGATGCTTTAGAATAATACATATCAGATTTTGCCCAATATTTATCTCTAGCAATCCGATTTTCCTCTGCATTGGATATCTGCAGCTGTTGATTATGATTGTAGCCCTTCTCTGCAAATTTTGCCTCAATTGCAAATAAATATTCTTCTTGTTGTCGAGCATGTGTTAGACGAACATTGGTGTCTTCAAGAATAGCATAATGTTGAGCAATCACCAAGGTTGCAATCTGTGTTGTCAACGCGGCAATAGCGGTGGCTAGTCCCTGGCATTCTGCTCTTGTTACTTGATCTCCCATAACGAATCAGTGATGAAAGACAGGATAAAGCCTGCTCTGATACCAACTGACGCAGCACGGAAGCACGATAAATTTTGTGATTAGCGCACTAAACACAAGAATTCTTCAACCGAAGAACCCTTAACGCGAAGAACTGGAATCCACCAGAAAAAAGAGATGAAACTCTTCAAAATTCAATTAATCAAAAGCTAATTTTCGGATTACACATCTAGGCCTATTTTATAGTGCCCATAAAACTTGAAAAACAATCCTAAAACTTCTAGAATTAGTCCTAACCTATATGGTAACTAAATATGACTCAAAAACTAGTAAATCTCCTCAAAATCTACTCTAAAATAATCTCTAATCAACCTATTAAAATTAATGACGAAATTAAAAAATAAAATATAAACTAAAACAAATTAAGTCCTAAGATAGTAATTAAAATACAAAATTAATTGATATATTTGACTTCGTCAAATATCCTTACATGGTGCAGGTTCCTTTCTCGGTTCCTCCTACATCAGGTGGTCGTGGTAATCGTGGTAGGGGCTGCAGATCAGATCCCCATGGAGACGAAATCCATCGACATCATTACCTACGTGACATCGAGAAAGACGAATTGCGAAGACAGATTCAAGATCTCCAACTTCGCTTGCTGCGTTTCGAGATTCAAGAACTCCAACGTTGCCTTGATCGTGTGGAGGGTCCACGAGTCCAACGACATCTAGCGTGTTTGGAGGTTCCCACCGATGTGGGCTCGGAGTCAGATCTGTGGTCTGATGATGATGAGGATATCTATCCTTTCGATCGTGATCAAGAAATTGAGTGCAAGAGAGAGGCCGATCCTCTGACTCTTGACGAGTTTTGTGACCGATTGAATCCTGTTCCCGTGGATTGCTTTGTTGATTCGACGGGTTTCGACGTTGTCATTGATTGGTCAAAACCACCAATCTTTGATGACGATAATAATGAAGAAGATTTTGAGGGTTTTGACCCAGCAGAAACCATTGTGTTGCGTAGCGCCAGGTCAATGACGCGGCTCGGCGCAGCAAGCACGACCGTGCCAGTTTCCCATACACGATCGTGCGAATAACGACGGATGTGGGAGTCCTTTGCGCACTATTCTGCACGACCGTGCCAGTTTTGTGACACGCCGTGCTCGGCGACCCTCGGCCCGAACACGGAGCGAGTTGTGATTTTAAGGTTCATCTATTTTGCTTTGAAAGGAGGTATTTTTGGTTCTTATTGTTATGAGGATCCCTTTTATGTTGAAGTTCCGTTTATTTCGCAATCTGGGTTCTTCAAAGGTTTATTCATTGAGAGTTTTTTAGTAAACAGATGGACAGATTGGATGGATGTGATGAGAAGTGCTACTAAGTATACAGTTCGAAGACGTTTGAAGCTTAAGTTTTCGGAGGTATTTCCGAAGAGCAACGACTCAAATTCGAGGTCGAATTTTTCTAAGAAGAGGAGAATGATGCAGTATGATGGGATAAATATGAGTTTTATTTTAATTAATTGTTATTTTATTAGTATTTTCGGAATTAAATGTAGTAGGATGATTATAAGAGGTTTTAGAGTAGATTTAGCATTGATTTAGTAGTTTTAGACTTCTATTAGGTTACCTTATAGGTTAGGCTTTATTTTAGGATGATATTTCTTATTTTCTAAGTTTTATGAGTGCTATAAAATAGCCTCAAAGTTGTAATCCGAAAATCAGAGAGTTTGATTAATAAATATTAGATTTGCCGTTGTGCAATTATTAGGGTTTTAATCCCGTCTTGTTTCAATTCCGTTCGGTCTTAATTCTCATAACCTTTGTTTCCCTATCAGGGTTTAAGAGAGGTGAGGTAGATAAAAATTTATTTATTTTAAAAGAAAATGTAGGAATATTGGTGGCCCAAATTTATGTTGATGACATTGTATTTGGATCTTCTTCCAAAGATATGTTAGACTATTTTGTCACAAGTATGACCACCACCTTTGAAATGAGTATGGTTGGTGAGTTAAACTATTTTCTAGGCCTTCAAATAAAACAAAGTAAGGAAGGAATTTTTATTTCTCAAAGTAAATATGCCAAAAACTTGGTTAAGAAATTCTCCCTTGACAATGCCTCTCACCTTAAAACTCCTATGTGATCATCCCAAAAGTTGTGCAAAGATGAGAATGGTGAGGATGTTGACCCCACCTTATATAGAAGTATGATTGGGAGCTTGTTGTACCTTTCAGCATGTCGTCCTGACATCATGTTTAGTGTATGCCTGTGTGCTAGATATCAAGCTTGCCCAAAAATATCCCACCTCAAAGCTGTAAAAAGAATTATTAGATATGTTGGTGGAACTGTCAATTTAGGGCTAAGCTATACTCGAGAAACCAATACAAATCTGGTAGGATTCAGTGACTCTGATTGGGCAGGAAACACTGTTGATAGGAAAAGCACAACTGGAGGTTGTTTCTATTTTGGGAACAATTTAGTATCTTGGTATAGTCGAAAACAAAAGTGTATCCCTATCTACTGCTGAGTCAAAATATGTGGCTGTAGGCAGTTGTTGTTCTCAACTTCTTTGGATGAATCAGATGATTAAAGATTATGGTCTTAAAAGTGATATCCTAACTGTTTTTTTGTGATAATCTAAGTGCCATAGAAATATCAAAAAATCCTGTTCAACACTTACGTACTAAACACATTGACATTAGACATCATTTTATTCGTGATCTTGTTGAGCAAAAAATCATTAGCATGGAATCAATAAGCACTGAAAAACAGTTGACCGATATTTTCACCAAAGCCCTTGATTTTCAGAGATTTTCTACTCTAAGGAAGTCTCTAAGTTTGTGTGCCATCTGTTGGTGTGATCCCCCGTGTGATCACATCATATCTTACACCTGTATATTTAATTCTAAAAAAAAAACAAAAAATTGCATTTCATGATTTATCTCAGTGTGGTCACTTGTATTGCATCTTTGACTTGTATCCTCTCTGAATTGTGAATTCTTTTTAAAAGTAGTCAACGACTGTTGACTCAAAATTTTATCCTACTGGATGTCTCTTGGTGGGTGCCAAAAAAAAAAAAAAAGGGAAACAACTACTCCACCCATGGTATGAAGTCATTTCAATGTGATCAAAATGACATCAAGAAAAAATTTGAGTCAAATTGACAAGATCATTCGAAAGAGGGCTATCCATGAGAATAATGAAGAGTGAAAGCTACCCATAATATATCTTTCCACGAAAAAATTATGTGTGAAAGCATTCTAGAGGCCAAGCAAGACAAGATTTCAATTCATTGACTTTCTTAGAGGAAATGCGCTCCCTGATGTAATTACATTCTATGCCACACATATAGTGAGATTTATCCTTCACCTGTTTGTACATTATGCATCATTTTGTTTAGTCATAATTTTAGGTCAACCTGGTCCTTGGTGAAAATTTTAAACAAATGTTTCTCACTTCCGAATTGTTTTTGTTAAATAGTTTTTATGCTCAACAAAATTTTATAATATCTTTTTTGATGTCCATGTGTTTAGGAGGAGTATATGGTGGTATGTGGATTTTTATTTTCTCTATGGCAGGTACATTATTTACAAGGAACCTTTTTTCTTAAAAATTGTTTTTATCCTTATCATCTAAAGAGTCCAAAGATATTAAGAACAATTTTTTCAAGGGAATTTGGCTGGCCTCAAGGTAACTAGTTTTCTAATTAAACTCCAATTCCCCTAAAGAGACCTAACCTAGTTATAATTAATCTTATGCCATCACATCACATAAATACACCTAACCCTTTTTCCATTAAACCCTCACCGGCTTCTATTCACCTTCAAAACCCTTAGAAATTCAAAAACCCTCCTCTGTTCTTCCTCTGTTCTTCATCAAAATCAATGGCATCCCCTTCCCATCCTTCCTCTCCAACCGCTGTTAGCTTGGAATGAAGAGATAATCACCAATGCTTCAGTCATCCATTAGAGAAGGCTCCTTTGCTATAAATATAAAGACCATACCTCAGTTGAAAGACACGGTTTTTGTATCTAGAGAGTGCTGAAGAAAAACAGCCTCATTAGTATTTTGTGTAGTGTGAGTTCTTTTGGTTATTTTTGTCTTCTCTTAGGTTTAATTCTTGTAACCGGTTCATAATTGATTTATTAAGAGAAGTTTTATTGTTTACAGCAATTTGCTGTAGATAAGTGTTTAATACTTAGATTGTTTCATTTCCCAATTTATTATTTCCGCTGCAATTCTCTGTTGTGCTAGTGCTGATGCGATAGTATCATGACTCACATCAGCTATTTTTCGTGTTCCTGTGCACTTCCTAGTCGCTCAATTTCTTTCAGTTATTTATTGCTATTTATTGATGTAATACATTAGGGTTACCGTTGGAGTATTTTTATGGATATTAGCTATATTTTGGGGTTTTATTATTATTATTATGAATTATGAAAATTTGGGGTCGTTACAAGTCGCGATCACATGAATGAATCCAAATGCAAGTAAATACATTACATTAAATGATAAAAATGAAAAATCAAAAGAATAATTTCACATTTTATGATGAAGAAGAATGACTTAAGATTTTCTCTCAAAAAAAGACATCAGATATCAATTGCTCGGAAAAACAAAAAAACAAATATATACTCCAATTAATGGGACATAAATTGTTTTTAGAAAAGACTATCAGGAGTATTGCATGTACGTTGACCTCATACTTGTTGCTCAGGCTGATTCTGATTACTTGTTAACTCATTCATCACAACTTCCCCAATATGACCCGCCATTTCTGAGATTATCTCATTCCCATGAGACTTCCCATGAGACTGCGGTCTATTTAATCCACCTGTAAATTCCCAACCAAAGGAAACATACATAAGTACATACAAATTTGTCAAAGTTAAACCATTTTTTGATCGGCTGCTGCTAGGATTCAGCTGTTGTTTTCAGCATTACCGTGTATATAATGACCCTTGCGCCATATGTGAATCAAGACAAATCTAGGTCCTTGAATCTTTCGGTGGGACATTGACGTAGTGGAATACTTAATGATAAAATCAGTTACCGTTGAATCGTTAACGAATTCTTCAACCATCATTGACTTTAAAGAGTACCGAAGATCGAAAATAGAATTCAATATAAAACCGCAAAAGTTGCCTTCAAAAATTCTAAAACAAAGTATTTATATGTTTCAAAACCCTAAAATAAACCTAACCATAATTAAGTAAAATTATGAAAATACCCAAAAACTAATAAAAGTTTGGGAGCCCTTTGATAGCCAAGATTCGGGCTTTATGATTTTAAAAACCTATATGTGTGATATGTTGTGCGTTACGTGGCTCATACAATATCAAAAGTTACGCTTATTTCCGCTCACATGATCAAAAGTTTCAAAAACTCGAAAGTTTTGTTTTTCACCGCATAAGACATAGTGATGAATAAAATCACCTAGCACTTTCTACCAAGGCCTCATCCAATAGTTTTCCACACTACTAAAAAACGTAGTTATTGAGACCGCAATTTACTGTCTAAACTATCTTCTAATGTGGCCTCTGTTTGACTTTAGTATAATATAATGACGGAATAGATGTCTCATTAAGTTGGTGTCATAATACTGTGGCCTCTATTAGACTTTAGGATAACATAGAGACAAAATAGATGTCTCATTAAATTGGTGTCATAATAATTTAGAGACATCTATTACAGTTCTTGTCATTAAAATAACAGGTTGAAATAGGGATGACCATTAGAAAATGATATCCCAAAATAAAGAACATTAGATAAATGTTGTCTCAAAAAAGACCATTAAAATTAAAGAAATGTTGTTCCAAAAATAAATGTTTAACTAGAAACTTTTAGTCTCTAAACGTTTTTCTAGTCTTGGTTTGGGACCCTTTTTAGCCGTTAGTTCAAACGGATTTGGAGTCGCTTACTGAATTCTTGCATTCAACTGCTACTTCCTTTTTTTTTTTTTTATCCTTATTATCTTAATGTATATATTCATTCATGAGTTGTTCTGGTGTGAAACTAGTCTAGGATAAGCTATCCTAGAACTTGTTTTGCTAAAGTGCCTTTTCTAGTACAATAAAGTGTCTGTTGCAATATAAACAAAGTGCCTGTTCTATTATGACACTAATAAACACATTTAAATCGATTGTAATGTTAAATAATGCGGTGATATTGTTAAAAAATAGTGCATGTTATAGTGTTAAAAAGTGCCGGTTGTAGTATTGAAAAGTGCCTCTTGTAGTATTGAAAAATGTCTGTTGTAATATTGAAAAGTGTCAAAGTGAATTAAAAAACACATGTCTGTTGTAGTGTTAAAATATGCCTATTGTAGTATTCAGAAGTGCCTTCTGCAGTATCAAAAAGTGCCATGTGAGTTTCAATTATTTATAATGTTAAAATGTGTATGTTGTTGTGTAGAAAACTGCCTCTTATAAGTTTCAATTATTTACAAAAATGTCATCGCACATTTTGAAAAGTTCTATTTATTTACAAAAATGCCATCGCTTTCAAAACACGTTCTACGCTATGACGAGCGTAGAACACGTTTTACAAGAAATTTTCACTTCATTCATGTATTTCTTTAATCTAATATGGTATTAAAGTCCTACTTAATCTTTCTATACAATTATGAGATTCCTACTATTAAAGGTAAGGATAATTCCTATAAAATATAATATTTATCTTTCCTAAAGTATTACTTATCAATATATTATTTGGGGCAAAACTATAAAATTTGCCATTGTACTATTAGGTTGGCAATAGATTTGCCATCGTACTTTATTTCCGTCAAATCGGGTAAACGATAAATTGGGGTAACGTATTATATGATTTTTTATAATTTGTGGAATATGCTACAATTTGACATTTTAATGTAACGTATGTTACCATCTCATTTAATATAATGGAATGTACCATAACAATGCTAAAAAGATAACTAAAATCTCAAAAAATAAAAATAAAAAAAAAATAACACTCGTTAAATATATTTAATATTCGTTAAATATATTTAACAATCGTTAATCTATTTAATGGGTTTGATAGTCTTTTTTCTTATCCTTTACCCCTCGCCCTCCTTTCATTCACCACTTATTAGTCCTCCACCCACCACTACCAAATCACCGCCACCTCTACCAAATCACCACCGCCCTTCACCCACCACAAACAAAAACATAACCTCAACCCAATTCCACCATAACCTCCACCAAATTATAATAAACAAAAACAAAACAAGAAAATCCAAATCTGGAAAATGAGTTTGTCATAACTAACACAAATCTATACAAAAAAACAGCCTCTATCGCCTCTCAGATCTATCCTCAAATTCGAATCCATCTGCCTATTTATGCCCAATTCGATCTCTATCGAACTAAAAGATTCAAATTTGTCTACCTATATATATTATACCCAAATTCGAAATGAAAGACGAGTTCCAAACAGGAGGCTTCTTAGAGAGAGATATGTCAGCATTAAATCGATCGTTAGTATCATTCAGGAGGCAAGGTTCGTCCGGGAAGATATGGAGTTCAGGCGAATTAAATCGTCTCGACATCAATGATAAACAAGATAAACAATCCAAGTGATCCAGTACGGTTAGATCCCTTAGGAGGTTTAATCAATTCGTCTTTTACAATTAGGATTTTGAGTTTGATTTCTAGCTTGATTTTGGGTTTGATTTTTGAGTTTGATTTGGATTTGATTTAGAGATTATTGGATTTGTGTTTCTGGGTTCACAATATGTTTTCATCCATGATTTGAAATTGAAAAAAATGCATGGTAGAGATGAAATGAGAATGGAGATGAAAGAAATGTTACTTAACGATTGTTATTTTTTTTAACGAGTTGGTTCATTCCGTTAATGAAAATTAACGTTATTCAACTGTTACCTTAATTGTAATGAGACTTAAAAGTACGTTACATTATGTTGTTAATTATTAGTAATTTACCTTTATTGTAAATGAGGGTGGAGTACGTTTCATATTATTGTAATTATTCCCCGTCAAATTTGCCACTGTATTATGACTTTTGCATTAAATTTTTTCCTTTGCCCTAACAGACATTAAAAGGATAACCAAAAGTAAAATATTTAACGGAAATATAAAAAATCCAAACTGAACCGTTAAAAGATTGAAAAATCTATCAATAAGCATATTGAAAATTCAACTAGCCCTACGCTGTAAACAATTTATAAGGTAGGCAAAATTATAAATTTGTCACTGTTCTATTAGGTTGGTAACAAATTTGCCATCATACTTTATTTCCGTCAAATTTGCCACCGAACTATGAGTTTTGCATTCAATTTTGTATAGTTTTGCCTATTAGGCAAAAAAAAAAAAAAAAAAAAAAAAAAAAAAAAAAAAAAAAGAATTAAAAGATATAATCCAAAGCACTAATAATGGCTGCTAACCTGTAATTCCTGCAGCCACAGCTGCTGCCTTTCTCTTTCTTAGAACAACCACTAGACCAACAAGAGCCCAGAAGAAAATGAATGCCGGAATGGTAGTGCCCACTATTATCGGTGTCTTGCTTTTCTTTGAACTTCTACGAGTCGTAACATATGTAGGCGTGTTTGAAGATGGATTTGTTGGAACATAGCCTGGCGTCTCACTCGTTTGGCACCCTGATTTACACAAAGATGGATTTCCTGTCCAACTGTATGATCAATATTATTAATTAGGATAACAAAATATATTGAACAAATCAAATGGAAAATGATTCGTAATATATGAATAAGATAGAAAGATAAATTAATCATTAACGCGCGAAAACAGTTGGCTTACACTATGTCCAGCTTATTATTAGTTGATAAAGAAGTAGGTATCGATCCACTTAATTTATTATCTGCAACATTCCTACAACAAGAACAAAATTAATCCAGAAAAAGATAATTAGTCAAAAGCCTTAATAATTATGTTGCGCACCAAAATCAAAGTGAGATTATTTTTCGGGAAGAGGGAGCATAAATACTCACAGTCGCTTAAGCTTTGGCAAGTTGCCAAGGGAATCAGGAATTGGCCCAACTAAGTTGTTATTTTGCAAGTTGCTGCATTTTTAAAAGATAGGATTACATGTATATGTATGCTTAAATAAGAAATTAAAACGTATAAATATTTTTACTGCATTTTAAGAATGTGTTAAACCTGTAAGAGCAGGTATAGCACAGCATATAGAGAAAAGAAGAAGAAGACAATTGTGAAGGAATTCCTTGTTATCTCATTCCATTGAAAGAACACGTATATATATACACAGACACACTAGAATATGTACAGCCAAACTAATGCTATTCTATACATGAACCTATGAATACATGAATCTCGGCTAATAGCTAACACCCCCCCTCAAGCGAGACGTCCATAAGGAAGTTGAAGCTTGATGCATAGAGACTGAAACCGAGGTTTAGGTAAGCCTTTGGTGAAGACATCTGCAAGCTGGTCTTCGGAAGTAACAAACTTGAGACGAAGAAATCCCCGTGTAACCAATTCCCTTATAAAGTGATAATCAATCTCGATGTGACGTGTGCGAGCATGAAAGACCGGATTGCGTGCCATATGAATAGCCGAAATATTATCACAATATAAAGACGGGGGCGGAAGAGGTAAACGTAATTCCCGAAATAGAAAAGAAAACCACCGTAGTTCTGCCGTGGTAGTAGCAATGGCGCGGTACTCGGCCTCGCGGCTAGAACGAGATACGGTTGTTTGTTTCTTAGATGTCCAAGAAACTAAGTTCGGACCAATGAAGACACAAGCACGGTGGTTGAACGACGATCATCCGGATCCCCACCCAATCGAGAATGCGAGTAGGCACATAATGTTAAATCCGGTGAGGCCTCGAAAAGTGAGGCCCACATCAATCGTGCCTTTGACGAAACGAAGGATACGTTTGGCTGCCATGAGATGAACAAAGACGAGGTTGATGCATATACCGACATACCCGATTAGCCGAGAAGGCAATATCGGGTCGGGTTAACGTAAGGTATCGAAGCCCGCCCACCAGGCTTCAAATTCTGTTGCATCCGGTAAAAGATCCCCGTCATGGCTAGGCAGCCGAGAGTGAGGAACTGTAGGAGTAGTCATAGGTTTACAATCCGACATGTGAAACCTATCAAGTAGATCAAGTGCATAACGAGTTTGTCGAAGGTTGAGAGTAGCCGGAGATCGAGTAGCTTCAATACCAAGAAAAAAGCTAAGATCACCCAATCTGCGACTATCAAAAGTAGTACATATATAATCAATCACGAGACTCAACATCGGTAGAGGATGAACCGGTGATGATAATATCATCTACATACACGAGGACAACAGTAGTGGAACCTTGAGAATGTCGGATAAACAAAGAGGAGTCGGATCGACTATTGAGAAAACCATGTTGAAGAAGAAACATGTGTAAGCGCCGGAACCAAGCACGGGGACCGCTTGAGTCCATAAAGTGCCTTTCTAAGCTTACACACATGAGAAGGAGCTTGGGAGTCAATAAACCCGGAGGTTGCTTCATATATACTTCTTCTGTATGACACCATTAAGAAAAGCATTTCGGACGTCTAGTTGTTTGATATCCCAATGACGAGAGTGAGCAATAGCTAGAACAAAGACGAATCGTAGAAGGCTTAACAACGGGACTGAATGTTTCATCGTAGTCAAGCCCCGCTTGGCGACTAAACCCTTGAGCCACGAGCCGAGCTTTATACCGTTCGATGGAACCATCGGCTTTTCGCTTGACTTTATAAATCCGGCGACAACCAACTACATTCATGGAAGGGTGAGATGAGACCAAAGACCAAGTGTTATTTTTATGTAGAGCGTAGATTTCTTCCTCCATAGCCGCTTGCCAATGTGGAAAAGTGGATGCTTGTTTGAACGTGCGAGGCTCCCGAAAGTAAGAGAGTCTTTCTGTACCGCTAGAAAACTCTCGTGCAATGAATACGGAGAGGTTGCACGAAGTAGACTAGCAACCGATCTCATGCGAAGAGGAGGAGTAGAGGAATCTGCTGAAGGATTATTAGATAAATGCTGGAACCGCAATGGATGAACACACTCGGCAGACCGGCGATGTTGTTCTTGGTGTTTGGAGAAGCTGATGGATCAGAATGTACAACAACAGGAGAAACTGGAGGGGTCTCGCTGTTGTGCAGAGAAAGAGCGGGGCCTGAAGAGACCGGAGAGGCTGCAAGTTGGAATGAAATTGGGCTATTGTCAAGTGGACGAGCCTATCGGCATGGCTGGGCATGTAGAACAGGCGACCCAAGAGTGTTATTTGGAGCGGTGGGGACAGGAGGTACAGTGCCGTTGGGCTATATGGACATGTGAGCGAGTCCATTGCCGTTGTTTGAGCTTGAGGAGGCCGAGATGTACCTCTGAAGAATTATTTGTGCCGCTAGATTGCCATGGAAAATGAAGCTCATCAAATACCACATGGCGAGAAATATAAACTTTGTTATTTCGTAAATCCATACATCTGTAGCCTCTTCGCAAATTATCATATCCGAGAAAAATACAATGTATTGACTTTGGCATAAGTTTATGAGCATTAGTAGGTACCACATGTGGAAAACATGAGCACCCAAATACTTTTAAAGTGCGATAGTCAGGTTTACGCAACAATAATCGTTCATACGGAGATACAAATTTATGCTTTGACGCATGGGCAACCGGTTAATGAGATAGACAAGAAGTGTTAAATGCTTCTAACCAAAACTTGAACGGGAGATTTGCTTTGGCTAAAAGACATAAACCGGTTTCAACTATGTGACGATGTTTGCGTTCAACAACACCATTTTGTTGAGGTGTATAAGGACAAGTTAGTTTATGTTTTATACCGAATTTTTGAAGAAAAGAAGTAAAAATTCGGCTTGTAAATTCACCTCCCCCATCTGTTTGGACTGTTTTAATAGTATGAATGGCAGAAATACGACGAGATAGTTGATTTTCAATCTGAGTTTTAAACGTAGCAAATGTTTGTGTAACATCAGATTTATGAAATAATGGAAAAAGCCATACATAACGAGAATAATCATCAACTATAGATAAGTAAAAACGATGTCCATTCATTGAAAGAACCGGAGCAGGGCCCCAAATATCCAAATGCAACATATCAAGAGGCTTCAAAGAATTAAAAGTCCTAGGAAGAAAAGGGAGCTGAGTAGATTTGCCTAAAGGGCAATGGTGACAACATTGTTGTTCACTTATTTTACTACTTAACGGCAAACTAGACCGTCGACACAAAAACTTAAGAATGGGGGTGGAGGGATGGCCTAAACGAGCATGCCATACATCCTGACTCGATCTTTCTCCAAGAAGAGCAATGGGACTGGTAGAGGACTTCGAACTGAAGGAAAGTTCATATAAGCCGCCGGAATTATTGCCCGAGATAAGAGTCTCCCTCGTACGGTTGTCCTTAACACGAAAACCACATGAGTCAAGTTCAAAATAACAATCGTTATCTTTAGAAAATTGACGAATAGACAAAAGTGGTTTATGAAGTTTAGGAATATAAAGAACATTACGCATACTGAACGAACGATTATTTAGATGTAAAGATGAATTTCCAACATGTGATATATGCAACTTAGAACCATTACCAAAAATAACTGTATTTTTACCTGAATACGGTTGATAATCGGAAAAGGAAGAGGGATCCGCCGTCATATGATTTGTAGCCCCGGAATCCAAAACATATGATTGAGAGTAGTAGGCGGCTGCAGCATTATCGGGACACATACGAGCCATATGTCCTGGTTGATAACACCATTAGTGATTACATCACTGTCCATGGCCATAGGCTGTGCACTATAAGGGGGAGTAGGGAGAATACCACGACCACGACCAGCTGAACTACCCCGTCGTGCACCATTACCACGACCCCTGCCATTATGTTGACCTCGGCCACTATTCTGATGACCAATGAAATGGCCATTATTCTGATGTCCGAAAATTTGCCCTTGCCAGTTGCTATTGCCACGATTTCCATTATTCTTGTTGCGACCATTATTGTTGTTACTGCGACCACGTGAACCACCAGAATTACCACCACCTTGTGAGGCTGTCGTGGGTTGTTTTTCACCAATAAGTGCCACAGATTCTTTGAGCCGAAGCCTGACAAATTTACGTTGTAGCATCTCCTCCCCGAGAAGTAATTCGAGACATGTCATCTAAATTAAGAGGCCGGGCGAGCATGAATCGCCGCTGTGGATGTAAGAAACTCTTTAAACTCCGGACCAAGACCACCCAAGATCCGGCGAATAAGAACACTATCCTCGACCGGAGCTCCCGCCGCCGTAAGAGCATACGAGATAGTGGAGGCATGAAGGAGGTAATCTGCAATAGAAGTGTCGGAGCCCTTCTTTAATTCATGCAATTTCTCATTGAGGTTATCAATGCAGAGCGGAAGTGGCTCCGAAACGCTTGGCAAGAACGGCCCATGCTTTCGGAGCCGTGTCACAAGAATTGAGATACGGTTGAACCGACGGTGTTACCGTCCCCTTGATCCATCCACGAGACCAAGTCGGTGCCGAAACCCACGGTTCATGCCGGGGGTTATCGATCCATCGGGAAGCTTGGCCGCCGCCGATTTTGATCGATTATGTAGAGAAGCTTGTGAGTGCGGAGTAGGGTTTTGAACAAGGTACTCCGAGTTGACGTAATTGTCTTTGGTAAGGTAGGTTTGAGCCATGATAGCATTTGGGTTATAGAAGACCGGGAGAGATGAGGCTGCTGTCGGTGTGGTTTGTCCGAGAGAAGTCGAACCGGAGATAGGGGTAGATTCCATTATTGACAGAAAGAGAGAGATCTGGCCCAAAAAATATAAAGAGAGTAGCGGAAGCAATCGATTTTGGATCGATTAGGCTGATACCATGTAAGAGCAGGTATAGCACAGCATATAGAGAAAAGAAGAAGAAGACAATTGTGAAGGAATTCCTTGTTATCTCATTCCATTGAAAGAACACGTATATATATACACAGACACACTAGAATATGTACAGCCAAACTAATGCTATTCTATACATGAACCTATGAATACATGAATCTCGGCTAATAGCTAACAAAACCAACTTACATTGTTTCAAGAGCATCCATGTCACTTAAATCTGGAATTAGCCCGTCTAGACCATATCCATTTAGATTGCTGCAAATTTAATTTTCATAAATATATAACTTGATAAAAATTGAAATCTTAAAAATAAATTTAGTTAGTCCAACAAGAATTAAATGTTTGTTTGTTTACATTGCTGTTATGCGAGGTATGGCATCAGCGCTGCAATTGACCCATTCCCAAGAGTACGGTGATGGAAGACAAGGGTCACCACCCCAATCGTTTAGAACAGGACTAAACGCCTTTTGCGCAGAAACTAAACCTTCATCTGTTTACAAAAAAATAAAATGAAAATCGATTTAATGAAATCAGTTTGGTTTATCATAACTACAGTATTTATTTTCCCCGAGAAAGATTCTGGTTTAGTATTTAACTTACAATCATTGATGTTAGTTCCTTGTGTTAGAACGTCGCTAACAATGAACACTTCCATGCCACTAACGAGAGGGGGAAGGTCCGAATCCGTAGTAGCCACCAAAGATAAGTTGCACCAGAAGTAACAGTGTAATTACTAAGATAAAGCTCCTTCGCGTATTGATAAGTAGGTATGATGGGATCAGAGAAAGGTCGATTGTTTATACAAAACTGAAATGATCTTTTCTGACTTATGCCGAGCGTAGTCACTTCTGTAACATAAAAGTTCAAGTAGATTTTTGAACCAATTGCTGGAAGTCCGGAGTCCAAAATAAGAGGACTGGATGTTCTCAATGTCGTGATTGCATTTTGTAACATAACTAGAGGAGGATGATTATTAGTATAGGTATCAAGAACAAAGAACGCTTCGTTTGAGACCTTAACTTGTCCGAGATCAACTCTTGCTCGCCTCCAAATTCGATCGTAAGGGTCATTTGAGAACCTACAAAAATTTGAAAATTGAATAACTAATGACTTCTGCACCATTATAGAACAAAAATTACAAATAATGGAACATTTGTTAATAACACATGAACTCTTAAAGTCTAAGGTTCCACCTTAAAACCAATTGGTATCAAGGGAGTGGCCCAGGATCTTTATATGTCATAGGCCAGGTTTGTCAATTCCTAACATGAACAACGTACTTTTGCGTCTATATATAATCAAATAATGCAATGGGATTCTTTTTTTACTTTGGGCTTCAAATATCTAACGGGGTTGCTAATGTGGCACTGCCACTTTAGCATCATGTTAGTTCCCTGCCACGTCATGAGATTGAAAGTCAATGTTGACATGGTGCTGACAAAGATTTGAGATGGTGATGAGGCGTGTGGCAGTGCATAGTCAACAGACTTTTAGACGACGTTAGTAAAAATATAGATGTACAATGTTTTATTTGACGGTATATATATACTGAGAGTTCGGTAAGAAAGAATCACCAACCTGATGGCTGATGTTGCGCCATAAGCAACCCTATCATGCAATAACAAGGCAACATTTGGATTAACTTTGGAGTACATAAGTGATTCCAGGCTACCAACTTCAAGAGCCGAGATAAAGGGAAATTGATTAGGTTTTGTTTGGGCAAGACAAACACTCAAATAATCCCTTTTTGCAACATACACAACCTCGTGATAAACACCACCATTGCTCAAGTCAACAGTAGCCCAATAATTGCCATCAAAGTGAATATCAAAGGTTGGAGGAGACTCTCTTAAGTCATAGTTGCCATAGACAAAGCTTGCACGGACAAGAACTTTTGTGCCCGCTCCAACTTTTAGATCGTAGCAATTCTTTTTCCGGGTAGTGAAAATCCTAAGGGTATCATAAACTTTAGATATGGAGCTGCTAGATTCCACCGTATGTGTAGAAGTACCCTCTTGAAAGAATTCACTATCTCCTATCCATGTAATTAAACTGGTGTCCGTATAAATTGACGTAGCAGGCGTTCCACAATCTATGCTCCATAACACTATTAGATCATAAAAATATTTGGTAAATTAATGACTATATCTTCATGTCAACAGTGATAAAAATGAATGCAGACTGTTAATATATATGAACATTGCCTTTCTTTAAAAACAAATTCACCATGAAATGGGAAGACTTACAGTCGCCAGAGGCAGTGATGGTACAAAAGGCAAAGATAAGAAGCCACTTGAAATGGATAGCCATAAGGGATGAGGAAGATTGAGGAGGAGATCAGATTATGATAGATTCATTCATATATTAAGGAAGGATGATCAATATGCTAATAGATTGAAAGTCAATGTTGACATGGTGCTGGCAAAGATTTGAGATGGTGATGACGCGTGGCAGTGCATAGTCAACAGACTTTTTGACGAGGTTAGTAAAAATATAGAAGTACAATGTTTTATTTGACGGTATATATATACTGAGAGTTCGGTAAGAAAGAATCACCAACCTGATGGCTGATGTTGCACCATAAGCAACCCTATCATGCAATAACTGTTGAAAATGGGTAACGAAAGTTAAGTTTGACTTAACGTTGACCTAACTTTCTAACGAAATTCGTTAAATAGTTAACGAAGCAAGTTACAAAATGTATTCTACATTTAGTGTTAGATTATGAAACTCATTTATTGTCTCAAAACCATTTCCGGGTGAATGAAAAATTAATGACAAAGTTTTGTAACTTAACGAGAGTTGGTTAAAAGGGTCAATTTGATCGTTTGGATCAAATTGGATTTAAACTGTGTTTTTGGCCGATGAAATTGTGCAATCTGGTGATCAGAACGAGTGGGGACTCTGAGCACGAGTCGTGAGCACGAATGAACTTTGATGACCATTAGCTCAAAACTGATCAGAACAAGAGGACTGCTTTGGAACGAGTCGTGCCCTTGCTGCTGTTTTGAATAGTTGCACCTTTTCAAGTGAAAAGCCACAAAACCTTTTGACTCTCCTTATATACTTTTCCTCCGAATTTCAATTCATACATACAGTCATTTGAGCCTTCCTACCCTCTAGCAAGATAGATAAACATATCCAAATCATTGGCATATTGTTGCATCAAATCCTTCAAAGTCCAAAGTTTCAAGCATAGTGTTGTTCGCTAGAGTATTTGATTTGGAGTGCTCCTATCATATACTTAAAAGTCGTTTCATCTTACTAGAAGATTTCCATAGAAACCGTAAGCACCTGTGCGGGGCAATAACTTCTTACGGAGATTGTATTTAATACAAGACTCGACTTGTCTCATAGTTTTCCAATCTCCGTTACATTTTCTGTTAAGTTTTCAGTTAAGCTCTTGAGAAGCCTACCAAAAGTCCAACAATCGTAAGAAGTTGTTTACGCTTCTTCAAGATCTTCAAGAGATGGCAACCGAGAAAGACACCACCGCATCCAGTCAAGGGAATGTAACGCCTCCTTCTCAAGGTGACGCTACGTTCAACAATGTTGCACCCGCTCATACACCGCATTACCCGGGTCACGGTGAGAAACCTCCAAAGTTCACTGGTGTGGATCTCAAAATATGGCAACAGAAGATGCTATTCTACTTGACCACCCTAAGCTTGCACCTCTTCTTAAAGGAAGATCCTCCGGCGGTGGAAAATGGTGATCCCGACCCCCAAAGGCAAATGACCAAGGAAGCTTGGGCTCACGGTAATTTTTTGTGTAAGAATTACATCCTAAATGGACTTGACGATGCACTATACAATGTGTATAGTAACGTCGAGATTGCCAAGGCGTTGTGGAACACCTTGGAAAGGAAGTACAAGATCGAAGACGCCGGGTCAAAGAAATTTGTAATCGGTAAGTATCTTGACTTCATGATGGTCGATTCCAAATCGGTAACAACTCAAGTGGATGAATTCCAAATCATTCTACATGGGCTTGATGCCGAGAGGATGATCATGAATGATCCATTCAAGGTGGCCTCTATCATTGAAAAGTTGCCGCCTTCGTGGAAGGATTTCAAGAACTATCTCAAGCATAAACGCAAGGAGATGTCCTTGGAAGACATTGTTGTTCGTCTTCAAATTGAAGAGAACAATAGAATCAACGAGGCCAAGGTTGCTAAGGGCAAGATGGAGGCTAAGGTCAATCTCGCCGAGGCTAGCACAAGTGGCACAAAGAGAAAGCATTCCGAAAATGCCGGGAATGCTAAGAAAGGAAAGAGGAAGGGCTATAAGAAGTTCAAGGGGTCTTGCTATAATTGTGGCAAACCGGGCCACTTAGCAAAAGACTGTCGTCTCCCAAAGAAAGAGGCGAATAATGTTGACCACATGGACCTAGACTTTGCAGCAATGATCTTTGAGGCCAACATTGCAAACTTGGAGGAGAATCCAAAAGCTTGGTGGATAGATACCGGTGCTACCCGCCACATTTGTGGAAATAAGGAGAGTTTCTCCTCCTATACTCCCATCTCCGGAAGAAAGCTCTACATGGAAAATTCTGCGACCTCCGATGTTCAAGGCATTGGAAACGTGATATTGAAGATGACTTCCGGAAAAGAAGTAACCTTGTTGGATGTGCTGCATGTTCCAGACATCCGTAAAAATTTTGTGTCCGGCGCTTTGCTTAGTAAGGCCGGTTTTAGACTAGTATTTGAATCTGACAAATTTGTATTAACCAAGAATGGTTTATTTCTTGGAAAGGGTTACCTCGAGGAGGGCCTTTTCAAGATGAATGTAATGAACGTGATCCGCCGAGGTGCGATGAATAAAAATTCTGTTTCTTATGTTTACTTGTCGGAAAGTTCTAATTTATGGCATGATAGATTAGGAGATGTAAACCTCGACACCATTAAGAAATTAGCGAAACAAGATTTAATCCAAATGACTAAATCCGACTCGACTAATAGATGCGAAGTTTGTGTTGAGGCAAAAATGACGATGTCGCCATTTAATGCCATACAAAGAAACATAACTCCTCTCGAGTTAATTCACACCGACATATGTGATTCAAAACTTGTGCAAACTCGAGGAGGTAAAAAGTATTTCATTACATTTATAGATGATTGCACAAAATTTTGTTATGTCTATCTCTTAAGAAGTAAGGATGAAGCCTTAGTGGCTTTTGAGACTTATAAGAGAGAAGTTGAAAATCAACTTAACTTAAAGATTAAGAAAATTAGAAGCGATAGAGGTGGAGAATATGAAGCACCATTTGAAGGACTATGTTGGGAATCCGGCATAATTCATCAAACGACGGCTCCATATACCCCTCAATCTAACAGAGTTGCTGAATGCAAAAACCGTACTCTCAAGGAGATGATGAACGCGCTTTTGATAAGTTCAGGCTTACCCAACAACTTGTGGGGGGAAGCAATACTCACTTCTAATTATGTTCTTAATAAAATACCCAAGAAAGGTATTGATAAAACGCCCTATGAATTGTGGCATAATCGTAGGCCATGTTTTAAATACCTTAAAGTGTGGGGGTGTTTGGCCAAGGTTGAAGTACCTAAGCCGAAACAAGTCAAGATTGGTCCAAAGACCATTGACTGTGTTTTTATTGGATATGCCAATAATAGTAGTGCCTATCGTTTTATAGTGCATAAATCAGACATTCCTGATATGCATGTAGGAACTACTATAGAATCATGGAATGCGGTATTCTTTGAAAATATCTTTCCGGCTAAGGACAGGAAAGATATAGGTTCTAATAAGAGAACACATGAGTCTACAACCGGTCCTTCTCAAATAGAAGATGAAGAACCGAGACATAGCAAAAGGGCAAGAGTGGAAAAGTCTTTTGGTCCTGATTTTCTATCTTACATGTTAGAAAACGAACCAAAGAATCGTTAAAGAAGCTTTATCCGGTCTGGATAGTTCGTTCTGGAAAGAGGCTATTAACAGTGAAATAGAATCCATAACGCTCAACAATACTTGGAAATTAGTTGATCTCTCTCCAGGTTGCAAACCATTAGGTTGCAAATGGATCCTTAAAAGGAAGTATAAGGCGGATAGATCAATCGATAAGTACAAAGCTAGGCTAGTTGCCAAAGGCTTTAGACAGAAAGAGGGATATGATTTCTTCGATACATACTCCCCTGTCACAAGGATCACATCTATTCGTGTTCTCATAGCTATTGCAGCAGTGCATAATCTTGAGATACACCAAATGGATGTGAAGACAGCTTTCCTAAATGGAGAGTTAGACGAAGAAATTTACATAGAACAACCCGAAGGGTTTGTTGTTCCAGGTAAAGAGCAAAAGGTGTGTAAACTTGTAAAGTCGTTGTACGGACTAAAACAAGCACCCAAGCAATGGCATGAAAAGTTTGACCGAACTATGTTATCAAATGGATTCAAGATTAATGAATGTGACAAATGTGTCTACATCAAAGGATCATCTGAATCATTTGTAATAGTTTGTCTTTACGTAGATGATATGCTCATAATGGGAAATAGTCATGATTTGATCATGAATACCAAAGGCATGTTAAAGAAGAACTTTGACATGAAAGACATGGGATTAGCTGATGTAATATTAGGAATAAAGATCTCTAGAACATCTGAAGGATTAGTTCTTTCACAATCCCATTACCTAGAGAATGTTCTTCGAAAATTCAATGTCTTTGATGACCCTCCGGGTAAGACACCGGTAGACTTGGCTCAACATTTAGCCAAGAACAAAGGGGAACCAGTTTCTCAACTGGAATATGCAAGAGTAATTGGCAGTCTGATGTACTTAACGAATTATACACGTCCAGACATTGCATATTCAGTGAGCAAACTAAGTAGGTTCACAAGTAATCCTAGTACTGATCATTGGAAAGCACTAATGAGAGTACTAAGATATTTAAAGTACACTATGAATCATGGGATACTTTATAAGAGATATCCAGCAGTATTAGAAGGATACTGTGATGCAAATTGGATATCGGACACGAAAGACTCTAAGTCCACGAGTGGATATGTATTCACAATAGGTGGAGGAGCAGTGTCATGGAAATCCTCCAAACAAACGTGTATAGCCAGATCCACGATGGAATCTGAGTTTATAGCTTTGGATAAAGCTGGGGAAGAAGCAGAATGGCTTAAGAACTTCTTGGAGGATATTTCTTGTTGGAGTAAACCTGTGCCTGCTGTTATGATACATTGTGATAGTCAATCAGCAATAGGAAGGGCACATAATAGTATGTACAATGGTAAGTCTAGACATATTCGTCGTAGACACAATACCATTAGACAGTTGATCAAAAATGGTGTTATCACTATTGATTATGTAAAGTCATGTGATAACTTAGCGGATCCGTTTACCAAAGGTATAAATCGAGATCAACTGTATAAACTGTTAAGGGGAATGTGTTTAAAACCCATAACAAAAGAACTTATAGCGGACACTCAACCTTGAGAAATGGAGATCCCAAGCCCTTGGTTCAATGAGACAACCAAGTTATAAGTTCTAGTAAAGTCACTTGGAAACAACAACTCGGTTTATTAACCTGGAGATGTTGAATACTCATTCCCAGAACATCCAAGTACAAGCACATGCAGCAGTGGTAAGGATAAGTTGAGAAAACTTTTAATGATTTCTATACCTGCAGGTGGAGTAGTGCATGATACTCCTTATAGTGAGAATCACCTATATAAGCGAGAGATAATTAGGCCGCCTCTAAATGAACGCTTATAAATGAGATACGATCCAAGGCCGAAATGGACAAAACGTGAGAACAACAATTGTTAGAACTGTTATTATGTGAGTATTATTGTCTTGGTATACATCCGACAGTCACTGGTTCAAAACGACTCGCTACCAAATGACTAGTATATCCGATAATATTTCACTAGGGAAGATTCAAGGCCACAAGCTATCTATCCCGATGTAATAATAAGTTCACCGGAACTTTGGACGAAATTGCATTCATGAATTAATTGTCATTCATGTGGGGAATTGTTGGAAATGGGTAACGAAAGTTAAGTTTGACTTAACGTTGACCTAACTTCCTAACGAAATTCGTTAAATAGTTAACGAAGCAAGTTACAAAATGTATTCTACATTTAGCGTAGATTATGAAACTCATTTATTGTCTCAAAACCATTTCCGGGTGAATGAGAAATTAATGACAAAGTTTTGTAACTTAACGAGAGTTGGTTAAAAGGGTCAATTTGATCGTTTGGATCAAATTGGATTTAAACTGTGTTTTTGGCTGATGAAATTGTGCAATCTGGTGATCAGAACGAGTGGGGACTCTGAGCACGAGTCGTGAGCACGAATGGACTTTGATGACCATTTGCTCAAAACTGATCAGAACGAGTGGACTGCTTTGGAACGAGTCGTGAGCACGACTAGTGCCAAGGGGCACGAGTCGTGCCCTTGCTGCTGTTTCGAATAGTTGCACCTTTTCAAGTGAAAAGCCACAAAACCTTTTGACTCTCCTTATATACTTTCCCTCCGAATTTCAATTCATACATACAGTCATTTGAGCCTTCCTACCCTCTAGCAAGATAGATAAACATATCCAAATCATTGGCATATTGTTGCATCAAATCCTTCAAAGTCCAAAGTTTCAAACATAGTGTTGTTCGCTAGAGTATTTGATTTGGAGTGCTCCTATCATATACTTAAAAGTCGTTTCATCTTACTAGAAGATTGCCATAAAAATCGTAAGCACCTGTGCGGGGCAATAACTTCTTACGGAGATTGTATTTAATACAAGACTCGACTTGTCTCATAGTTTTCCAATCTCCATTACATTTTCTGTTAAGTTTTCAGTTAAGTTCTTGAGAAGCCTACCAAAAGTCCAACAATAACAAGGCAACATTTGGATTAACTTTGGAGTACATAAGTGATTCCAGGCTACGAACTTCAAGAGCCGAGATAAAGGGAAATTGATTAGGTTTTGTTTGGGCAAGACAAACACTCAAATAATCCCTTTTTGCAACATACACAACCTCGTGATAAACACCACCATTGCTCAGGTCAACAGTAGCCCAATAATTGCCATCAAAGTGAATATCAAAGGTTGGAGGAGACTCTCTTTAGTCATAGTTGCCATAGACAAAGCTTGCACGGACAAGAACTTTTGTGCCCGCTCCAACTTTTAGATCGTAGCAATTCTTTTTCCGGGTAGTGAAAATCCTAAGGGTATCATAAACTTTAGATATGGAGCTGCTAGATTCCACCGTATGTGTAGAAGTACCCTCTTGAAAGAATTCACTATCTCCTATCCATGTAATTAAACTGGTGTCCGTATAAATTGACGTAGCAGGCGTTCCACAATCTATGCTCCATAACACTATTAGATCATAAAAATATTTGGTAAATTAATGACTATATCTTCATGTCAACAGTGATAAAAATGAATGGAGACTGTTAATATATATGAACATTGCTTTTCTTTAAAAACAAATTCACCATGAAATGGGAAGACTTACAGTCGCCAGAGGCAGTGATTGTACAAAAGGCAAAGATAAGAAGCCACTTGAAATGGATAGCCATAAGGGATGAGGAAGATTGAGGAGGAGATCAGATTATGATAGATTCATTCATATATTAAGGAAGGATCGATGATCAATAAGCTAATAGGATTGACTTTCAAAGAGCCAATTAAGTAAGTCAACCTTCTAACAATAAACCATAATCAGTTAACGTGGAAAGCATAATATTCACCTACTGATAATCAAGTGACAAAGTCATTGGTATTGATATTCCCGCGTTTTTGAACAAGTATTTGAAATAAAAATTAATCCAAGTGGATTATTTAAGTTTATCCTTCTTAATTTGATAATATTAACTGTAGGTCATATACAAAACTTCTTCAAGTCAACCTCTAAATTTGGCATAATTATCAGTAGACCTGGCAATCATGACACGTTACCCGACAACCCAAACAACCGGATTTCCGATCTCTTGCATTGCATTACGATCGGCTAAACTCGTTATTTACACGACCCAACTCAACTCGTTTAAATTTGCGTGATAGAACGGGTAACTCGTTTAACCCGTCAAAATTTTGCGAGTTAAAGCAGGTTAGACCTACTAACTTGTTAGGCCCGTCAAAGCTCCATCGATTCCATGACCGTGTCTCAATTGTATCTTCAGATTGTAATGGGCGGCAACGAGTAGCTTCCTCCTTTGAGGTCTGCTTTAAAACAGAGGAGAGAATCGGGAAAGGCAAGAGGGTAAAGCAGAAAGGTAAGGAAGTTTAAAGGAAAGTTGACTTTTTGATTTATTAGTTGTCAACAATTTATTTTCTATTTTTTTGTACAAATTTATTTTCTATTCATTAATGTGTATTTTGACTGCTATGAATTTATTATTTAATCAAACGATGCACTTTGAAAAAATCTCGTAAAAAACGTGTTTTTTCACACGCGTTTCATTTAACGTACGGTTTATAAACATGATTTTCCGGTCCAGTTCTCAGCTATCTTTTTTACGCGTACAATAAAAAATTTTGAATTCCTTTCGTCATTTGCAATTTTCAATTTGATTTTTCGTAGTTCTTCTTCAATTATTCCGTTTATTTTTCATCAATTTCTACCGATTTTACATTTTCTCCGACCTGTTTTCAGTTGTTTTACGAAATTATGACCGGCCAAACCAAAAAAATCAGTAGCAAACGTCAGAACGAAGGTATGATTTTTGGAAATGTATTATATATACTTGATTTTACTTTTTCTCCGACATATTTTCAGTCGTATTTTTCTTCATTTCCACCTATTGTTATGAATAAATGCACTGGCACATTATATTCGTGACATTGACACTTTAAAAAACACAATCAATGGCTGTTTGGAAATAAGAAATTTCACTTACACTATATAAACAGTTGCACTGACACATTTACTTGCAAACACTTGCAAACACAATCAAATGTTGGCACCATTGAAACTCTAACACTGACACTTTTGAAACATTGATACTGGCATTTTGATATACTGATTCTGGCACATTCTAACACTCATTATGGCACTTTGAAAATCTGATGCTGGCACTTTGTAATACTGATGCTGACACTTAGAAAATATAATGCTGGTACAGTAGAATCAGTTGCATCGGCACATTTACTTACAAACACTTGCAAACACAGGCAAATGTTTGCACTATTGAAACTCTAACACCGACACTTTTGAAACACTGATGCTGGCACTTTGATATACTAATACTGGCACTTTCAAACACTAGTAATGCTGGCACTTTGAAAATCTGATATTGGAACTTTGTAACATTGATGCTGGCATCTTAAAACACTGATGATGTCACTTTAAAATACTGATGCTAGCACTTTAAAATACTGATGTAATATTTTTTGATAGGTATTTTAAGGTCTATCAAAGCGTAAAATGGATGGGGATGATGATGATTTTGATACTTTTAGTAAGAAACCTACATGGGGTGATAAATTTGAGCATTCTTGTACTCCTAAAAGACTTGTTGAGCTCTGTTTAACTCCAGATAAGAAGAGAGATGTTAGGGCAATTGGTTTTGGCTCTTTATTGAGTCTTGAGGTTAAGGTATTGCCGCTTAGGCTTGTTCAGTTTCTTGTTGAGAGATTTGAATCAATAACAAGGATACAACAAATTGATTCCTCGAAAGAATATGTGATTACAACATCAGATGTTTTTGATATATTTTGTCTACCTAGAAATGTTGCAAATAATAAGGTAAATCGATCATCCAGTGAAAATATGGAATTGAGAAATCGGTATTTTGAAGAATATGGGCACACTAAAGATGGTCTTCCTGCACTACCAGAAACAGGTGTTTTAGCGACGGAATAATCAGCGACGGACTCATTCCGTCGCTAAATAGCGGCGGAATATAAGATTTAGCGTCAGAATTATTTTGGCGTCAAATTTAGCGACGAAATTTAATTCCGCCGCTAAATTTCACCGCTAAAACGAATATTCCTCAAATATTCGTTTAATTACCGCCACTATTTTCGCGGTTGATTTACCGACGGAATATTCCGCCGCTAAATCTTTATCAGCGACGGAATTATTTCGCCAGTGAAAATTTATCATTTCTTTATTTTTTTATTTATCAGCGTCGAAATTATTCCGACGGTGAAATTAAATTTTTTTTTTTTGAAATATTACACCGACGGAATATTTCCGCCGCTGAATAATTAATTTTTTTTAATTTATCAGCGTCGGAAATATTCCGACGGTGAAATTAAATATTT